>JBAIAC010000230.1:1800000-2327500 GCA_037349315.1 Chelydra serpentina
GGACTCCCAAGTTCAGTTCTTCAGGCGTTGTCATGAGCAAAGGGAAAGGGGAGAAAGAGAGAGAGTCTCAAGCATTTTCCTCACCTCTTTTTATAATTCAGTCCTTTGTTCTCAGCTGAGTCATGGTGCCAGGCTGTCTGTTGTAGATATGAGCCTCAAGTGGTCCCTGTGATGGAATGTAAATGTCGTCTTCACACCTTCCCCCTGCCGGAGAATGGCTATTTGACCAGATGTTTGCCTTGCTGTCTCTGAGGGCATGGCTACACTTGCGCGTTATAGCGCAATAAAACCGCCAAGAGCGGTCTACCTTACTACCCGTCCACACGGGCAAGGCACGTAGAGCGCTCTGACTCCGCGGCTGGAGCGCTCCGGGTACTCCACCTCCCCGAGAGGAATAACGTTTGTTGCGCTCTCGCTGGAGCGCTGCAGCGCCAATGTGGACACCTAATGCGCTCTGATTGGCCTCCGGAAGTGTCCCACAATGCCTAGCCACTCTGGTCATCACTGTTGAACTCTGCTGCCCTGTCCTCAGGTGACCAACCGTCAGACCCGCCCTTGAAATTCCCTGGGAACTTTGAAAATCCCTTTCCTGTTTGCTCAGCCAGGCGTGGAGAGCTCTCAGCGCATCTTTCCAGGTGACCATGCCTCCACGCCCCAGGCGATCCCCAGTATGGAGAAATGGTGAGGTGCTGGACCTCATCAGTGTTTGGGGGGAGGAAGCTGTGCAGTCCCAGCTGCGCTCCAGCTGTAGGAATTACGATACCTTTGGGCACATATCAAGGGCTATGATGGACAGGGGTCAGGATCGGGACGCAGTGCGGTGTCGGGTTAAAGTGAAGGAGCTGTGGAATGCCTACTGCGAAGCCCGCGAGGCAAACGGCCGCTCCGGCGCTGCCCCCACGACCGGCAAATTCTACAAAGAGCTGGACGCGATACTTGGGGGCGATCCCACCTCCGCTCCAACGACCACCATGGACACTTCCGAGCCCAGCAGAGCAAGGGAGGGGGAGGAGGAAGAAAGCCCGAGCGAGGGTGCTGAGGCAGGGGGAGATACCCCGGAATCCCTGTAGGCATGCAGCCAGGAGCTCTTTGAGCCAGGAGGAAGGCAGCCAGTCACAGCATCCGGTGCTTGGGGAAGGACAAACACCTGAGGAGGTTCTCGGTAAGCGTTTTTTGTTTTTTTTTTCCATGAAGGACGTTTTTAGGTGCGGGCTCTTTGGGCGAGGAGGGTAAGGGCTGCATGTATGCCTAGATGCGGAATAGCGCATTGATGTGGTCTATTACATCGTGGTAATCGGCATTGGTGATCTCTGCCCACGTTCTGGCTGTGACTTTTGAAATGTGCCCTGTGCAGGTTTATTGGTTGAGCCAGCGTGGTTCTCGTCCCAGTCAGGCTAATGTGTCCGCGCCACTGTGCCGCGAGGGGCGGGGGGACCATTGCTTCACCCAGGCAAGCGGCGTATGGGCCAGGGCAGAAGCCACATTGTAGTAGAAGACCCTCCCTTGCTTCCCTGGTCACCCTTAGTAGCGAGATATCTTCTTGGGCGAACTCCTGTGGAGAATGTTGGGACAGCGTTCAGTGTAGGTGTCCCCTGCAGCTGTTGAGAAACCCAGAGGCCAGTACAGCCATGAAACAATCAGTCCCCCTTAACCTTATGCTTACTCACCATTTCTGGGGCTCCCGTGGGTTGTGTGTGCTCGCTTTGGGACAGGCAAAGTATGGTTTTGTATGAACTGTGATTGTCCTCCTTAAGTGCGGGGGAATCATTGCTCTGTCGGGTGTGTACAATGCTTCCTCTGTTAAGCGTTGCATTTTGTCTAGGTGCAACCTTGAGATCTCAGCCCATGGGTCTTATCACCGGCTGAGAGACTGCAAAGACTCTGGAAGAGAAAGAGAAAAAGCAAAGAAGAAATGCTGCAACAAGTGATGGAGCAATCCGTGGAAGAGAATCGAAAGGCACAGAAGTGGAGCGAGAGCAAAAGGAGGATCCGCCAGGAAAATGCTTTGCACCGGCGGCAAAGCACAGACCGGCTGATTAGCATAATGGCGCACCAAGCGGACTCTATCCAGGCACTCGTCGCCATGCAAGCGGAGCACTACAGTGCTCGCCCCCCCGCAGCCCTTGTCCCAAAACTTTCCCTTGTGCCCCCATGTCTCCTCCAACCCACTTTCCCCAACACCAGGGTTCTTACCGCCCCCAGCTGCCTCCTACACCCCGAACTTAACCATCCACCCACGAGAACTACGACCCCTATCCACTGCACTCAACCCCCCCTCAAGATGCCTTATAGCCATCCTAAAGTGCAGCATTCAGTGCACACCCACAGCACTCCAGAGTATGAAATCAGGACATACTCAAGTCTATGAGTGAACCGGTCACCACACCACCGCCTTGCCATTTTGATATTTCTGTGTGACTTGTTTGTTTGGTTTTTTTTTTTAATGAGTTTTCTTTTCAATAAATGGATTTTTTTCACTTTGAAACATACTTTTTTAGTGCATACATAGAGAAAAATAAACCTTAGCCCACGAAAGCAAGAAGCACTGCGATTCAGTGTACCAAACACAGCCACTGGATTTAACTCCCATGCAGAGCACCAGACATTACTGGTGGTTTTCAGCCTCAAATTGCTCCCTCAAGGCATCCCTAATCCTTGCAGCCCCACGCTGGGCCCCTCTAATAGCCCTGCTCTCTGGCTGTGCAAACTCAGCCTCCAGGAGCTGTACCTCCGAGGCCTATGCCTGAGTGAAGCTTTCACCCTTCCCTTCACAAATATTATGGAGGGTACAGCACGCGGATATAACCGCGGGGATGTTGTCTTCGGCCAAGTCCAGCTTCCCATAAAGGGAGCGCCAGCGGCCCTTCAGACAGCCAAAAGCACACTCCACAGTCATTCGGCACTGGCTTAGTCTTTAGTTGAACCGCTCCTTGCTGCTGTCCAGGCTCCCTGTGTAGGGTTTCATGAGCCACGGCATTAAAGGGTAAGCGGGGTCTCCAAGGATCACAATGGGCATTTCGACTTCCCTTACGGTGATCCTCTGGTCTGGGAAAAAAGTCCCGGCTTGTAGCTTCTTGAACAGGCCAGTGTTCCGAAAGATGCATGCGTCATGCACCCTTCCGGGCCAGCCTGCGTTAATGTCAAGGAAATGCCCACGGTGATCCACAAGCGCCTGGAGAACCATGGAGAAATACCCCTTTTGGTTAACATACTCGGAGGCTAGGTGGTCTGGTGCCAGAATAGGAATATGCGTCCCATCTATCGCCCCTCCGCAGTTAGGGAAACCCATTTGTTCAAAGCCAGCCACAATGTCATGCACGTTACCCAGAGTCACGGTTCTTTTGAGCAGGATGCGATTAATGGCCCTGCAAACTTGCATCAACACGATTCCAACGGTCGACTTTCCCACTCCAAACTGGTTAGCGACTGATCGGTAGCTGTCTGGAGTTGCCAGCTTCCAGATTGCAATAGCCACCCGCTTCTCCACTGTCAGGGCAGCTCTCAATCTCGTGTCCTTGCGCCGCAGGGTGTGGGCGAGCTCCTCACACAGTCCCATGAAAATGGCTTTTCTCATCCAAAAGTTCTGCAGCCACTGCTCGTCATCCCAGACTTGTATGACGATGTGATCCCACCACTCAGTGCTTGTTTCCCGGGCCCAAAAGCAGCATTCCATGGTGGAGAGCATGTCCGTGAATGAGACAAGCAATTTCGTGTCGTACGCGTTACGCGACTCGATATCCTCGTCGGACTCCTCACTGTCACTTTGGATCGTAAGAAGTAGCTCGAAAGCTAAACGTGACGTGCTGGCGACACTCGTCCGCATGCTGCTCAGCAGTTCGGGGTCCATTCCCGCAGACCGAAACGGAAGACAGAGCGCACCGCACAGAAACTGTTGAAAGATGGTGCCAAATGTGGCCGGAAACACAGGGATTGCTGGGACGTGAAGCGATGCATCATGGGGCGTTGGGACAGGATCCGGAAAGCCCCTCACCCCACGTCCCCTTCACACAAGCCACAGCGCCAGAATGGGAAAAGGTGCTCTGTGGGATAGCTGCCCATAATGCACCGCTCCCAATGCCGCTGCAAGTGCCGCGATGTGGCCACGCCAGTGCGCTTGAGGCTGTCAGTGTGGACACACTGCAGCGCATTCCCTACTGCGCTCTGCGAAGGCTGGTTTAACTCAAAGCACTCTACATCTGCAAGTGTAGCCACAGCCCGAGGAACTGGTCTGTGGGTGTTCCCCAGAATTATAACTTTTTCAGTGATCTCATACAGTAAAATCTCATAACTTTACATACAGTGTTGCTACACATTTTAACAGGGGGATAATATTCAGTAGTTTGTGTTTTCAAAATGCCATACTGTGTACAAAATTGATATAATTTTCCAGAAGAGTGAACATAGGGGAACAGACTGACAGTGTCTGTCTGTGTGTGTTCCCAACAGCTTTGTGGGTATTTCAATACCTCATAAGCAGAGTGTTTGGCATCTTCAAGGACCTGGGGAGCTGGTCCTGGGAATTCACTGGTTTACCAAGTGTTGCACTGTATGGAATTGTGAGACACTTTATATTATTATTTTATTATGAATACCAATTTGATAAAATTGAAGTGAATCGTGCTAGATATGCCATGTAAGGTGTCAGTGAAAATGTTATGGTTTTCCAAGTATGATTATTTTGTTTCTATGTTTGTATCACCTTTGTATTGTGAGTGTTAGATATGTAGGCTATATCTGTATTTCCAGACTTGTGCAGTGTTTCTGGGTGACACACCCAGATATATTGGCATCAGCGCTGCCTAGGCTGTTGGATGGCCGATCAGCTGTTCAATGAGCCCATGGAAAGGATCACGGGCAGGGGTGGGCAAACTTTTTGGCCCGAGAGCCACATCGTGGTCATGAAATACCCAGACTGCCCCCCTCAGAATCCTGGACCCATCCAACCCCCACTGCTCCTTGTCCCCTGACTGTCCCCTCCCGAGACCCCCCCACCCTAACTGCGCTTCCAGGACCCCACCCCCTACCCAACCGCTCCTTCTCCCTATCCCCTGACTGCCCTGACCCCTATCCACCCTGCCCACCCCCACACCTAGGTGCTGATTGGGAGTCAGAGAACTGGAATGCAATAAAGGGGGCCGTGTGATTTCTTTTTTCAGCTTCTCGATAACGAGTGTGGGGGATCAGAAGCACAGTTTGTGACTGGTCAGTGAGTTTAACTTCAGTGTTAACCACCAGTTTTGGGAGCGTCTGCACTCCCTTTTTCAGCCTGCCCTGACCTTGGCATTTTCAAAGTGTGGGCTGCCTCAAGCACACCAGGTGTCACTAAGCATTGAAATTAAATTAATAGAATGTTTTTTATGACAAAGTCTTATGAAAACCACTGAACTCCTTTGTTTTCTTTCATCTGAGCAGGGTTTCCAGTTTCCAAACCTGGTGTGATCTCCCAGCTGGAACAAGGGGAAGAGCCATTGGTCCCAGACCTCCAACGTTCAGAGGAAAGAGAGATCCTGAGAGCTCCCTGCACAGGTGAGGAAACATTAAACCAACTCAGAATCTGTAAGTGCCTGAAGGAAACATCTAGGATGCCCTACAAAGCCCTTGGAGGTCTCTCAGTTCATTATTGTCCCTAGCAGGGGTTGTATCCTCAGGGTAACTATAGCTCATGACTTCCTGTAGATTCTAGCAGACACCAGGCAGTAGCTTCCTCCCTTCCCCCTGTGAATTTCGATGGGATGTGGATGCCGAATTGATCCCCTCCTCTCTCCTATTTGTGGGAACAGTTTGGGGGTGTTCAGTTTCTGATTTTTATTTGACCTTCCCCCAGCACTTGTTTTGGTTTGCTCATCCCCTTTCCATCCCTGTGTGAGGTTTCTGTCTCTATCACAGCAGGTGACGCAGTGGTATGTGAAAAAGAGGAGCAGAATTCTCAGCAGGAAAACGTTGAGCAAGTGGATAAACACAGAGGATTATCGCAAAGATCGGAAAGGAATGTGTCCAGCAGTCATGAGCAGGGAAAATCCTGTGAGATTCAGCACAGACCAGAAAGAGAGCAGGAAAACCAGCCAGGGGAGACAGTGGGTAAATGTATTTCCTGTCAGGAAACTCAGAAGGACCTCAAGGAAACCACAACACAACAAGAAATCCTCAGCAGAAAGAGAAAAAATACATGCACGGAGTGTGGGAAAAACGTATGTGATTACTCTATCCTTATAAAGCATCAGAGAATCCACACAGGGGAGAGACCCTATGAATGCAGTGAGTGTGGGAAAACCTTCAATCAACACTCAAACCTTGTTAGTCACCAAAGAATCCACACAGGGGAGAGGCCCTATGAATGCAGTGAGTGTGGGAAAAGCTTCACTAGCAGCTCAGGCCTTTCTAAACATCAGAGAATCCACACACGGGGGAGGCCTTATGAATGCAGTGAGTGCGGAAAATGCTTCACTGACAGCTCAGCCCTTTCTGAACATCAGAGAATCCACACCAGGGAGAGGCCCTACGAATGCAGTGAGTGTGGGAAAACCTTCAGTCGAAGTTCGCACCTCATTAGGCATCAGAGAATCCACACAGGGGAGCGGCCCTATGAATGCAGTGAGTGTGGGAAAACCTTCACTAACAGTTCAGACCTTTCTAAACATCAGAGAATCCACACAGGGGAGAGGCCCTATGACTGCAGTGAGTGCGGGAAAAGGTTCTCTAGCAGCTCAGGCCTTTCTAAACATAAGAGAACCCACACAGGGGCGAGGCCCTATGAATGCAGCGAGTGCGGAAAATGCTTCACTGACAGATCAGCCCTTTCTCAACATCACAGAATCCACACAGGGGAGAGGCCCTATGAATGCCTTGAGTGTGGGAAAACCTTCAGTCGCGGCTCACTCCTTATTAGGCATCAGAGAATCCACACAGGGGAAAGGCCCTATGAATGCCGTGAGTGTGGGAAAACCTTCAGTCGCGGCTCACTCCTTATTAGGCATCAGAGAATCCACACAGGGGAAAGGCCCTATGAATGCCGTGAGTGTGGGAAAAATTTCATTCACAGATCAGGCCTTTTTAAACATCAGAAAATCCACACTAGGGAGAGACCCTATAAATGCAGTGTGTGTGGGAACACCTTCTCTTGGCACTTAGCCCATGTTAGGCATAAGAGAATCTGCAAGGGAGATCAGCACCATAAAAACCTCTAGGGCTATCAATACTTTTTTTCTTTAATAATTTTCCTGATTCCCACATACTAACTTTTAAAGCTGTTTGAACTGTTTGCAGCACTGTTATCCCTCAGTTTGACCAGATGAATGGTCCATTTTTGCCTTTTGCAGTGTGCCGTTGTTTTGAGGTGGACCCATTTGTCCTTTCTGTCAACTTCATTGTCTCATGAGTAATTTGAATGTGCCCTTCCTACTGGGAACCAGGGAGCATCACATTTATACCATTCCTCCTATTGCAAAGTTCTTGTTAGTCACCAGTGATACAGTTTGTATCATTGCCAGTTGTTCTCACATTTCTCTGGGTTGTGCTGAAGAGCCGTAATATTGGGAACTTTTCAAATTCTTTTTAAATGAAGAGGAGCAGAGGCAGGAAAAAAAGTGTGATTTCAGCCTCTGTGACACTGGAAGCAGATGGAGGGGACTCAGAGATTCCCTCTTTCCCCATCACTCTAGAACTGTTACCTCCTGTCTAAGCCGTGCAGAGTTTATCTTCGTCACATTCTATCCCTCCACTTCTCAAAGTGTCATGTGATGAAGTGTTCTCAGCTGTCTGTGCTTGGAGATGATGCTTTGACTTCTTTAATCCTGAATCAGAGTCACTGTGACTGGGGATGAAAGTGTCAAAGACCTGGAAGGGGAATTCAAATGGATCCCAAACACAGTGTGATCATCTGAAGTTTAAATCCCAGGTTCCATCTATTGGTAAAGCCACTTCTGGCAAGGTGGCTGTTTTTCCCCCCATTATGGGTATGCTAGGATACTAAAAAAATTGTAAATAACACAACTGCCTATTGAGGCAGTTCTGAGTGAAGTATGTTTGAATGGATCAGAGGAGAATGTGATTGGAGAATCAATTCTCCCGATTCTGAATAATCAGATGTAACCTGCTCTGGAATTTCACTTGACACTTTCATTGTCATGTATTCTATCTCTCTGTGATGTGGGTTTCTATCTTTCCTGAAGGCTGTTTGGTCAACCAATTGGATATTAGTTCAGTTTGATAGGATGTAGCTCAGATTTATTGGAGAATTTAAGACAAATGACCATTTGCTAAAGTCATCATTTCTCACTTCAGCTTTGATTTCCCCCCACCCCTCCATGATGACATGGAGAAAGTTCATTTGCAGTTCTGTCAACAGGAGAGAACTCTCCAATGTTTTGGACATGCTAACAAATAAACAGCGGTGATTTAAAATCTCCCCTGGGAAATGGTGAACAACAGCAGAACCCCAACTAACTGTAGGAAGTGCATATGATCACAGTGTAGTTCAATTGTTTAAGTCAATAGTCTGTTGGATGATCTGGGGAGAGAATTCCCTTGTAAATGATTTTGAACTAGGCAAAATGCTCCATGTATTTGGTTCCAAAGCCTTTGTAACCCAGGCCCTATCGAAGATCTCTCCTAGCTAATCCTATGCTATGGGAGATCCTGCCCTTCATGACGCAGATGTTGGAGGAAATAGAAGTGGGGGGTTTTGTTCAATTTATCCTTTGTAGGAGCTAAAAATGTGTTTCAAATCAAATCAGTGTTGGAAATCTAATCGCTGCAGAAACAGAGCTCTTTGGGAATAGAAACTCCTGCTCTGGTAACTAACAGAGATTCTGATCCAGGCCTGTATCCAGTCCCTTGCCTGGAACTGTGCTACCAAATTAAAGAAAAGCTGGGAATGTTTTGGTAAGCCATTCCTCACTAACACTGCTGAGATTGGGAGTGGTTTTGTAAAGGATTCTACTTCAGAGAACTGTACATTTACCCTAACCAAGGCCAAGGATTTGGAAAGAACTTGGGTTGAAAGAGTCCGCACCCAGTTCTTGGTTTCCACCCCAGTAAAGGAAGCTCTGGTGACCAATGACCCAAGGAAAACTGTTTGTACAACTCCACATCTTAGTTCAGTGTCACTGATTACAGTTCCAAAGGATGCCAGGGTTACATTGAGAACAATCATCCTTCACCGTTTGGATCCAAAGAGAGAGAGCTTCATAGGACATTCCTTCCCCGTGGGTCTCAGACTGGCTGCCTGATTGGGTAACAAGGACTTTCAGCCTGTAGTAATGATGGTAACCAATGAGGCAATGAATGTGTCAGGTGCCAATTTCAGACTTCCGGATGTTGAGTTCTGATTCTATGGTTTTATGACTGACGCTAGGGCTACACAATAATGCTTATGTTGTTGCAGCTGCAGCAATGTAGCCCTGCTATGAGAGACGCTCTAAGCCAGTGGGAGAGATCTCTCCCGTCGGACTTTATTATTTCAACCCCCGCAAGCGGCGGTGGCTGTGTCGGCAGGAGAAGCTCTCCCCCTGAGCAATATAGTTTTACCGATCAATGTCCTTAGTGTAGACCAGACAGTTTTCTCTTGTGTTTTAGAATCATAGAATATCAGGGTTGGAAGGGACCTTAGGAGGTCATCTAGTCCAACCCCCTGCTCAAAGCAGGACCAAGCCCCAATTTTTGCCCCAGATCCCTAAATGGCCCCCTCAAGGATTGAACTCACAACCCTGGGTTTAGCAGGGCAATGCTCAAACCACTGATCCATCCCTCCCCCCAAGGATGCATTTACATCACTTTTCCTTTATTTTCTCCTACTTTGAAAGATTAAAAAGTGTGAAAAGAGAGGTATTTTTCCTCATGATGCAGACATTCCCACATAGGAGACCCCTTCCACCAATACCCATGGCAGAAGATATCTCATATATCCTGAGATATATGAACTCACAGAAGTGGTTGGGACAAAACCCCAAGTTGAGCCATGGTTCAGTTGTTGGCAATGGGGATTAAAAGAAAACCAACATATATGGCAAGAATTTTTGTTCTTTGAATATGTTATTGTTACCAATGAACATGAAATTATAGGTGAAGTTATTGGTTTAAGAGTAAGAGACTAATTGTGTGATGATCTGAATTATTTTGGAAAACTAAAAGTTCTCTTTTTTTTTGTTTTGTAAATCATACAGGAAATGATGGCTAATCTTGAAAAGTTAATTGATTTAATCTAGTCCGTGTAGTGTAAGGCGTTCTGGTAGAAAACCTCACTGCCAAGTTTGGGGTGGTAGAATGTGTGTGAGAAAGAGTGTATAAGAGAATATTGGCCCAGTATAGATTTAAATTTTTTGTATTTCAAATAGAACTTATTTTGCTTGGCTTTAAAGTCAATTTCTATTAAAAGGAAAACTACTCGAGGAGACAAGTTGTATAACTTTTTACCCACTTAGACTGTAAGCGTCACTGACTTCCCCACTTCTCTAATTTGCAAAGGAAAGGCATGACATCTGTCATAGGATGTGTCTGCCAGGTAGGAAACTTGCAGTCGTCAACCATCAATAGCAAGGAAAAGGCTGAACTCCATTGCCTTTCATATCAAAAAGCCATCTGGAGGCTCATAGACTTTAAGTTCAGAAGGGACCATCATGATCATCTAGTCTGACCTCCTGCACAATGCAGGCCACAGAATCTCACCCACCCACCCCTGCAATAATCCTCTCACCTATGTCTCAGCTATTGAAACCCTCAAATCATGGTTTAACGGCTGGTCTACAGTGAAAAGCGATGTTGACATAGCCACATCTCTCAGGGGTGTGAAAAATCCACTCCATGGAGAGAAGTCGTTAATGTGACTTGAGCCCCAGTGTAGACCGTGTTAGGTTGTCAGAAGAATACTTCCAGTGGTTGAAGTGTAGACGTAGCCTTAGACAGATTGATCCCCTATGGGAAGCAAGTCATGAAATCAATTCCCGTTATGACCCATCTCCCTGTATGTGAGAAAGCTCCTAGTATGGAGGGCTGAGCCAGCTGTCCGATCTCCTGGTTCCTCAACTGTAGCTACAGCTCTTGGTGCCCATCAATACAAAGGCAGAGGGAAAGGGAGAGTTCCAACCCTTGTCATTTTAGTATCTTATTGTTCCTTTATCTATTTTTTCTGCTGGCCTTTCTATTATATCAGGGTGAGACTGTATAGCTCAGTGCATGTGTGACAAAACCTCATTGGTGCCAATTGGCAAAGGTGTCACAAGCAACTCCTGTCTCAGACCTGAGAAACTCGCAACACCGAGTACACTGATTTTATGATATTTATCCAGGAAGCGTAGCAGTGAGGTCTCTACTGAAAGCTTGTAAATTATTGTTACTCCTAGTCACTGCGAGAGGCGTGTATGAGTCATACTGAAGGAGTAATGTAAGTACGTGGATAATTATGCCCATATGGTATTGTCATGAAAGTGAGTCACCCCAATCATAGGTCTTGGTGGGGACGGCCCCTTCCAGTGGGAGGGAATTGTCACCTGTCCCTTGCTAACCAGCTCTGTGATGTCTTGCTCCATTATCAATCTTTGCACCAACCCAGAGAAGCCAATGGAAAACTATCAAAGACAAACTATAGACATCGAAACCCTGTGGAAGTGAAAAGAACAATATGACAATGAGGAGATCGTCCTTTCTGTGAACAAAGACAAAAGACTGATTCAGTTTATAACAGGGTGGAGAAGTTACACTCTGGCTCCATTCACCAAGGAGATCCCTAACGACCAGTAGTGCTTCATGAAAGGCAGCGCTGTGGGTCCTAGGGACTAGCAATCAGTGCAATAGACTGAAATGTGAGATGAGAATCTACTTAGGGAATGGGAACTATTAAAAAGTGTAGGTTGCATTTTGTGATTTTGTTTTGTTGGTTTCCATCATTCACATTTGTTTCTGTTTAAATCTCTCTCCCTTGTTAAATAAATTTCCATTTGTTCGATAACTGTACTCAAGTGCTGTGTGTGATACAGGAGCAGTGGTCTACAGTAAAACTGGTAACCTGGGCTATACCATTGCTTTGGGAAGAGAGGATCTGGGATTTCTCTGAGTATCTGGGGATTGGTGCTGGACCCCAGAGAGGGACACATTGGAGGAACTCAGTGGTTAGGGTCCCTCTATTGTCAACTGTCAGGGCTCTAGCTCAGATGAGGATCCTTGAGTGCCTGACAGGCTGGGGGAGTTTGGTTGCTAACATCCAACATCCATGGGCGGGAGGGATAGCTCAGTGGTTTGAGCATTGGCCTGCTAAACCCAGGGTTGTGAGCTCAATCCTTGAGGGGGCCATTTAGGGATCTGGGGCAAAAATTGGGGATTGATCCTGCTTTGAGCAGGGGGTTGGACTAGGTGACCTCCTAAGGTCCCGTCCAACCCTGATATTCTATGATTCTGTGATCCAGCTGCCAAATGCAAAAATCCCTCTTCCTAGTGGCAGATTCTAACAAGGAGACTCACAGCCCTCAGCACCCTGAGAAGGGTCACAATGTGCATCTATGTAGATCCACCTGTCAAATCCACACACGGAAAGCACCCTATAGCATAGGTCCCTGACTCAAAATAGCCCTAAAACTCTGCCCTATGAAATCATGGAACATGAACTCTTTGATCTGTGAAAGCATGTAAAGAATCCAAGCGCTGGAGGGTAGGGATTTGGTCCAGAGTGACCTACACAAATTGGAGGATTGGACCAAAATCAACGTGATGAGGTTCAATAAGGACAAATGCAGATTCCTGCACTTAGGACAGAAGAATCCCATGCACTACTACAGGCTGAGGACTGATTGGCTACGCAGCAGTTCTGCAGAAAAGGACCTGGGATTATAGTGGTTGAGAAGCTTCATATGAGTCAACAGTGTGTCCTTGTTGCCAGGAAAGTTAATGGCATATTGGGCTGCTTTAAGAACATAAGAAAGGCCGTACTGGGTCAGACCAAAGGTCCATCCAGCCCAGTATCCTGTCCACCAACAGTGGCCAATGCCAGGTGACCCGGAGCGAGTGGACCTAACAGGTAATGATCAAGTGATCTCTCTCCTGCCATCCATCACCCCCCTCTGACAAACAGAGGCTAAGGACGCCATTTCTTACCCATTCTGGCTAATAGCCATGAATCATAGAATCATAGAATCTCAGGGTTGGAAGGGACCTCAGGAGGGATCTAGTCCAACCCCCTGCTCAAAGCAGGACCAACCCCAACTAGATCATCCCAGCCAGGGCTTTGTCAAGCCTGACCTTAAAAACCATCTCTAAGGAAGGAGATTCCACCACCTCCCTAGGTAACCCATTCCAGTGCTTCACCACCCTACTAGTGAAAAAGTTTTTCCTAATATCCAACCTAAACCTCCCACTCTGCAACTTGAGACCATTACTCCTTGTTCTGTCATCTTCTACCACTGAGAACAGTCTAGATCCATCCTCGTTGGAATCCCCTTTCAGGTAGTTGAAAGCAGCTATCAAATCCCCCCTCATTCTTCTCTTCTGCAGGCTAAACAATCCCAGTTCCCTCAGCCTCTCCTCATAAGTCATGTGCTCCAGCCCCCTAATCATTTTTGTTGCCCTCCGCTGGACTCTTTCCAATTTATCCACATCCTTCTTGTAGTGTGGGGCCCAAAACTGGACACAGTACTCCAAATGAGGCCTCACCAGTGCCAAATAGAGGGGAATAGTCATGTCCCTCGATCTGACTTTTGCTCAACAATTTATGTTCTTCTATGTGCCTGACAATTTTATTCTTTACTATTGTTTCAACTAATTTGCCCGGTACGGATGTTAGACTTACCGGTCTGTAATTGCCAGGATCACCTCTAGAGCCCTTTTTAAATATTGGCGTTACATTAGCTATCTTCCAGTCATTGGGTACAGAAGCCGATTTAAAAGACAGGTTACAAACCCTAGTTAATAGTTCCGCAATTTCACATTTGAGTTCTTTCAGAACTCTTGGGTGAATGCCATCTGGTCCCGGTGATTTGTTACAGTTAAGTTTATCAATTAGTTCCAAAACCTCCTGTACTGACACTTCAATCTGACAATTCCTCAGATTTGTTACCTACAAAAAAGTCAGCTCAGGTTGGGTAATCTCCCCAACGTCCTCAGCCATGAAGACCGAAGCAAAGAATTCGTTTAGTTTCTCCGCAATGACTTTATCATCTGTAAGTGCTCCTTTTGTATCTCTATCGTCCAGGGGCCCCACTGGTTGTTTAGCAGGCTTCCTGTTTCGAACGTATTTTTAAAATGTTTTGTTATTAGCTTTTGAGTTTTTGGCTAGCTGTTCGTCAAACTCCATTTTGGCTTTTCTTATTACATTTTTACACTTAATTTGGCAGTGTTTATGCTCTTCTCTAGTTACCTCACTAGGATTTGACTTCCACTTTTTAAAAGATGCCTTTTTATCTTTCACTGCTTCTTTTACATGGTTGTTAAGCCACGGTGGCTCTTTTTTAGTTCTTTGACTTTGTTTTTTAATTTGGGGTATACATTTAAGTTGGGCCTCTATTATGGTGTCTTTGAAGAGTGTCCATGCAGCTTGCAGGGATTTCACTTTAGTCACTTTACCTTTTAATTTCTGCTTAACTAACCCCCTCATTTTTGCATAGTTGCCCTTTTTGAAATTAAATGCCACTGTGTTGGGTTCTTGATGTGTTCTTCGCACCACAGGAATGTTAAATGTTATTATATTATGGTCACTATTTCCACACGGCCCTGTTATAGTTACCTCTTGGACCAGATCCTGCGCTCCACTCAGGACTAAATCAAGTATTGACTCTCCCCTTGTGGGTTCCTGTACCAGCTGCTCCAAGAAGCAGTCATTTAACGTATCGAGGAATTTTGTCTCCGCATTTCGTCCTGAGGTGACATGTACCCAGTCAATATGGGGATAATTGAAATCTCCCACTGTTATTGAGTTCTTTATTTTGATAGCCTCTCTAATCTCCCTTAGCATTTCATCATCACTATCACTGTCCTGATCAGGTGGTCGATAATAGATCCCTATTGTTATGTTCTTATTAGAGCATGGAATGACTATCCAGAGAGATTCTATGGAACATGTGGATTCATTTAAGATTTTTACTTCATTTGATTCTACATTTTCTTTCACATACAGTGCCACTCTCTCCCCCCCCCCCCCCCCCCCCCACACACACAACCTGTTCTGTCCTTTTGATATATTTTATACCCCGGAATGATTGTGTCCCATTGATTGTCCTCACTCCACCAGGTTTCTGTGATGCCTATTATGTCAATATCCTCCTTTAACACGAGGCACTCTAGTTCACCCATTTTATTATTTAGACTTCTGGCATTTGTGTACAAGCACTTTAAAAATTGGTCACTGTTTAATTGTCTGCCCTTTTCAGATGTGTGAGATTCTTTTTTATGTGAAAGTTTCTCGTCTGATCTGGCCCCTCCTTTATCCTTTTCCACCCTCTCCTCCTGACTAAAACCTAGAAAATCTCGATCAGTAGACCCTCCTGTAAGAGAAGTCTCTGTCCGATGCATGTGCTTCTCTGCAGCAATCGGCTTTCCCCCATCTCTTAGTTTAAAAACTGCTCTACAACCTTTTTAATGTTAAGTGCCAGCATTCTGGTTCCACTTTGGTTTAGGTGGAGCCCATCCTTCCTGTATAGGCTCCCCCCATCCCAAAAGTTTCCCCAGTTCCTAATAAATCTAAACCCCTCCTCTCTACACCATCATCTCATCCACGCATTCAGACTCTGAAGCTCTGCCTGCCTACCTGGCCCTGCGCGTGGAACTGGAAGCATTTCTGAGAATGCCACCATAGAGGTCCTGGATTTCAGTCTCTTTCCTAGCAGCCTAAATTTGGCCTCCAGGACATCTCTCCTACTCTTCCCTACGTCATTGGTACCTACATGTACCACGACCACCAGCTCCTCCCCAGCACTACTCATAAGCCTATCTAGATGCCTCGAGAGATCCGCAACCTTTGCACCAGGCAGGCAAGTCACCATACGGTTCTCCCGGTCATCACAAACCCAGCTATCTACGTTCTAATGATCGAATCTCCCATTACTAACAGCTGCCTTTTCCTACTGATTGGAGTTCCCTCGCCCGGAGAGGTGACCTCAGTGCAAGAGGATACCTCAACACTACCTGGAAGGAGGGTCCCAACTATGGGACGGTTTCCCTCTGCTCCCATTGCCTGCTCTCCTTCCCTGGGGCTTTTATCCTCCTCAACAGCGCAGGGGCTGTCTGCTTGGAGGTGGGACAAGTCTACAGTGTCCCTGAAAGCCTCATCACCATACCTCTCTGCCTCCCTTAGCTCCTCCAGTTCCGCCACCCTGGCCTCCAAAGCCCGCACACGGTCTCTGAGGGCCAGGAGCTCCTTGCACCGAATGCACACATACGCCACCCGCCCACAGGGCAGGTAATCAGACATGCTACACTGAGTGCAATAAACTGGATAGCCCCCACTCTGCTGCTGGGCTTCTGCCTGCATTCTCTCCTACAGCTACCTAGTCTAACAGTAAGGTATTTGTTTAAATCAATAAGTTTTGGTTATAGTTTGGGTTAAGGGTGTTAAAGAATGGCAAGAGTACCTTGCCCCCTTCCCACTCCCCTTCCAAACTCCCTCTCAAAACTCCCTGTTTGCAGCCCTGTTCACAGATCTTTAGTAGGAGTGTTGCCCGCAGATCGAGGGAAGTGATCCCCTCCCCTGGCTGGGATAATTTAGTTGGGGTTGGTCCTGCTTTGAGCAGGGGTTTGGACTAGATACCTCCTGAGGTCTCTTCCAACCCTAATCTTCTATGATTTTAAGAAGCAACAAAGGGTCCTGTGGCACCTTATAAACTAACAGAGGTATTGGAGCATAAGCTTTCGTGGATGAATACCTGCAAGCGGTCCCCAAATGTTTCTTTGTGTTCACATCTGTACAGACACTGGGAATGGGCAACGGGATGTATCACTTCATGATTACCTGTTCTCCTCGTTCCCTCTAAAACATCTGGCATTGACCCCTCTTGGATGACAGGACACTGGGCTAGATGGACCATTTAGGGTGACCAGATGTCCTGATTTTATAGGGACAGTCCTGATTTTGGGGTCTTTTTCTTATACAGGCTCCTATTACCCCACCACCCCCTGTCCAGATTTTTCACCCTTGCTATCTGGTCACCCTAGGACCATTGGCTGTTCTTCTGTTTTATGTACAGAAATGAGGCATACAGAGCAGAAATGTGGGATGGGGCTCTAAATTTAAATCACTTTTAGAGAGAAATATGTTCAAACACAGTGAGACTCAATGTACGGAAGAAATATCAAGTGATCCCCAGCTCCTTCCCCCCAAGCCTTAGGTGGGGATTAGCGGCCAACAGCTGCGGCGGCTGCTCGGAGGGGAGCGGTATCAGGTCTCTGCCTGTGGATGTAGCCCACCTGGGGTTCTCCTGGGGCAGAGGGTGAGTTGTTGGGCAGGGCTGCACCGGCTGGGGGCTGAGCTCTGAACAGGGATCTAAGGACTCTGCACCGGCCTCCAGTGGGGGTCGAGGATGCTGAGGCAGCGGAAACTCAGCGTCACAGTCATGAAGATTCAAAGCTGCTTGGGGATGGAGAGCAGGGCGATGACTCTGCTGGATTTTCAGTGCATCCCCTTCACTATTTGCCCGTGACAACCCGGCAACCCCCAGCTTTGTCGTTGCTCTGTGGTTCTGCTCTCGGTGGGAAGGGGCTTCTTGGCGCTGGTATTTCCAGCTGCATTATAAAGTCAGAAAAGAGTTAACCTCTTAGAAAAGTCTGTGTGTGTGTTAGATGGATGGGAGGGTGGCCAGAAATCAGTTTGCTCCAGTCTCTTTTCTCTGGGATTTCCTTTAGAAAAAGCTGGAACAGAGGAAACTATCTGCTCTCTCTGATGCTCAAACTCTGTCCTTCAGATTAGGAGACTGACACACTGACAGTATTGATTCTAGTGTCACAATCAATACAATTGCTTCAGCCTGATAGTTTCCCAAAGGGAAAACTTCACTTCTCTCCAAAAGGAGTTGAGAGCAAACACTTTTCAGAGTCCAGAAAGACAAGGCGGGTGAGGGTAAGAGCTTGTAGAGGACCAACCTCTGTTGGTGAAAGAGGAACGCTTTGGAGCTATCCCAAAACACTTCATCAGTTCTGTGTAGCCCGAAAGGTCGTCTCTTCCATAAACAGCAGTTGGAACTTAAGAACAGATACTGAGTCAGACCAGTTCATGTAGCCCACTATCCTGTCTTCTGACAGTGGCCAATGCCAGCCACCTCAGAGGGAATGAACAGAACAGGTAATCAAGTGATCGGTCCCCTGTTGTCCATTCCCAGCTTCTGGCAAACAATGGCTAGAGACACCATTCCTCCCCATCCTGGCTAATAGCCATTGATGGACCTATCCTCCATGCACTCCTCTAGTTCTTAGTCTTGGCTTTCACAACATCCTCTGGCAAAGAGTTCCCCAGGTTAACTGTGTGTTGTGTGAAGAAATACTTTGCTTCAAACCTGTAGCCTATTCATTTCATTTGGTGACGACTCCTAGTTCTTGTGTTATGAGAAGGAGTAAATAACACTCCCAACCTTGGTCCTTTGAAAGATGTTATGTGAGCCTCTCCCCCGCCACCCCGTCATGTCCAGGGACCAACACTGATATAACAACCCCGCAAACAAGGTTCAACGTCAATACACATGGGAAAAGCATCTTGTGTTTCATTCCTTATGTCCCGGTCCCATCGTGTGGCCATTTCCTTTCCCTTCTTTCTGTTGAAACTTTTGTGTTTTGCACAGAAATATTATTTCCACAGGAGAGACCGAGGAGTGGGGGCTGCATTCCTCTACCGAACAGTCACTAGAAGGGGGCAGACAAAGGCCTTTAGGACAAGGCGACCACCACAATCGAAAAATCATCGCCCTCCTGCAGGTGACTGGCAGCCTGAATTTGTTCCTTATCCTCCCCGAGTCTGGACTCAGCACTATCCAGCCTCTCTGTGTGTAGCAGGAACAAACACAAACCTTGTCATTAAAACAAGCTGTTCCCGCCCTTCTCAAGGAAGATTTTTCTATGATTGAAGTTGAGCTTCAGTTCCCCTCTCCTAGGGGCGGGTTGGGTGTGGGGCCAGCACCCAATGGGATCTGTTTTCACCTTTGCCCCCTTTCAGCCACTCTGGGATGGTAACTCTGCTCCCAGGTGTCAGGTCACCTCCACCACATCCAGTGGGCTTTCTAGCTCTGTGGTCATGTGTCACCGCCTTTGCTAGCACCCGTTGCATGTAGGAAAGCTGTCCCTACCAGGTGCATTGGTGGTATAGGGGTGCTCAGAGCTGCCTTTCAAGTAGTTGGCCTGGGTTTGATTCTGGAACACTGCATGTACTTTTTTGTTGTTCCTTGTCTGGAAGTGGTTTAATTTCAGTCGCATTGTGTTGTAATGACATTATCAATAGAATCATAGACTCATAGACTCTCAGGGTGGGAAGGGATCTCAGGAGGTATCTAGTCCAACCCCCTGCTCACAGCAGGACCAACCCCAACTAGATCATCCCAGCCAGGGCTTTGTCAAGCCTGACCTTAAAAACCTCTAAGGAAGGAGATTCCACCACCTCCCTAGGTAACCCATTCCAGTGCTTCACCACCCTACTAGTGAAAAAGTTTTTCCTAATATCCAACCTAAACCTCCCCCTCTGCAACTTGACACCATTACTCCTTGTTCTGTCATCTTCTACCACTGAGAACAGTCTAGATCCATCCTCTTTGGAACCCCCTTTTAGGTAGTTGAAAGCAGCTATCAAATCCCCCCTCACTCTTCTCTTCTGCAGGCTAAACAATCCCAGTTCCCTCAGCCTCTCCTCATACGTCATGAGCTCCAGCCCCCTAATCATTTTTGTTGCCCTCCGTTGGACTCTTTCCAATTTATCCACATCCTTTTTATAGTGTGGGGCCCAAAACTGGACACAGTACTCCAAATGAGGCCTCACCAGTGCCGAATAGAGGGGAATAATCACGTCCCTCGATCTGCTGGAAATGCCCCTACTTATACAGCCCAAAATGCCGTTAGCCTTCTTGGCAACAAGGGCACACTGTTGATTCATATTCAGCTTTTCGTCCACTGTAACCCCTAGGTCCTTTTCTGCAGAACTGGTGCCCAGCCATTCGGTCCCTAGTCTGTAGCGGTGCATGGGATTCTTCCGTCCTAAGTGCAGGACTCTGCACTTGTCCTTGTTGAACCTCATCAGATTTCTTTTGGCCCAATCCTCTAATTTGTCTAGGTCCCTCTGTATCCTATCCCTACCCTCCAGCGTATCAACCACTCCTCCCAGTTTAGTGTCATCTGCAAACTTGCTAAGGGTGCAGTCCACACCATCCTCCAGGTCGTTGATGAAGATATTGAACAAAACCGGCCCCAGCACCGACCCTTGGGGCACTCCACTTGATACCGGCTGCCAACTAGACATGGAGCCATTGATCACTACCCGTTGAACACGACCATCCAGCCAGTTTTCTATCCACCTTACCGTCCATTCATCCAGCCCATACTTCTTTAACTTGATGGCAAGAACACTGTGGGAGACTGTATCAAAAGCTTTGCTAAAGTAAAGAAACAGCACATCCACTGCTTTCCCCTCATCCACAGAGCCAGTTATCTCATCATAGAAGGCAATTAGGTTAGTCAGGCATGACTTGCCCTTGGTGAATCCATGCTGACTGTTCCTGATCACTTTCTCCTCCTTTAAGTGGTTCAGAATTGATTCAGAATGAGACAATAAATTCCCCAAAGCCCTGCAGGTCATACAGGATGGAGGCGTACAAGGGTTTGGAATATACAGGGAGCCGCAGCGCAAATCCTTGTGTCATCTGAGAAAGACAGAACATTTTAAAACCTGCATCTCCCATCCCCTTGCCTTCCGTGTTATGATTCCGGCTGGGTGCGATGTTTGCATGATGTTCCTGCATGATGGGGAAATAATGTTTTGGGTCAGTTTTTGCTCCTGCAGATTCCTTTGCTGTTCCAATTATAATGACATGAACAAAAGGGAGGCAAAATAAAAACAAAACCAAAATTGCAAGACAGGTAGGGAAAGAGAAGATCATGCTTAAGCCAAACACTTCAAAATAAAAATGAATACGAAAGAGGGGGAGGGGAGAAGCGATCGGGTATGTGGAAATCCCCTTGATATTTGAACTCATGTTGCTAGAATCAAAGTTCAGAGATGACACTGGGGAAAACCTGCTGCTGCCCGTCCCTCTGAACACCTGTGATGAGCAAGATCGAGTTGTGACCCCTGTTCTGCTTCAATCATTTATTGTCTCTCTGTGTTCTCTTTCTCTTTCTTCTCCCCCCCATTTCTCTTCTCCAGTGTCTCTGCCGTTCTCCTCTTGCTCCCTCTCCCCCTGCCCTGTCCCAGGGACTCACACTCTACATCAGGGGTCTCAAACACGCGGCCCACTCCCCGCGCCCCTCTACCTATCCCGAGCAGCTGCGTAAGGCACCAGGAAATTTTCCAGCCCCTGCTCCGTCCCAGACCCACCTCTTCCCCCCCCCCGCCCCCCCAGCCTCGCCTGAAGACTCACTCCCCTGAAGACAGGCCAGGCTCGACCTACTCACCGCATGGTAAGTGGAGCCACCCGGCCCCAGCCTGCTCTGCTCCCCCGGCTCCCAAGCTTGGGGGGAGGGGGGAACCGCCCCGCAGCACTTGCCGGCAGCGGCTGGGAGCCAGGGGAGCAGAGCAGGCTGGGGCCGGGTCACTTTTCACAGGAAGTGGCCAGCCTCCGTCCCCCCCAGAGGCCTGGGGCCAGGTCCCCCTCTCCCCCCCCCCCGTGGAGGCCTGGGGCCAGCCACCCCCCCCCCACTCCCCCCAGTGGAGGCCTGGGTCCAGCTCCCCCTCTCCCCACCGTGGAGGCCTGGGGCCAGCCACCCCCACCCCACTCCCCCCAGTGGAGGCCTGGGGCCAGCCACCCCCACCCCACTCCCCCCAGTGGAGGCCTGGGGCCAGCCACCCCACCCCCTCCCGCAGCCCCCGTGGAGGCCTGGGGTCAGCCACCCCTCCCTCCCTCACCCTCCGTGGAGGCCTGGGGCCAGCCACCCCCGGTTCCCCCCGTGGAGGCCTGGGGCCCCCCACACACCCCACCAAAATAGCTCTGCCCACACCCCTCCTGCACCCCAATTCCCTGCCCTGAGCCCCCTGCCACACCCTGCACCCCGACCCCCTGCTGCACCCCTCACCCCTCCTGCACCTCCAGGGGAAGGGAGGTGGCAGAGTTGGGGTGAGGACTTCGGGGAAGGGGTTAGAATGGGGGCAGGGAAGGGGCGGGGCCTCATGGAAGGGGTGGAGTGGGGGCGGGGCCCGGAGTGGGTGTCTGTGATGCAGCCCTCGGGCCAATGCCCTAGTCCTCAAATCATTATTTTGTAACTTGACTTCAGGTTACAAAACAACAATCCACCATTTGCACTAGTTTAAACCTGCAAATGACCCATGCCATGCCCCATGGTGCAGAGGAAGGCGAAAAACCAACAACAACAAAACCCAAAAAACAAACAAACCCCCCACCCCCCAAACTCAGGGTCTCTGCCAATCTGAGTCTGGGCACAATTCCTTCCCATCCCCAAATATGGCAATCAATTTAGACACTGAGCATGTGGGAAGGACCCAGGAGCCAGACACCTGGGAAAAAATTCTCGGTAGTAACCCTGCGGGGGGCGGGGGGAGGGGGCAGGCCTCCACGGTGGGGAGCGGGGGTGGCTGGCCCCAGGCCTCCACGGGGGGTGCAGGAGGGGGTGGGGTGGCTGGCCTCAGGCCTCCACGGAGGGGCGCGGGAGGGAGGGATGGCTGGCCCCAGGCCTCCACAGGGGCTGCGGGAGGGGGTGGGGTGGCTGGCCCCAGGCCTCCACTGGGGGGAATGGTGGGGGGTGGCTGGCCCCAGGCCTCCGGGGGGGACGGAGGCTGGCCACTTCCTGCGGAAAGTGACCCGGCCCCAGCCTGCTCTGCTCCCCCGGCTCCCAGCCGGGCTGCCGGCAAGTGCTGCGGGGTGGTTCCCCCCTCCCCCCAAGCCTGGGAGCCGGGGGAGCAGAGCAGGCTGGGGCCGGGTTACTTCCCGCAGGAAGTGGCCAGCCCCCCGTCGTCCCCGGAGGCCTGGGGCCAGCTCCCCGCGCCTCCCCCGGAGGCCTGGGGCCCCAGCCTGCTCCGCTCCCCTGGCTCCCAGGCTTGGGGGGAGGGAGGAACCGTCCCCTGCACTCACCGGCGGCGCGGCTGGGAGCCGGGGGAACGGAGCAGGCTGGGGCCAGGTGGCTCCACTTAGCATGCGGTGAGTGGGTCGGGCCTGGCTGCAGTCATCAGGGGAGTGGGAGAGGGGCTGCGGGGGGCGGGGGGGAAGAGGCGGGTCTGGGACGCATCAGGACATTTTCCTGGTACCTTACGCAGCAGCTCACGGCGCCATGGAGTATGCAGGGGGGTAGGGAGGGGGTAGGGTGACCAGATGTCCCGATTTTATAGGGACAGTCCCGATTTTTGGGTCTTTTTCTTATATAGGCTCCTGTTACCCCCCCACCCGATTTTTCACCTTTGCTGTCTGGTCACCCTAGGGCGGGGTCACGGGGAGCTTGGCGGGCCGCATGGAAGAGCCCCGCGGGCCGCGTGTTTGAGACCCCTGAGAGCTTAAACCCTGCTCCTTCCCCATCCCTGATTTTCTCAGGGGGCGAGAGGCGAGTGGCACAAACAGGGACAGGATCAAATTAACTCCCCCCCCCCGGGATTTCCCGGCTGCCCAGAGACAGTTCAACCCCCCCAACCCTGGCTTCTCCCCTCCCTGACACCCCCCCAGGCCCCTGTCTCTGCCCCCCCCCCCCCCCCAGAGTGACCAGCAGCCGCGTCTGGTCTGTGCCAGAGCCCCGCCCCCAGGATGAGCCCCGCCCCCGAGCTGTGCCAGAGCCCCGCCCCCAGGATGAGCCCCGCCCCCGGGCTGTGCCAGAGCCCCGCCCCCACGACCAGCCCCGCCCCCCGTGTGTGCCAGAGCCCCACCCCCGGTGTGTGCCAGAGCCCCGCCCCCACGACCAGCCCCCACCCCCCGTGTGTGCCAGAGCCCCGCCCCCAGGATGAGCCCCGCCCCCGGGCTGTGCCAGAGCCCCGCCCCCAGGATCAGCCCCGCCCCCGTGTGTGCCAGAGCCCCGCCCCCAGGATCAGCCCCGCCCCCGTGTGTGCCAGAGCCCCGCCCCCACGACCAGCCCCGCCCCCGGTGTGTGCCAGAGCCCCGCCCCCACGACCAGCCCCGCCCCCGGGCTGTGCCAGAGCCTCGCCCCCACGACCAGCCCCGCCCCCGTGTGTGCCAGAGCCCCGCCCCCAGGATCAGCCCCGCCCCCGTGTGTGCCAGAGCCCCGCCCCCACGACCAGCCCCGCCCCGCGTGTGTGCCAGAGCCCCGCCCCCAGGATCAGCCCCGCCCCCGGTGTGTGCCAGAGCCCCGCCCCCACGACCAGCCCCGCCCCCCGTGTGTGCCAGAGCCCCGCCCCCAGGATCAGCCCCGCCCCCCGGGGCTCTGGGCTTTGTTCTCCCGGCTCCTGTCTCCCAGCCCCGCCCCCCTCAGCTGCTCCAGCGCTGCCGTGTCCCGCAAACCCAGGTCCGTCTCGCACTGAACATGCGCAGTAAGAGCTGCTGAAAACTGCCCTGACCTGGGCAGTAGAGGGCGGAAGCGCCCCCCCCCTCCTCCAGGCATGCTGGGAAATGTAGTTCCTGACTCCCCCTAGAGCGGAAGTGACGTTTGTAAGAGGGGAGAACCGGCCGGGCTGGGCTGCGAACGCGCGCGGGGCGCTGCGGCTCTGCCTGGCTCGCGCGGGGCCGTTGGAGCCTCTTCCCGGAGCCCGTGGAAGAGGTTTGTGGCTCCCGGCTCCGGGCATGCGCAGATCTGCCCGCCCCGCTGCGGCGCTGCAGCCTCCAGGTGCCAGCGCGAGCCCCGGGGGCGGGGCCGGGCGGTGACTCCGCCCCAGTGTCCGGGGGGGGCTCGGAGCTGCTGCCCCCGCGGGAGCCCAACGCCCCTGGGCCCGGCCGGGCTCTGCCCTGGGGGTGCGGGGGGAGGGGACCGGCCCCCCCGGGTCCCTGCGCGGGGCGGGGGGGAAATGTCTGAGCAGCCCGGACATGGGGGGGGGAAGGTGGGGGCTGAGACCCCCTCGGATTTACCGCTGCCCCCGGCCCTGGGGACCCCCCCGCCCCGCCCCCTTCCTCCCTAGAGAGCCACGAGCCGCACCCAGGGTGCCCCCCCTCCCCCCCCAACCCTGAGCAGGTCTCTGCGCCCCTCCCCCACCGCACCCCATTGTCTCCCCCTCCCCCAACGGCCGGTTCGGATCTCGGGGTTCGGGGGTTTCCCCCCATTGTCCCCGGCCGGGATTTGTCCTGTTCCGGGGGATCGATCCCCTGAGCGATGCCTGAGCCGGGCCGAGGCCGGGGGGGGCCTGAGACAGGGACCCCGCTGGGCTGGGCCGGGGGGGCCCCTCTGCTGGGAACAGGGCCTGGGCAGGGCCGGGGGGGGGGAGCAAGCGCCCCCCATGGAGACGGCCCAGCCCCGGGTTCCCCAGTCCCAGCTACTCCCCCTCCCCCACCCAGCAGCCCCCCTCCCGCCCCCCCCCCCCCCCCCACACACCCCATAGTCACATTCCCAGACCCCACTGCCAGCCCCTCCCTGGCGGCCATGTGAATGTGAGGGGAGAAGAATCCATCCCATTCTGTTGTTGATTGAATATCGCTGTATAATCCCCTCCAATTTCGCCTCTTCTCTCTTGAACTGTTGAACGGTGACATAAAATCTCCCCCGATGTTGGTGCTTCTCTCGTCTATTGGCAAATATTTAGTTTGTGCCCCATTTTCTCCTCGGTTCTGAAATACTGAAATTCTTGAAAATCTTCCCGCTTTTCTTTCCAGGTGTCTGAGATCAGGGCTCCTATCGTACTGAGCGTGGCCCTGTTCTGCCAGGCGCTGCAGCGACCCCAACTGAGATCAGACCTCATTGTTGTGCCAGGTAAAACTGAGATCCGGACTGAGATTACGGGCCCCCTTGTGCCTGGCAGCGCAAGACTTGGGGTCGGGAAGGAATTTTCCTCCAGGGTAGATCGGCAGAGGCCCTGGAGGTTTTTCGCCTTCCTCTGCAGCATGGGGCACGGGTCACTTACTGGAGGATTCTCTGCATCTTGAAGTCTTTAAACCATGATTTGAGGACTTCAATAGCTGAGACATAGGTGAGAGGATTATTCCAGGAGTGGGTGGGTGAGATTCTGTGGCCTGCATTGTGCAGGAGGTCAGACTAGATGATCATAATGGTCCCTTCTGACCTTAAAGTCTATGAGACTGCGGCCCAGATTGCTGCTTCCATTGTGCTGGGCACTTCAGAGACCTCGACTGAGATCTGTGGCCCCGTTGGGCCTGGCCCTGCACTGACCCTGACGAAGATCACGCCCCACCACTGTGCTGGGCACTGCACAGACCCTGACAGAGATCCCGGCCCCACATTTTTCAAGGTGCTCCAGGGACCCAAAACAAAATCAGGGATCTCATAATGTCCTGGCAGGCCCCCTGTTGTGCAGGGCTCTGCACAGACACTGACCAAGATCAGGGTCCCCATTGTGACAGGTGCTGAACAGACACCAAGGGTATCTCTACCCTGCCATTAACAACCCACAGCTGGCCCGTGCCGGCTGACTCAGCCTCGCAGGGCTCAGGCCAAGGGGCTGTTTAATTGCAGTGTCGCTGTCTGGGCTCGGGCTGGAGCCAGGCTGTAGGACCCTGCGAGGTGGGAGGGTGCCAGACCTTGGGCTGCAGCCCAAGCGGGAACATCTACACCACAATGAAACAGCCCCACAGCCTGAGCCGTGTGAGCCCAAGTGAGCGGGCACGGGCCAGCCGCCGGTGTCTCACTGCAGTGTAGACATGCCCACAGTGACAGAGTCCTTGCCACAAAAACCTCAAAGGCTAAATAGGCAAATGGTGGGCGGCTACTCTCCATTTTACAGATGGGGAAACTGAAGCTCAGAGAGCTGAAGTAATTAGCTCAAGTTTGCATGGAGAATTTGGAGCAAAACTGGGAACTGAACCCAGATAGTCTGAATTCTTACCTCTCCCCTTAACTGCAAGCCCAGCGTATGCATGTGCACAGCGTTGTTTTGGTCTGTGTTTGCATTGCATTGGCTTCCAAGGGAGGCGGTGGAATTTCCTTCATTGGAGGTTTTTAAGACTAGGTTAGAGGTACACCAGTCTGGGAATGTCTAGGGATACTTGGTCCTGCCTCAGCACAGGAGGCTTGAGTAGATGACCTCTCAAGATCCCGTCCATGCCTGTATGGAAATAATGCTCTCTTGTGCTGTGTCGTGTTCTACGCTGAGCTGTTTTGCATGGTGCCATTTGGAACTGTGATCGCACCATGTTGTGTTGCATAGTTTTATGGCACATTGTTTTGCCTCAGCTTGTTTGGTGCCTGTGTTGTGTTGGTTTGAGTTGAGCTCTTTTCTATTGTGTACTTTAGGGTGTGTTAGTTTGCATTGTGTTGCTTTCTTCTCCTTAGTATTGTGTCATTTTATGCTGTGAATGGCCTGACATTATGTTGTGGTGAGGTTTTTTTCTGTATGATGTGTTTTTATATGTATATATTGCATAGCATCATAGAAATGTAGGGCTGGAAAGGACCTTAAGATGTCATCAAGTCCAGCTCTCTCTGCCGAGGCAGGACCCAGTATATATAGATTATCTGTTACAGGTTTGTCCTACCTGTTCTTAAAAACTTCCCAGGAAAGACACACCATAGCCACCGTTGTAAGATTATTCCAGAGCTGAACTACCTTAGCTCTGGTGACACCCACACAGATTTTAGTGGTGAGCGGCTCTGGAGAGAGAGGAGACCCCAGTGAGTGGGCAGCTGGGTAAATAGACTGAAGTTGGGAGGAGAAACATTGACGTGTCCAAGGTCACCCAGGCTGTCCGTGACAGAGCGAGAAATAGATCCCAGTCCTAGTGCCACCGTACTGCTGTTTCGGGTACTGAAGGTCTCTCCCACACTGGTGTTTTAGGCACTGGTGCAAACCTGTAGTATAGATAGAATTTACACTAGTGCACCACTCTGATTAGCATTGGTGCACCATGTCCCAGTTTAAAGGCTTGCGGCAGGGGAAACAGTGACCTCACTGAGGCCTGGGGCTGGCTGAACAGTGTAGCTGGGAACAGTCTGTTCCTGGCTCTTCCGGAATGTCAAGTTCAGCAAAACTCAAAACTCTGAAAACTAAGAAACAGAGAGCTAATGTACACGCTGATGCAACCTTAACTCTGCCCCCTGGAGCTGGCAACAGCCACTGGGCGGTATGTGCCCGCACTCCTGCTGGACTCACTGCGTTAGGTGTAGCTGCACTGAAAGGTAGAGGCATTCGTTAGAGCAACCTGGTGGAGGTGTGATTGTGATATGAGAAGATCTGGGTCTGAGGCCCCCATGTGTGCGATGAAAGGAAAGAGGTGCATGTGTATCGTGAGCTTCCAGTCTGTATCATTTCTGCACTGAGCTGCGCATGTTGTCAGGAGGAAACAGGACTGTTTGCCATGGGAGTGGTCAGCAGTGAGATGGGATCGGAGAGCAGTCTGTGTGCTTAACGATGGGTAAGTGAATGTCCAACGTTAGCTGGAACCTCTGTGAGTAAGGATGAAAGAGTTGTAAAAAGGGGTGAAGAGGTGTTCAATTGCCCAAGTGTGCGGCTGTTTCTGGGGAGCAGGCTCAGTGTCTGAGTGTAGAACAGGTGTCATTGAATCATAGAATATCAGGGTTGGAAGGGACCTTAGGAGGTCATCTAGTCCAACCCCCTGCTCAAAGCAGGACCAATCCCCAATTTTTTGCCCCAGATCCCCAAATGGCCCCCTCAAGGATTGAACTCACAACCCTGGGTTTAGCAGGCCAATGCTCAAACCATTGAGCTATCCCACCCCACCCGGTCAGCAGCTCCTGTTAAAGCGCAGCTCACCTAAAACCAAATTCCGTCTTAGCAAAGATAAAGTGCTTGATTCTGTGCCATGGGTGTCGTTTTCCCTAGTACTTTAGTGATAGGCACTATCTCAAATGGCTGGGTGCACGTAGGTGTGTTGTAGGAGTAAAGAAAGGGTCATTGCTCTCGTGGGTCAGATTTAGGGTTAGCTTGGTGTGTATCTTATCTCTGCATTTCCAGATTATGACAAATTTGGGTTTTGCTGATTGCTCTTCTGGAGGGTACCAGACAGCTCCCGGCAACCTTAAATCCTGCATTATCGTTTTTTTGGAAGTGAATTCCCTAGCTTTTTGCACTGAGCGATGTTGGCTGCAGGAGTTAGCAGCCCTATAGGCAGTTGTGGGTCTCTCACAAGTTTGCAATAAGAGGCACAGAGAAGTGCAATGACTTACCCAAGGTCCCCCAGCAGGCCGGTGGCAGAGCCAGGAATAGTCTCCGTCCAGTGCGCTCTCCACGTCGTTGCTGGGTGATTCTGAAATGCAGCTCCCCTCTCCTGTCCTTTTTGTTACGGTGGAATGGGAATAGCGGTCATGCTTTCAAATGTGTTTCTCTCCTCCGCCTCCTGGCACCATTTCCAGCTCCATCCCCTCTAGCCCTCTCTAAGCACTGTAGATGCCAGGAGCTGTCTCTTGTCCTAGGCCGCTGCACACACGTATTACACGTATTGGGGGGAGGGATAGCTCAGTGGTTTGAGCATTGGCCTGCTAAACCCAGGGTTGTGAGTTCAATCCTTGAGGGGGCCATTTGGGGATCTGGGGCAAAAAGTGGGGATTGGTCCTGCTTTGAGCAGGGGGTTGGACTAGATGACCTGCTAAGGTCCCTTCCAACCCTGATACTCTATGATTCTATGCTACAGGGAGCAGCAGCATACGGTCTGGCGCATGCCACCTTGGTGATGTAGCCTGAGCTTCACACTGAGCTGGGCCCCCTGCCGCTGGGCCAGCCATGCCCTAGCTCTGCCCAGCCTGCCCCTCCTCCGAACAGGCCCCCTCCCCTCTACACTCTGGCCTGCCCCTCCACACCACGCACGTGTAACATGTGCCTTTCAACTATTCATATTTTGGATTTCAGATGATCCACAAATTTGTGTTACATTCAGCTCCCCCACACCCCAGTTTCACTTGTTTGGTGGTGCCCCGACAGTTTTCCATTGATTGTTTGGGAGGGAGCAAGGCTGGTCACTTGAGCATTGCGTTACCTTGCAGCTGACTAGTGAGGAGTGACGACTCCCTTTTGGGTGGATGGGCCAATCTCGGGGTCGTTACCTCTCGGAGATTGATTTTCCATTCCAAATCCATAAAGTAGATTTTCAGTATAAATACTTTGTTCCTTATATATGACCCATACGTTGGTCTCTCAGTCATTATGAGTCTTGACCAGTTATGCGCTTTCTGTAGACACCTCACATGACCATCCTCCAAGAGATATGTTTGGTGTGATGAGTTTGTCATGTCTCAGGTGAGAACTGGTGGCAAAGACCAAGTGACCCTTTGCCAAGGGACCTTTGTGTCACTGTCTGACCCCCGTAGGCCAGGGAGAGGCCAACTTTCTGCCAGTGGCTTTCAGGACGGGTGCTGAGTTCCCTGCAGTGCCCCTCGTCCCCTTTCCATTTCCCTTCTTGGAGTGCTGTCTGGGACGCTGCCCCGCTTCCTGCTCCCCAGGCCACCCCGTAACTACTCCATGTGCCAGGCTGCTGGCAGCCCCCAGTGAGAGGCCATCCAGCCCATCAAACTGGTGCCAAACTGCTGGGCCTCAGGCCATCTGGGGTGCACGTCTGTGAGTCCAATTGCCCCTGACCCAGGGGTGCTACAGGGGCATGTCCTCCTAGTGTGTCAGGCTCAACCCTCTGGCTCAGGCCTCGGGGCCCTTTCTTCCTCTCTCGGGTCCCAGGTGAAACAGCAAAAGAGCCGACTGTCAGCAAACACGGGTAAATAAAGGAATGAAAGAAAAGAAATGGGGGAGAAAAACTTTGGACAGCTCCAATCAGGATATGGTCCCCTCATACTTCTCGGGGTCCTGGGAGGGTCTCAGTCCCCTGTAGAGTTTACTGGGTCTCCAGCACAAGTTTCAGCCTGCTCCCTCTTTGAGCTCCGGGGATCCCCACCCTCCCTCGGTGAAGGCCAGAGCCCCGAATGCTGCCAGGCCTCTCTTTGGGCCTGGAGATGCTCCACACACTGTTCCCTTCCCAGGGTGGCCCCCCTGTGAGTAGAGTAGGTCTCTCCTGTTAACTCCTGCTCCGGTCCTGGCATGGTTTGCAGGTGTGGAGGGGCTGGGCCAGTCCAGACTAAAGCAGCAGTTCAACCCCTTCGATGCCAGTGTGGGGTTTGTATAGCCCCTCACAGGCACCCAGGGAATGTCCCCCTATCAGCCCCATGCCTGATGTGATGGGGAGACCCACTGGCAGCATTGCCTTTCAGGGTGCTGCTCCCACTCCCTCCCCTTTTACTGCCACCACAATGCCTGTCACCTTCACTTCCTGAGGGGTGAGCCCCAGAAGGTGTGTTTTGTTATCCCTTTCCCTCCCTTCCACCAGATCCATTGTGCACCCTCTGTCACCGGAGACAAGGCGGGGCATGGGGCGCGGGTGATGCTATGCTGGAGATCCATCATCACTGAAGGATTGGCAGCCTTGACCCTCCTTGAAGGTTGCCGGGATGCTGATGTTCACTGGAGGAGAACTGGGGCTTGACTGAGTCCATAGATCATTTGGCCCACACTGTGTCACTGCGAAGCCTGCTCTGCATTGCTGCAAATTGCTGCTGGTGCCGTTGCACTCGTAAGTCTCTGTAACGCTGACTTCAGTGACTCGAGAGCATGCGCACCAGCCCCAGGCAGACTGGGAAGAAGCAGGGCACAAACCCCAAATTGGTGCCGAGGTCGATATGTCGATTTCACCAACCCAGTATCCAGTGTAAATGCTTCAGGCGCTGTAACGCCATTTACATGGAATCACAGACAGTCCCCTTGGGCCATCCCATATATCTCACCACGCAGGTGAGCTCACCTTTGTGACAGATGGTCCCTTACCCTAGAGGTTCTCGACCTTTTTCTTTCTGAGGACCCTCCAAAATTCTATAAAAACTTGACGGACCACGAGGGCCACTGATTTTTTGCATATAAAAGCCAGGGCTGGCATGAGGGGGTAGCAAGCAGGGCCTCTGCCTGGGGCCCCATGCCACAGGGGACCCCACAAAGCTGCATTGCTTAGGCTTTGGATTCAGCCCTGGGTGAGGGACTAAGGGCCCCGGACTTCAGCCCCATGTGCTGGGGCTTCAGCTTTCTGCCCTTGGCCTCAGGGAGTCTAACGCTGGCCTTGGTTTGCAGCACCCCATAAACCTGCTCATGCCCCCCACCCCCCGGGGGACCTAGACCCCTGGTTGAGAACCATTGCTTTATACCACGAATCACCGCAATCTTCAGATTACTGACAGTCCCAAAGGACCAATCACTTATTTACATCAATCGAATCTTGTATCTAACAACAAAGACAACACTTGTAGCCAGTCCTGTAATAACTAGAGTGACAAGATGTCCTGATTTTGTAGGGACAGTCTTGATTTTTGGGTCTTTTTCTTATATAGGCTCCTATTACCCCCCACCCCCGTCCCGATTTTTCACACTTGCTGTCTGCTCCCGCCAGTTATAACCTATATTAAGATTTATTTAAAAGGAAATGAGAGTTGTTTACAAAGATAACGCAGGTGATCATATAGATGCAGACGAGTTACAGTCTTAAATTTCTAAGGCTATGTCTACACTACCCTCCGATTTGGCGGGTAGCAATCGATCTTTTGGGGATCGATTTTTTGCGTCTAATCTAGACGCGATAAATCGATCCCAGAATGCGCTCCCCATCGATGCCGGTAATCCACCCCGACGCGAGGCGGAAGCGGCGTCGATGGGGGAGTGGCAGCCTTCGACATTGCAGCGTCCTCACGGCGAGGTAAGTCGAGCGAGGTACGTCGACTTCAGCTACATTATTCACGTAGCTGAAGTTGCGTACCTTACATCGACTCCCCCTCCCCCCGTAGTGTAGACCAGGGCTAAGGTAATAGACGCTTCTATAATAAGAAATCTCTGCATATTCTTTAGGACTAACCCAGGCTAAGCAGCTGGGGTATCTCTTGCTTATGCCTAGAAACTTTGACCCCCAGAGTCCAAGCAGCATACAGATAATCAGTTCTTTCTGTATGGGGTTTTTTTTATCCCCTTCCTACCACGTGCTCTGAGCTGCAAACTCAGCTAATGGGAAGTCAGCGGCACAACAACAGTCTTTTGTCTTCTTTAACATCCCATAATAGTCTGTCTGGTGTTGATGGGCCTCTCCTGCCAGGCAGGGTGTATTGCATTCTGTTACCAATCAGCACTTCACATAGGTCAAGTCTCTCTCCTGTCTGGTGATTTACATAGCCACAGAGGCTTACAATGCAACTAGCCAGATATTAACCCAGGCAGCAACTCACGAGCATTTAATAAAGTCTGAACACTAAACACATTCTTATCATTCTAATACCTGTTTTAACAATACTAACACAGGTGAGTCAGACTGATTCCAGCTAGGTGTTTGTCCATGTTCAATTAAGACATGGGGGCTTTTGCAAGAGCTAACACCTCATCTGCCGGTGTCACAGATAGGATCAGTGGGGATGGTGTCCATAGTCTCTGTTTGCCAGAAGCTGGGAATGGGTGACACGTAATCTTGATGATTACCTGTTCTGTTCATTCTCTCTGAAGCACCCGGCATTGGCCACTGAGCTAGATGGACCATTGGTCTGACGCAGGGGCCGTTATTCTTATGTTCACAGTCTCTGTGAGGAGTATCTACTCACTTGGACTCACTGGGGAGCCACAGAAAGAAACATGGTGTGTTGAGGCAAGAAGGCCCAGTCTCAGAGCCCCCGGGGTCACGCTTGTCAAAAGCTAAAACTAGGCCCAGCCCTCGAAAGGGGGCACTCCCAGGAGAGACTGTATAAAGGCTGGAGCATCAAACAACTTTGTCCCCAAGGCAGCTGTCAGGTTTACAATGACAGGGAGAATCCCCCAAAGTGACTCCTTTGATTCTGCTCTTCTCTAGCCTTTGGTTCATAGAACTGGAAGGGACCTCGAGAGGTCATCTGGTCCAGTCTCCTGCACTCAGGGCAGGACTAAGTATTATCTAGGCCATCCCTTACAGGTGTTTGTCCAGCCTGCTTATAAAAATCCCCAATGATGGAGATTCCACAACCTCCCTAGGCAATTTATGCCAGTGCTTAACCACCCTGACAGTTAGGAAGATTTTTCCTAATCTCCATCGTAAACCACCCTTGCTGCAATTTAAGCCCATTGCTGCTTCTCCTATCTTCAGAGGTTAAGAACAACAATTTTTCTCCCTCCTCTTTGTAGCAACCTTTTATGTATTTGAAAATTGTGATCATGTCCCCTCTCACTCTTCTCTTCTCCATACTTAACAAACCTAATTTTTTTAATCTTCCCTCATAGGTCGTGTTTTCTAGACCTGTAATCATTTTTGTTGCGCTTCTCTGGCCTTTCTCCAATTTGTCCACATCTTTCTTGAAATGTAGCACCCAGAACTGGACACTATACTCCAGTTCAGGCCTAATCAGCGCAGTGTAGGAAGAATTACTTCTCATGTCTTGCTTACAATTCTCATGTTAATACAGCCCAGAATGATGTTTGCTTTTTTTGGAACAGTGTTACACTGTTGACTCTCATTGAGCTTGTGATCCACTATGACCCCCAGATCCCTTTCCATAGTACTCCTTCCTAGGCCGTCATTTCCCATGTTGTATGTGTGCAACTGATTGTTTCTTCCTAAGTGGAGTACTTTGCATTTATCATTATTGAATTTCATCCATTTACTTCAGACCATTTCTCCAGTTTGTCTGGATCATTTAGGGTGACCAGATAGCAAAAGTGAAAAATTGGGACGGGGTGGGGGGGGTAATATGATCCTATATAAGAAAAAGATCTAAAAATTTGGAGTGTCCCTATAAAATAGGGACATCTGGTCACCCTAAGATCATTTTGAATGTTAATTCTATCTTCTAAAGTACTTGCAACCCCTTCCAGTTTATCGTCCGCAAACTTTATAAGTGTAACGGAGAGACTCTGATACTGGGAGGGTTTCACCATGTCTCAGAGGGTTACACCCTGGTGGGAGGGGGCTAGGCCTGTACTGGAATAAGGTCACTCTGTGCTTCACAGTGTGGCAGAACCTAGAATGTCCATTAGCAGGGAAAAATCAAGAGGGGGAATCGGCATGTGGAATGGAAAAAAGCCCACTCTGAATTCTCTCACGTTGCCCTTCTCACCCTAGCAGGCTACAGAATAATATCCAGGTTTTGCTCCAGAGCATCCCGTCCTCACAGGGGGAAGGAAATGGCTGCAATGGAGCTGGCTCAGGTAAGGGATTATCAGGGAGCTGGGGGGTGGGTTCTGCTTGGAGGGAGAGGAGCAGTAAATGCATAGGAGGGTGGGAGGTGCTAGAGGTGGTGGGAGGCAGAAAATATCTAGGGTGGAGAAAGGGAGGGGACAGGATGTGACAAACCTCCTGAGAGTTGTGTAAGCTAGGGGGTGATGGGTTGTCACCCTGGGGCGCAATCTGGGGGGCTTCGGAGAACCACTGTGCCCTCTAACCCTCAAGATGGGCTGCCCTTCTCACACTGCTTTGCTGGAGATTCAGCCGGCATCTCCAGGCCCTATTATCAGCCATACACCCAACTAAGCTACCTAAGTGCTTTACCTGAGCCACTCAAGGACAGATAGAAGACAACAGCCAATTTCCCAGCTCCCCAACCTTGCACACCTGCTGTAGTATAAATCCAGAATTATACCATCTTATAGTGCACAGGGATCTGTATAATGTAAGCTCATTAATATAGTTCACCTTTCCCTTGACATGGGAAAGATATGCACAACAAGCTTGTGCTAACCAAGCTGAGATTTTCCCCAGACACTTCACTCAAAATACACAGGTTAACATAAAGCATAAAACAAGTTTATTAATTACAGAAAGACAGATTTTAAGTGATTATTTGTGATAGCAAGCAAATCAAAGCAGATTACTTAGCAAATAACCAAAACCTCAAACTAAACCTAACATACTAGATGGCTAGATTTTGAATTAGCAATTTCTCACCCTGACTCATGATGCAAGCAGTCCACCAAGTTTCCATACACAAGCTAGAAATCCCTTTACCCTGGGACCAGCACTTCCCCCAGTTCAGTGTTTGTTCCTTGGTTGTTTCCAGGAGTTCTCTTGTGTGGAGAATGAGGCTAAGAGATGATGTCACACCTCACCTTATGTAGGTTTTCCATATGGCGGGAACCCTTTGTTCCAAACTCAGTTCCCAGTCCAGTTTGAGGGGAAAAATGCAGGTAGCAAAATGGAGTTCAGTGTCATGTGGTCTGGTCACGTGCCCTAGCATGCCCTGCTGAGTTATAGTAGCCATGACTCATAGGCTGGCTGACACATTCACAGGAAGGCTAAGTTCTTCTACGGTCCATTGTCTTTATCCTGTGTATTGATGAGCCATCAGCGCTGCCTGGCTTCTTCATGAAAGGTACCTGAAAGGCTAGCTGTGGGTGTTACCCAGAGTAAGCACATTGGAAATACAGAAACATAGTCAATATCCAGAACTCCAGAGACAAACATGATCCATGCACACAAATAGGACAATCATATTCAGCAAATCATAACTTTAACAATGACACAGCACATGACGCATCTTGCACAAAATATATCATAATTATGTCCTGATCATACCACTATGCTGTATATGGGGTGTCAGGGTTCCCTCCCCACTCTAAACTCTGGGGTATCATGGAGTATTAGGATTGGAAGGGACCTTAGGAGGTCATCTAGTCCAACCCCCTGCTCAAAGCAGGACCAATCCCCAATTTGTGCCCCAGATCCCTAAATGGCCCCCTCAAGAATTGAACTCACAACCCTGGGTTTAGCAGGCCAATGCTCAAACCACTGAGCTATTCCTCCCCCAGATGTACAGGTTACAGATGTGGGGACCCACATGAAAGACCCCCTAAGCTTATTTCTACAAGCTTAGGTTAAAACTTCCCCAAGGCACAAATCCCTTCTTGTCCTTGGACAGTACGCTGCCGCCACCAAGTGATTTAGACAGATTTAAGGAAAGGACCACTTGGAGTCCTATTTCCCCCCACAAAATATTCCCCCAAACTCCTTCACCCTCTTTCCTTGAGGAAAGCATGAGAATAATATCCTCACCAATTGGTACAAGTGAGCACAGACCCAAACCCCTGGGTCTTTAGGAGACTGAAAATCAATCAGGTTCTTAAAAAAAGAATTTTATTTAAAACAAAAGTAAAAGAATCACCTCTGTAAATAGGATGGAAGGTAAATTTCCAGGGTAATCAAAATATTTAAATCACAGAGAATCCACCTCTAAGCTTAACTTCAAAGTTACAGAAAACAGGAATAAAACTCCCTCTTAGCATATGGAAAATTCACAAGCTAAAACAAAAGATAATCTAACGCCTTCCCTTGGATTACTTACTATTTTTGTATTTCTAGATGCTTATTTCAATAGGCAGGGTTTTAAGAGAGTTTTTTTCTGCCCTAGCCCCTCTCTGGCTCTGAGAGAACACACGAAACAAAGAGCACAAACAAAGCCTTCCCCCACCCACCGACCATTTTGAAAGTATCTTCTTTCCCCATTGGTCCTTCTGGTCAGGTGCCAACTAGGTTATTAGAGCTTCTTAACCCCTTACAGGTAAATCTCTGGTCGGGAGGGATTTTATATTACTGCATACATAAAGGTTGTTACTCATAGACTATCAGGGTTGGAAGGGACCGTAGGAGGTCATCTAGTCCAACCCCCTGCTCAAAGCAGGTCCAATCCCCAATTTTTGCCCCAGATTCCCAAATGGCCCCCTCAAGGATTGAACTCTCAACTCTGGGTTTAGCAGGCCAATGCTCAAACCATTGAGCTATCCCTCCCCCCCCATACCCTTCCCTTTATATTTGACATGCCCCACAAATCGCAGACAGTGATGGATAATCTGTTCCACACTGGCTTTGGTTTCTTTCTGGATTTCTACAAGAAAACAGAGTTAATAAGACACATGCACTTTCAGATATAATACTGATTATATAAAAACTAACAATATTTCCCACATTTCAAGGATGATTTTAATCAGCTGATTCTGGGAAACTTTCATGGGAAAGTGCATTAGCCACTTTGTTAGAAGCTCCTGAAATGTGTTGTATTTCAGAATCAAAATCTTGGAGAGCTAAACTCCACCGAAGAAGTTTTTTGTTATTTTCCTTGATGGTATCGAAGCCACTTCAGCACAGCATGGTCAGTTTGCAGGTGGAAATGCCTTCCCCAAACGTATGGGCTTAGCTTTTGCAGAGCGTGCACAACGGAGTAACATTCGTTTTCGGTGATTGACTAGTGACTTTCCCTCTGACAGTTTTTTTCTGAGAAACACGACAAGATAGAATTCTTGATCTGGTCCTTCCTGCATTAAAAGTGCTCCCACACCATGCTCCGATGCGTCTGTGGTTACTAGGAAATGTTTGTCAAAGTCTGGGGCCCTTAGCACTGGGTCAGACATGAGTGTCGCTTTAAAGTCTTCTGACACTCTTCAATCCACTGAACTGCATTTAGCTGTTTCTTTTTGGTCAGGTCTGTCAGTGACGCAGCGATTTGGCTGTAGTGCGGTACAAATCTCCTGTAATATCTGGCCAAGCACATTAAATTCATACAGCCCTATATGGGTGATGAAGGCTGACCTTTCCTTGGCGGATTCATCTAGTGGTACTTGCCAGTACCCCTTAGTTAAGTTTAAGGTAGAGATGAACTGGGCATGTCCCAGTTTCTCTAATAGCTCATCTGTGCGTGGCATTGGATAGTTGTCTGGGCAAGTCACAGCATTTAGCTTACGGTAGTAAAAGCCACTGGAGAGCCCCATGCACTGTTAGAGGGGTGGATTACTCCCATCTGTAGCATGTCCTGGATCTCCCGTTCTATAGCAGTTTTGGCGTGAGGAGCCACCTGCTAAGGTTGGGCTCTAATTGGGCGAGCATTACCTGTGTCAATGGAGTGGTATGCCCATTCGGTCCGTCCTGGGGTGGCTGAGAACATCAGCGCGAAGCTAGTGCACGGCTCCTAGATCTGCTTTCACTGCATACTTTCACTACGCCACTGTCACTTTTTCCTTCGTAGTAGACACCTTCAGGCCCCTCAGCGTCATCTCCTCCCTGGGCTGTAAGCTGACAAACCTTTAATTCTCTGGAAAAAAAGGGCTTTAGAGAATTAACATGGTACACTTTAGGATTTAGGTTTGAGGTGGGGGATGCTATGAGATAGTTAACAGCTCCCAGGTGCTCTTGGACCGTAAATGGCCCTTTCCACGACGCTTCCATGTTATGGGCCTGGAGCGCCTTCAAGACCATGACCTGGTCCCCTACTTTAAAGGAATGCTCTCTGGCATGTTTATCATACCAGGCCTTTTGCTCTTCCTGAGCCTCTTTTAGGTTTTCTCTAGTAAGGGCTAAAGAGGTTTGGAGAGTGTTTTGTAGGTTGTTTACAAAGCCCAGAATGTTAGTTTCCGGAGTAGGTGTAAGCCTCTCCCATTGCTGCTTCACCAACTGCAACGGCCCCTTAACCTCGCGGCCATACACAAGTTCAAATGGTGAAAAGCCTAAACTGGGATGTGGTACAGCCCTGCAGGCAAAGAGCATCTGCTGTAACACTAGGTCCCAATCACTGGAGTGCTCGTTTACGTATCATGGCCCCCAAAGTTCCATTCAACTTCTCCATCGAGCCATTTGTTCGATGGTGGTAAGGAGTGGCAACCATTGGTTCACCCTGTGAACTTCCCGAAGGCTTTTCATGGTCCCTGCCAGGAAATTAGTTCCCGAATCTGTAAGGATGTCGGAGAGCCAACCTACCCTGGCAAAAATGTCTGTTAATGCCTGACACACACTTTTAAGCCCTGGTGTTGCTTAGAGCTACTGCTTCTGGCCATCGGGTGGCAAAATCCATGAAAGTCCGTATGTACTGCTTTCCTCTGGGTGTCTTTTTCGGGAAGGGACCCAAATATATACAGCTGCTCGCTGAAATGGAACCTCAGTTATAGGGAGTGGCTGGAGAGGGGCTTTGACCTGGTCTTGGGGTTTTCCCACTCTTTGGCACACCTCAGAGGACCTGACAGAGGTAGAAACGTCTTTGCCCATTCCCTCCAAGTGGAAGGACTTTCCCAAACGGTCTTTGGTCCTGTTCACCCCAGCATGACCACTAGGATGATCGTGGGCTAAGCTCAAGAGCTTTACCAATTGTCTCTGAGGATGCCAGTCTTCCTGGTGCCCACCAGAAAGAGTTTCCTTGTAAAAAAGTCCTCTTTCTACCACAAACTATTGATTAAAAGAGCTGAGAGGTGGTGGGTTGCTCCGTCCAGCCGTCCAAGCTCCCTGGAGGCTTTCATCTGCTTCCTGCTCGGCCTGGAACTGTTCCCTTGATGCTGGAGACATCCGTTCTTCATTGGATTGTGGACTTGGGCTTGGTCCCTCTGGAAGCGATGTAGGTGATGGGGCCGTTTCCGTTGACTGTGAACCACTCTCCGCTGATGCACTATGTTGTATTTCAGGCTCCATCTGAGCCTCTTGCGTAGGTTTATCTGCTGCTGCCAGTGCAGGCTCGGTGGTGTCCTCTGGCGTTGGAGTTGTAGACGGGGTTGCAAACGCTGGATTCAGTGCTGGCAATGGTTCTTGAGCTGGTTGCTCTGCCATGCTGGAATAGTAGTAATGACTGGAGTACAGGTATTGAGGGGTATGTGCTGTTTAGGAAAGACAGAAATAAAGATAAAGGTGGGGAAGTAGCATTGTATATCAATGATGAGGTAGACTGTAAAGAAATAAGAAGCGATGGAATGGATAAGACGGAGTCTGTCTGGGCAAAACTCACATTGGGGAAGAAAGCGACTAGAGCCTCCCCTGGGATAGTGCTTGGGGTGTGCTATAGACCACCGGGATCTAATTTGGATATGGATAGAGACCTCTTTAATGTCTTTAAGGAAGTAAATACTAATGGGAACTGCGTGATCATGGGAGACTTCAACTTCCCAGATATAGACTGGCAGACAAGTGCTAGTAATAATACTAGGGCTCAGATTTTCCTAGATGTGATCGCTGATGAATTCCTTCATCAAGTAGTTGCTGAACCAACAAGGGGGGATGCCATTTTAGATTTGGTTTTGGTGAGTAGTGAGGACCTCATAGAAGAAATAGTTGTAGGGGACAAGCTTGGCTCGAGTGATCATGAGCTAATTCAGTTCAAACTAAATGGAAGGATAAACAAAAATAAATCTGAGACTAGAGTTTTTGATTTCAAAAGGGCTAACTTAAAAAAATTGAGGAAATTAGTTAGGGAAGTGGATTGGACTGAAGAACTTATGGCTCTAAAGGCAGAGGAGGCCTGGGATTCCTTCAAGTCAAAGTTGCAGAAGCTATCAGAAGCCTGCATCCCAAGAAGGGAAAAATTCATAGGAGCTATAGACCAAGCTGGATGAGCAAGCATCTCAGAGAGGTGATTAAGAAAAAGCAGAAGGATACAAGGAGTGGAAGATGGGAGGGATCAGCAAAGAAAGCTACTTCTTTGAGGTCAGAGCATGTAGGGATAAAGTGAAAAAGGCTAGAAGTCATGTAGAGTTGGATCTTGCAAAGGGAATTAAAACCAATAGTAAAAGGTTTTATAGCCATATAAATAGGAAGAAAACAAAGAAAGAAGAAGTGGAACCGCTAAACATTGAGGATGGAGTGGAGGTTAAGGATAATCTAGGCATGGCCCAATATCTAAACAAATACTTTGCCTCAGTCTTTAATGAGTCTAATGAGGAGCTTAGGGATAATGGTAGCATGACAAATGGGAATGAGGATATGGAGGTAGATATTACCGTATCCGAGATAGAAGCCAAACTCAAACAGCTTAATGGGACTAAATTGGGGGGGGGGGAGGGGGCAGATAATCTTCAACCAAGAATATTAAAGGAACTGGCACATGAAATTGCAAGCCCATTAGCAAGAATTTTTAATGAATCTGTAAACTCGGGGGTTGTACCATTTGACTGGAGAATTGCTAATTTAAGAAAGGGGGAAAAAGCGATCCAGGTAACTACAGACCTGTTAGTTTGACATCTGTAGTATGCAAGGTCTTGGAAAAAATTTTGAAGGAGAAAGTAGTTAAGGACATTGAGGTCAATGGTAATTGGGACAAAATACAACATGAATTTACAAAAGGTAGATTGTGCCAAACCAACCTGATCTCCTTCTTTGAGAAAGTAACAGATTTTTTAGACAAAGGAAACACAATGGATCTAATTTACCTCAGTTTCAGTAAGGCATTTGATACAGTGCCACATGGGGAATTATTAGTTAAATTGGAAAAGATGGGGACCAATATGAAAATTGAAATGTGGGTAAGGGACTGGTTAAAGGGGAGACTACAGCGGGTCATACTGAAAGGTGAACTGTCAGGCTGGAGGGAGGTTACCAGTGAAGTTCCTCAAGAATCAGTTTTTGGACCAAGCTTATTTAATCTATTTATTACTGACCTCGGCACCAAAAGTGGGGGTGTGCTCATAAAGTTTGCGGATGACACAAAGTTGGGAGGTATTACCAATTCAGAGAAGGACTGGGATATCATACAGGAAGATCTGGATGACCTTGTAAACTGGAGTAATAGTAATAGGATGAAATTTAACAGTGAGAAGTGTACGGTCATGCATTAGGGATTAATAACAAGAATTTTAGTTATAAGCTGGGGACACATGAGTTGGAAGTAACGGAGGAGGTGAAGGACCTCGGAGTCCTGGCTGATCACAGGATGACTATGAGCCGCCAATGTGATATGTCCATGAAAAAAGCTAATGCGGTCTTGGGATGCATCAGGCGAGGTATTTCCAGTAGAGATAAGGAGGTGTTAGTTCTGTTATACAGTGGAGTCGCATCTTAAGCTAGGGATAGATTCTAAAGTCAGCGCGTAAGGCGAAAATACCATATGGTCAAAATTACATTGGCATATCTCCATTCATTATTAATCTCCTAGAACTGGAACGACCTGAAAGGTCATCAAGTCCAGTCCCCTGCCTTCTGAGTAGTCAATTTGGAGCCGTTCAAAGGGTGTGTATGCCCATAACCTTGCACCGGGGGGGCCTTTTGGTTCCCCCCTTGGATTGAATTTTGCACAAATGTCACAGGTAGCAAGAACTCGTTTAGCTTCCTGGAATACCCCAGGGGCATACCAAAGTCTATTTATAGTAGCAGCCATAGCCTCTACTCCACCATGTGTTTCTTGGTGTAATTTAAGTAGGGCAGGCCTCAAAGCAGCTCTGGGCAAGGCTCTTCTCCCATCAGGCTCTGCCCAAAGTTAGCCTGTGGCATGGCAAACGCCAAAGGCATATTTCGAGTCAGTATAAATGTTTACAGACTGACCTGCTGCCAACTCACATGCTCGGGTGAGGGCTATCAATTCTGCCGCCTGGGCTGAGGTGGAGGGTCCCAGAGGCGCAGACTGTAATACCTCAAACTGAGTAGTTACTGCAAATCCAGATATCCGTTGGCCCTCCACGACCCACGCAGAGCCATCTGTGTACAGTTCCAGCTCAGCATTTGGAATGGGCATATCTGAAAGATCTGGTCGGGGTTTTTCTTGATGTTGCACTACTTGAAGACGAGTTCAGGTCAGCTGTTCTGATCTCCCAGTCTCTGGATCGGTCCATGTAAATGCAAAAATATCCCAGCTGTCTTGATCTAGAGGAATACTGAAAAAGGCATTACACAAATCTATCACAGAATAGCATACGGTACCTGCTGGAATGGCAGTCAGGATCGTATAAGGATTAGGTACCACATTGTGTTTTGCTTGTACAACCTTATTTACTGCATGTAAATCTTGGACAAATCGGTATACCGGTTTCCCATCTGGATCCATGTCAGGTTTTCTTACTGGCAGGATGGGAGTATTGAAAGGAGATTTGGTGTGAACTAAGGCTCCCAACCATAGGAATGTACTGACTGATAAGTTCTTGAAGGCCAAACAAAGCTTCTCAGGAGATGGGATACTGACGAATCCGAGGAATTTCAATGCCTGCTCTCAGGGTTATTTTTACTGGATCTGTCTGTAGAATTCCCAAATCTGCTTTTGAAGTGCCCCATAGGGAGGCTTTCACCTCCTGTCTGAGTCGCTCGGGTATGTTCATCGGGCCCATAGGTAGGATCTGGTCCTCCGAAGCCTGGGTCAACGCAGCACATAAATGGGGAAGTTGGCGTTGAGGTAACCGGGCAATAATTTTATCATCTGAAAAAAAAATCTGAGCACGTAGTTTACACAAGAGATCTCTGCCCAAGAGATTAACCGGAGAGTCTGGTGCTAGCAAAAATGCATGGGAGACAGAGATATCAGAGATTTCTACAGTAGCCTCCTGTAATACAGAACAGTCAAATGGCTTTCCGCCTATACCCATTACCGGAATGTTTTCGTTTGTGAGGCTCCCCTTCTTTGGCTTGGTAGTAACAGTAGAAAGTGCAGCTCCAGAATCCAAAAGGCAAGAATAAACAGTTCCTCCCAAAGTTAGATGAACCTGGGGGTCGCTGGAGGAACAAACATAAGTAGTAAAATCATTTGAATAGGTGACAAGAGGACCCCCTGGTCGTTGTCATTCCTCACTATCAACGGCGTCTGTTCTTCCCACAGCCATTTGTTGTTGCGGTCAGTCTGGCCGGCGGGGCTGTCTCCCGGTACGTCGGTTTGGACACTCCCTCTTCCAGTGACCAAGCTGCTTACAATAGTTACACATATCATTGGCGCGACTCGGGGCCCCCCCCTTTTCCGTTTTAGGTTGCCATTTGGGGGGTCTCCTCCACCCTCCTTGTTTCTCATTTCTATTTCCAGCATTTACAAGGGCTGCCAACATTCTCACCTGCTTGGTCTCTTGGATATTTTGCCTTGTGTGATATACACAGGTAGCCACGCTTACCAGCTTACAGCCATTGTTATACCAGCTCTTCCAGGGACTTTCCTTCTGATCCCTCGAGACGCTGCAATCGCTTCTTGATGTCCGGGGCTGACTGAGAAATAAAAATAAGCCGGACCGTGGACTGTGTGTCCGCGGCCTTGGGGGTCTATGTTAGTATAAATACAAAATGCTTTACAAAGTCTCTCGTAAAAGTCGGAAGGGTGCTCTTCTTTCCCCTGCACAGTATTATGGACCTTTGACCAGTCTATAGTTTGTTCCCTTCCTTGTTTTATACCTGTTAGAATATAGTCAAAAAAATTTTTTTGCTCCCTCATGTTGGTTGGATTGTTCGGATTCCATTGGGTCGGATTGACGAGAGTTATAAAGGCACATCTCATTAATGCCTCGCAGTGATTTGTAGATTTTACAGCTTCTTGGGCACTCAAGCCCCCCTTCTACTTGGCCGCCAGCCAGGTCTTAGCTGCGGAGCAGTGTCTTATCTTTTTCTTCCTTTTTTTTTTTTTTTTTTTTTTTTTTTTTGACTGAGCTTCCTAGTTACAATTAACTCGTTCTGTTCCTTTTTTTCCTTCTCGGCTTCTTTTAGCCTAGAAAGGAAATCTCCACTCATACCTTTGTCCAAAAAAATAATAATAAACACATATACATTACAGCATTATATAATACTTTAGTCTTATTATTTAATATACCAGGCACAATGGAGTTTAGTAAGTTGGAATGTCAAAGGAGCCGTACTCGGCTAATCAGTTCCCAGGGCTGGCCAACCCTGAGTGCAAAGTTGTAAAAAGCGTTTCCTTGATATCCCTCTTTGAACACCTGGCAGTGGCCATTTACTTAACATATAATCTAAAGGACTGTCCTTAGAGGGTTTACTCTGAGATCCACCCATCTTTCTCCTGACACTCAAACAGAGAATTAAACAGAAAAACAGAGGGAATTATGATCTAACCAAAAAACAGAGAGGGTTTACTCTGAGATCCACCCATCTTTCTCCTGACACTCAAACAGAGAATTAAACAGAAAAACAGAGGGAATTATGATCTAACCAAAAAAAACCAGAACTAGTACAGATTTTCCCTACTCACACTGACTGCTACAGGGGACGGGACAGAAGGATCTCAATTCAACCTCAGCGCTTCCTCGCACGCTATGGCTTCCACTCTGAGGAATTATGAACGAGAGGCTCAGTCCCGCCCACACACCCAACATCCAGATGAATGAGACAGAAAATATTAACCAGTTAACCAGAACCAGAACAGATAGTGTTTCCTTATCCTATTAGGACTCACCTTATCGGAGCACGAACCCCAGGGGCTGCGGTGAAGTCAGAAAGAGGGGCTAAGCACCCCGTTGGCGCCGTTCCTCGTTCGCCGCAGCCGTCCGGAGTCCAATGTCCGAGCTAGGAGGTCCCTTCGTGGTCGCCAAAAACTGTTACCGAAATATCAGGTCTGCCTAGCTGAGAGCCAATAACAGCCAGACAGGGATAAGGAAAGAAAAGTACTTGATTCTGCAAAATAAGGGAAGTCTGTACCAAGTGACAGGACTTCAATTAACATAGAAATTACAGGTCTTTTATACACACTTAGACAAAGCCCTGGTGTGTTAACATTTGATTGGTGGTTACCAGATCTCAGATGTCTGTTATCTGGTCAGTAAAAACTGGTATAGAAATAACTATCTCAGCTGGAAGACACTATTCTTGTGTAGGCGAAGGACAACTGTAAAAATGCAAGGTCTTGCGTAGGCGAGGTGTCTACTTCCACCTAGTGGTCTCTGATTACCATGGCTGCTGACTGATTATGACTTTCACACTAGCAGGACCAAGTACTGTCCCCTGACAGATTTTTGCCCCAGATCCCTAAATGGCCCCCTCAAGAATTGAACTCACAACCCTGGGTGTAGCAGGCCAATGCTCAAACCACTGAGCTATCCCTCCCCCCATTGAGTGTAACGGTGGGCGGAATCACCCACACTACAGGTACAGTATTTAAATTATTTTTCTCTTTTTTCTTTTTTTTTGCCAAGCGCGTATACTTAAAATCGTGTAAGTTGAATCTGCGTATGATACGACTCCCCTGTACAAGGCACTGGTGAGACCTCATCTGGACTACTGTGTGCAGTTCTGGTCTCCCATGTTTAAGAAGGATCAATTCAAACTGGAACAGGTACAGAGAAGGGCTACTAGGATGATCCGAGGAATGGAAAACCTGTCTTATGAAAGGAGACTCAAGGAGCTTGGCTTGTTTAGCCTAACCAAAAGAAGGCTGAGGGGAGATATAATTGCTCTCTTTAAATATATCAGAGGGATAAATACCAGGGAGGGAGAGGAATTATTTAAGCTCAGTACCAATGTGGACACAAGAACAAATGGATATAAACTGGCCATCAGGAAGTTTAGACTTGAAATTAGATGAAGGTTTCTAACCATCAGAAGAGTGAAGTTCTGGAACAGCCTCCCAAGGGAAGCAGTGGGGGCAAAAAACCTATCTGGTTTCAAGATTAAGCTTGATAAATTTATGGAGGGGAAGGTTTGATGGGATAACATGATTTTGGCAATTAATTGATCTTTGACTATCAGTGGTAAAATGCCCAATAGCCTGTGATGGGATGTTAGATGGGGTGGGATCTGAGTTCCTACAGAGAATTCTTTCCTGGGTGTCTGGCTGGTGAGTCTTGCCCACATGCTCAGGGTTCAGCTGATCGCCATATTTGGGGTCGGGAAGGAATTTTCCTCCAGGGCAGATTGGCAGAGCCCCTGGGGGTTTTTCGCCTTCCTCTGCCGCGTGGGGCACAGGTCACTTGCTGGAGGATTCTCTGCACCTTGAAGTCTTTAAACCATGATTTGAGGACTTCAGTAGCTCAGACATAGGTGAGAGGATTATTGCAGGGGTGGGTGGGTGAGATTCCGTGGCCTGCATTGTGCAGAAGGTCAGACTAGTTGATCATAATGGTCCCTTCTGACCTTAAAGTCTATGAGTTGTGGTTCTGGGACTGGCTCTGACTGGGCCTCTGTGACTGGATTGCACAGGAAACCCATCGCTCAGCCCTTGCCGGTATCATCTGGCCCATCTCAGCATCATAGTCTGTGAAGAATTCATGCTCTTAACGGCTGGCTCAGATATAGAGATAACAGTCATAATTAGGGCAAGTGTTTGCTGGCAATGAAAACAGAGTAATTGACAAACAGGAGCAATATATAATCCTTTACAGCCTGAAAGTGCATTGGGGGGAGGAGCCAGGAGCCAGCTGTGTGGGGGAGGTGGGGCCCGGACACTGGGCAATGCGAGCCTAAAGCCAGCTGTGTGCTGGGGAGATGAGCAGGGGAGAGGTGCTGTAGACATATCCGAGAGCAGGTGCGAGCGCCGTCCGCTCTGCAGCATGACGGCGGAGCCTGGTGTCCCACTGCCAAGTGCCCTGCCCGCCCAGGGGAAGCTGCACAGTGATTTTGCTGAGCCCAGACTTGTACAAAAAGGGAAGAAATTGGCAGCAAGTCTCAACGTCAGCCAGCCTCTGCCCTTTGCCCTGCGGAGGAGTCCGGTGTCTCCAGGCAGAAATCTGGGGGGGTTGTGATCCTGTATGCCCCACCCACCCTCTGATCAGCAATGAAGGGTGATTCCAGAAATGAAGAGTAATTTCGGGGGGGAAATGCAGTAGTAGTAGCAATTTCAGGAAAATGCTGGCCCTAGTTTTAACATTAAATACAATAGTCTCAAGATATTTAGATTCATAGATTCATAGATTCTAGGGTGGAAGGGACCTCGAGAGGTCATCGAGTCCAGCCCCCTGCCCTCATGGCTGGACGAATTACTGTCTAGACCATCCCTGATAGACATTTATCTAACCTATTCTTAAATATCTCCACAGATGGAGATTCCACAACCGCCCTGGGCAGTTTTTTCCAGTGTTTAACCACCCTGACAGTTAGGAACTTTTTCCTAATGTCCAACCTAAACCTCCCTTGCTGCAGTTTAAGCCCATTGCTTCTTACTCTATCCTCAGATGCTAAGATGAACAAGTTTTCTTCCTCCTCCTTATGACACCCTTTTAGATACCTGAAGACCGCTATCATGTCCCCTCTCAGTCTTCTCTTTTCCAAACTAAACAAACCCAATTCCTTCAGCCTTCCTTCTTAGGTCATGTTCTCTAGACCCTTAATCATTCTTGTTGCTTTTCTCTGGACCCTCTCCAATTTCTCCACATCTTTCTTGAAATGCGGTGCCCAGAACTGGACACAATACTCCAGTTGAGGCCTAACCAGCGCAGAGTAGAGCAAAAGAATGACTTCGCGTGTCTTGCTCACCACACACCTGTTAATGCAGCCCAGAATCATGTTTGCTTTTTTTGCAACAGCATCACACTTGACTCATATTTAGCTTGTGGTCCACTATAACCCCTAGATCCCTTTCTCCCGTACTCCTTCCTAGACAGTCTCCTTCCATTCTGTATGTGTGAAACGGATTGTTCCTACCTAAGTGGAGCACTTTGCATTTGTCCTTATTAAACTTCATCCTGTTTACCTCTGACCATTTCTCCAATTTGTCCAGATCATTTTGAATTATGACCTTATCCTCCAAAGCAGTTGCAATCCCTCCCAGTTTGGTATCATCTGCAAACTTAATAAGCATACTTTCTATGCCAATATCCAAGTCATTGATGAAGATATTGAACAGAGCCGGTCCCAAAACAGACCCTTGCGGAACCCCACTCGTTATACCTTCCCAGCAGGATTGGGAACCATTTATAACTACTCTCTGAGTACGGTTATCCAGCCAGTTGTGCACCCACCTTATAGTAGCCCCATCTAAGTTGTACTTCCCTGGTTTATTGATAAGAATATCATGCGAGACCGTATCAAATGCCTTACTAAAGTCTAGGTATACCACATCCACCGCTTCTCCCTTATCCACAAGACTCGTTATCCTATCAAAGAAAGCTATCAGATTGGTTTGACATGATTTGTTCTTTACAAATCCATGCTGGTTATTCCCACCTTACTACCTTCCAAGTGTTTGCAGATGATTTCCTTAATTATTTGCTCCATTATTTTCCCTGGCACAGAAGTTAAACTAACTGGTCTGTAGTTTCCTGGGTTGTTTTTATTTCCCTTTTTATAGATGGGCACTATATTTGCCTTTTTCCAGTCTTCTGGAATCTCTTCTGTCTCCCATGATTTACCAAAGATAATAGCTAGAGGCTCAGATACCTCCTCTATTAGCTCCTTGAGTATTCTAGGATGCATTTCATCAGGTCCTGGTGACTTGCAGGCATCTAACTTATCTAAGTGATTTTTAACTTGTTCTTTTTTTATTTTATCTTCTAAACCTCCCCCCTTCCCATTTGCATTCCCTCAGACTTCTCGGTGAAGACCGAAACAAAGAAGTCATTAAGCATCTCTGCCATTTCCAAGTTTCCTGTTACTGTTTCTCCCTCCTCACTGAGTAGTGGGCCTACCCTGTCCTTGGTCTTCCTCTTGCTTCTAATGTATTGATAAAAAGTTTTCTTGTTTCCCTTTATTCCTGCAGCTAGTTTGAGCTCATTTTGTGCCTTTGCCTTTCTAATCTTGCCCCTGCATTCCCGTGTTGTTTGCCTATATTCATTTGCCTGTGTTTGCCTATATTCATATGCCTGTGTTCATCAGATCTGTCACTCTGCCTTCACATAGTACACTCGACTGGTGGGTTCTGCCCCTTCCACCATTCTGTGTCTGCTTTGTCTATATAGATTTTAACTTCTTCAGGTCCTTGAGCCATCTACTTTTCTGGGTTTTGTACTGTGCCTAGCACAATGGGGATCCACTGTTAGTTGGCCCTTAGGCCCTAAGGTAATTAATATGCTTTAGAATAATAATAACTGTCCTGCCACTTTGAGCCAAGGAAGGAGGCCTTGGGATGTTACTACTTAAAAATGAGCTGGGGTTAAAACCATGGAATATTCTTTGTAACAACTTGTAATGATGCTGGTTCTTGCGGGACCCAACTGAGAGTGCCAGTTCAGGACAAATTGCTTCAAGCAGGGCAGTTACAGCCCAAGGCTGGGGTTTTTCCATCTCTAAGGCAAACCAAACCAGCCAAACAGAGAAGACTTTGGTTTTACCCCACTGGCTAACCACAAGTCACACAAGCAATCCCCTTAGACACGCCAGTTTCCCAGTATCACACCACCAGTGCCACTCGTTATGGGGATGACTGGTTATGAAAACCAACACCCCAGGAAAAGAAAAATGGTTCTCTCAATCCCAAAGGACCAAGCCCCAGACCCAGGTCAATATACAAATCAGATCTTACCCACAAGTCACGCTGGTGCCAATCCTTTAGAATCTAAAATCTAAAGGTTTATTCATAAAAAGAAAAGATATAGATGAGAGCTAGAATTGGTTGAATGGAATCAATTACATACAGTAACGGCAAACTTCTTAGTTCAGGCTTGTAGCAATGATAGAATAAACTGCAGGTTCAAATCAAGTCTCTGGAGTACATCCACAGCTGGGATGGGTCATTCAGTCCTTTATGTAGAGCTTCCTTGTAGCAAAGTCCATCCAGAGGTATGAAGCAGGATTGAAGACGAGATGGAGATGAGGCATCAGCCTTTTATAGTATTTTCCAGGTGTAAGAACGCCTCTTTGTTCTTATTGTGGAAAATGACAGCAAAATGGAGCCTGGAGTCACATGGGCAAGTCTCTGCATACTTTGCTGCGTCACAAGGCATATCTGCCTTCTCTCAATGGGTCAATTGTATAGCTGATGGTCCTTAATGGGCCATTAAGCAGACTAGGCAGAGCTGACACCAACTTGTCTGGGGTGTCACACAGAAGCATAGCACAAGTTGAAAATACAGACAGTATAGAGCCAATACTTATTATTTTAAATACAAAAATGAACGAGGAGAAGAGCCATGGGTCCCAGACCCCCACGGCTCTGAGAAAAGAGTGCTCCCGAGAGCTGCCTGCATAGGTGAGGAATTGGTTAAACCAACTCAAAAACTGTCCGTGAATACAGGAAACATTTGGAATGCCCAACAAAGACCTTGTGAGCTCTCCAAGTTCAGGATTGTTCCCTGAAGATGTGAAATCATTAGGCAGATGTCACTCATGCTTCCCACCTATCCTGACTGACAACTGGCAGCAGGTTTCTCCCCAATCTCACTGTCCCCTGAGATGTCTGGTGAAATACGGACCCAGAACTGATCCCTTCCTTTCTCTCCCCTGGTGTAGGTTTTAGGAAAAATGAGCTCCTGATAGGTTTGATCTCTCCCGCACATATTTTGGTTTGTTCACCTCTTTTTCCATTCCTCTCTCTGAGTTTTCCTTTCTCTCCAACGCAGGCAGTGACCTATGTCTGGATTCTCTCTGTCTTCCATCAGGTGTTGGGATGGTGAGTGAAAATGAGGGGAAACTGCAGCAGGAAGATGCTGAGCAAGTAGAACCATGTGGGATGTTCTCAGGAAGCTCCAAAGGGAATGATTCTGGGAATTGTGAAAAAGCGAACACCTGTGAGACTCAGCACAGGCCAGAGGAAAACTTGAGTAGCCACTCGGACCTTATTACCCGTGAGAGAATGAACTTGGAAGGAACACGCTACACATGTCATGAGTGTGGGAAAAGCTTCAAAAACAGCTCATACCTTATCACACATCAGAGAATCCATAGAGGAAAGAGACCCTACATCTGCCCTGAGTGCGGGAAAAGGTTCAATTGGAGCTCAGCCCTTACCACACATAGGAGAATCCACACGGGTGAGAAACCTTATGCATGCTCTGAGTGTGGGAAATGCTTCAATCAGAGTTCACACCTTATTACACATAAAATAATCCACACTGGTGAGAAACCTTATGCATGCCCTGAGTGTGGGAAACACTTCAAGCAGCGCTCACAACTTTTGACACACAGGAAAATCCACACGGGTGAGAAACCTTATGGATGCCCTGAGTGTGGGAAACACTTCATTAATAGTTCATGCTTCATCTCACATCAGCGAATCCACACAGGAGAGACGCCCTTCACATGCTCTGAGTGCGGGAAAAGCTTCAAAAACAGCTCATACCTTATCATACATCAGAGAATCCACACAGGAGAGAGGCCGTACGTGTGCTCTGAGTGCGGGAAACGCTTTACTGGAAGTTCGGCCCTCCTCTCGCATCAACGAGTCCACACCAGTGAGAGACCCTACACATGCTCTAAGTGTGGAAAAAGCTTCAATCATAGCACTGACCTGATCACACATCAGAGAATCCACACAAGAGAGAGACCCTACACGTGCTCTGAGTGCGGGAAACGCTTCAGTTGTAGCTCAGCCCTTACTGCACATCAGCGAATCCACACGGGTGAGAAACCTTATGAATGCTCTGAGTGTGGGAAAAGGCTCAGTGGTAGTTCAGCCCTCATCACACATCAGCGAATCCACACGGGTGAGAAACCTTATGGATGCGCGGAGTGTGGGAAACGCTTCATTGGTAGTTCAGCCCTCATCAGACATCAGCGAATCCACACAGGAGAGACGCCCTACACATGCTCTGAGTGCGGGAAAAGCTTCAATCGGAGGTCAACCCTTATCACACATCAGCGAATCCACACGGGAGATGCACCCTACACGTGCTCTGAGTGTGGGGAACGCTTCCATTATAGCTCAGCCCTTACCACACATCAGAGAATCCACACCGGTGAGAGACCCTACACATGCTCTGAGTGTGGGAAAAGCTTCAATCAGAGCTCTACCCTAATCACACATCAGAGAACCCACACAGGGGAGACGCCCTACATGTGCTCTGAGTGCGGGAAAAGCTTTAATCGGAGCTCTGTACTGATCGCACATAGGAGAATCCATACGGGTGAGAAACCTTATGGATGCTCTGAGTGTGGGAAATTCTTCAGTCGGAGCTCACACCTTATCACACATAACAGAATCCACACGGGTGAGAAACCTTATGGATGCGCTGAGTGTGGGAAACAGTTCACTCAGCGCTCAAACCTTATCACACATATGAGAATCCACACTGGATAGCCTACACATGCTCTGAGTGCGGGAAATGCTTCCGTTATAGCTAAGCCCTTATGACACATCGGAGAATCCACAGTGGAGAGAGACCGTACACATTCTCTGAGTGTGGGAAACGCTTCAATCCCTTATTAGACATCAGAAAATCTACATGAGAGTGCTCTGTAACAAATGCCTTGACTAGGGCTGGCCAAAGATTTTTTTTTTTTAATCACATTTGCTAATTCCCACATAGTGATCTTTGCACCATCTTCACCGTGATCTACTAGCTCCCCCAGATGAGCTGCCTGCTTCTGCCTTTTGCAGCTCACCCTTTTTGGGGGGTCAGTCCTGTGATCTTTTCTATCAACTCCTTTCCTGTTGAGTCATAGGAGTGTGCATCCCTCCAGCCAGGAATGTTCATCAGCTCCAGGTGCGGGGGAGAGAGGTTTGATCCCAACAAGCTACACTGAGGCAAAAACTACCTGTGCCACTAGGACTGTACATGGTGTTGGCTGCTCAAGTTAGTGATCTTGGTGTAAAAAGACAGTTATAGTTGTAGAGCAGGTGCAGTGGTTGGCATTAGCTTTCCCCTTGACCTGACTTAAGCTCCATCACTTTTCCTAGTCTTAACAAACCCTGAGCATCACGGTTATACTGTTCCCCCATTGCAAAGCAATTGAGAGTCAAGTTCCCCCATCAGGAACATATTGTTTCATTCCCTGTTGTCACAGTTCATCAGAGCGACGTTGCTTCAGGTTTTTCTAAAGAGCAGGTATTTTTACTACCATTTTCCTCACTTACACTATATTGAACTATAACAAAGAGCAGGAACAGGGCAGGGATACGGGGGAAATGTCATTTCATCCTCTGTATTAATAAGATAGGGTAAATCAGAGGGATTCCCTTATTCCCCATCACCATCCCAGTCCCCATGTTGTTCTGTTGGTTAGGTCAATATTTTCCCTAAAGTGCTGGGAAGAGGATTCCCTAGTAAATGACTTGGAACTAAGCAAAACACCCAGGCATTTGGCTTCCAAAGCAGTTGTGGCCCAGGCCCTGCAGGATGTCGCTCCTGAAGATATCTCCTTCCTAATCAGGTGCGTGTTGCCTGTTATTTGGGAAATGCAATCCCTATCTTGGTAGGGATGGGAAAAATAGAAGTGACCCCTGGGAGGTACTGCAAATGTGTAGAAAATGAAAAAAACCACCCTGATGAGAGGCATACAGCTTTCTGTGCCAGGCCTACGGCACCATGGTGTCAGTGTAGACACCCTGGTCGATTACAACACTGCGATTGGCCTCCAGGACATGTCCCACAATCCCTGTTCTTGCCTCTCTGGTCATCGCTTTGAACTCTACTGCACTGTCCTCCGGTGACCAACCCCACCCCTAAAATTCCATGGGAATTTTGAACGTCCCACTTCCCATAGAGACTGATTATGTTTACAGACCCATCCTGAAATTAGAGCAGGATATTTTAAAGCTTTATCTCATAGTAAAGTAACACAATTCAAACATGTCATCACAGAGGAGTCACTGCGAGATGATAAATACAGAGCCCCAGGGGGACCTTTCTTTCATCAAATATTTTTTAGAGTATATCACATTAACTGGGTGGGTCTCCTGCTAGGACATGTCTGTCCAGCGGCAACACCCTGTGTACACTCCCCATTTACTCATCTTAAGGACATAGGCCACTGAACCTAGCGACGGGGGCGGATCCCACTGGTCGGGCTCCAGCCTGAGCAAGCCCCTGGACCCCGAGCCTGGCAAGCCCAAGTCAGCTGGCCTGGGCCAGCTGTGGGTTTTTAATTGTACTGTAGACATACCCTTGGTGTCAAAATCTCAGCTTTCTCCTCGGGAAATCAAGCCCTAGTCCCCCTCGTAACAGGTCGGGATAGTCACCACTATGCCCATGAGGTCGGAACTGACAACTGCCCCTGCACAGGGACCTAGGGGAACAACTTGGCTAGCTCCTTGGACAGCCCTGGCTGTCAGGAGATCCAGCGAGGCGGGAGTTGCTCTGGGTTCTATGCAGGGGGAGATGAAGTGGGGAGTTTGTCTCTGATTTACAGGGAGCTTTGCCAGAGTGGAGCCTGTCAGTCACATGCTGGGGGGCTGTCATGGGCACACAGGCTCAGTGCTCTGGAACAGCTCTGAATGAAACCCAGGCAGGACCCTCGTCAGTGTGACACCCCTCAGGGCACGCTCTCACCGGGGGAAGCCTTCTTGGCTTCAGTGCCTCCTCGGACTAACCTTAGACCTTTCAGCACCCTGTTCTGCACCAAGAGCTTCCCACAGTGAGTCCATCTGAATAGGACACCTGGGAAAGCCTTACGCCCCACAAAGGGGAGTCATGCACCCCCAAATTCCACAATCACCAGGGACTCTCAGCCAGCTTTGTAAACCAGAATGGTTTATTAGTGGTCTGAGATACAGCGTGGGAAAGTTCTTTGTTAGCACAGGAAGCAAGAAGATTCAGCAAGTCTATCTTGGGGAGTCCCAGAACTCGAGCCTGGGCTCTCCCCTCGTGTCCCAAAACCAGCAGACTCCTTGCTTCCAACAGCCCAACCTCAGTCATGCCCTTTTGCCCCTCTTCTGTCCTTCCTTTTGTTTCCCAGGCAAACTGGTCACCTGGCCTCCACCTCTTTCTTTGTTCTCCAACTCATCCCAGCCAGCTGGCTTCTTGCGGCAGGTAGGCCCTGACCATCAGTTGCAGGATACAGAATTTCTGGCCGTTGTTGTATTAAAATAGAAATTAATACCTCTTTTTGATATATGACAAGCATAACTAAACCATAGGCCCCAAGTTACACTATGTGCCTGACTAAAGTAGCAAGAAGTGTTTCCCAGCTCACATAACAAGACTGTGCTAATTGGATTGCCTCTCAGTAAAATTGACAAGGTGAATGCTAAGTATACCAGTATACTTCAGACAAAATTCTGTTCTAAAGAGTGATGAGAACTTTGCAAAGACAGCTGTCTTCCGGAACATAACACTAAGATTTGTTAACTCTCATCCTTTACTCTCCTTATCGTGTTTGCTTTCTTTTCCTGTGTAACAAGTGGTATGAACAGAGCTATTGAGGCCTGTCATGCCCCAGTAATTGTAAAAGAATGTGTTAAAAAAAGGACAGATAATAAAATAAAAATGTAATAAAAAATATGGTAGGTGAAATGGTGGATGTGAATTTAAATAAGTGGTTAAAAGGTAGACGTGCCAGCCTGAGAATTACAGCGACGACATCAATCGGCTAAAGAAATGCATGAAGTGAAATGACCGGGTGACCCCGAGGGCAAACCGGATCCATAATCCACCCCCAAGCACCAGAGCACGTGAAGAACCAAAAAAACAAGATAACACCAAGCTGTCATGGATGTTCCATCTGCTGATTAAACATCACTTCTAATGTGGGAACCGTGATTAATTATCACTTCAAACGTAAAAGCAGCATGATAAAGCAGATTCCATAGCCTGGTATAGGGATGAATTCCTATAAAAACAGAACCTAAAGACTGAGAACTTCGAGTCTGGTTCTGCTACCATCCTTCAGGAGCATCGGGTGTGCACCTAACAAGACTCGGCTCCATCCTCGTGTCCAGGCTACCTGGCCAGTGACTTGGCACGAGCAACTTCCAGGCTGGTAACTGTACCTACCTTGCAGAACTTTGTGTGAATCAATGAATTAATGTGTAAGAGAATGAAATGTTATAGCTATAACAGATTGCTTATTCTGATTCTTTTCTGTAGTCACAATAAATACGGCATTCTGCCTTATCCCCTTTAATAAGATCCTGCTGGTTTTTATTCTATTGGTATAACATTATCTGAGGCCAGGCAGCTAGACAGCAGTCACAACTTCCCTTTAGGGATCTCTGCAGAGATTAAACACTCTTGTCCCACCATCTAGATCAGTGGGCCTAAGACTTTTGAGTGTTACAGCCCCGCCCCGCCCCCATACCCCTGTCCTGAGCTGCGGGCAGGCGTGGGGCTGCAGCTATGGGTGAAGGGACATAGACTGGTGTAAGGGAGCTGAGCAGGTGCACAGCTGGGGATGGGGCTGAGACCGGGAGCGGAGTCCAAGTGTGGGGCTGGAAGTGGAGCCCTGGGAGTGGTGCCGGCAGCCAGAGCCAGCAGCTGGGGCCAGCAGTGGAGCTGAGTGGTGATCCCTCCCCACCCCCTGTGGTGCTCCCTCCCCACCTGCATCCCCCTGAATGTTACTCAGTTCGCTCTGGCAGGGTGCACCTCACGTTTTGGACCTCTGATGTAGATAATCATAAAACAAATAGGGGAAACTGAGGTATGCACAATCTGCATACAGCTCCCTCAGGGAACTGATGGGCAAGGTCCCCTGGGAGAATAACATGAGGGGGAAAGGAGTCGAGGAAAGCTGGCTGTATTTTAAAGAATCATAGAATCTCAGGGTTGGAAGGGACCTCAGGAGGTATCTAGTCCAACCCCCTGCTCAAAGCAGGACCAACCCCAACTAGATCATCCCAGCCAGGGCTTTGTCAAGCCTGACCTTAAAAACCTCTAAGGAAAGAGATTCCACCACCTCCCTAGGTAACCCATTCCAGTGCTTCACCACCCTACTAGTGAAAACGTTTTTCCTATAATCCAACCTAAACCTCCCCCTCTGCAACTTGAGACCATTACTCCTTGTTCTGTCATCTTCTACCACTGAGAACAGTCTAGATCCATCCTCTTTGGAACCCCCTTTTAGTTGAAAGCAGCTATCAAATCCCCCCCTCACTCTTCTCTTCTGCAGGCTAAACAATCCCAGTTCCCTCAGCCTCTCCTCATAAGTCATGTGCTCCAACCCCCTAATCATTTTTGTTGCCCTCCGCTGGACTCTTTCCAATTTATCCACATCCTTCTTGTAGTGTGGGGCCCAAAACTGGACACAGTACTCCAAATGAGGCCTCACCAGTGCCGAATAGAGGGGAATAATCACGTCCCTCGATCTGCTGGAAATGCCCCTACTTAGGGTAGGTCTATACTTACGCGTCTGGTCGGAGGCGTGCGATCGATGTTCTGGGTTCGATTTATCGCATCTTGTCAAGATGCGATAAATCGAACCAGGAAGTGCTCCGTCGTCGACGCTGGTAATCCAGCTCGATGAACGGAGTAGGCGGAGTCGACGGGGGAGCCTGCGCGCAGCGTGTGGACCCCGGGTAAGTGCTTTTTCATTCGAACTAAGGTACTTCGACTTCAGCTACGTTATTCACGTAGCTGAAGTTGCGTACCTTAGTTCGACGGGGGGGGGGGGGGGGGGAGTGTAGACCTGGCCTTATACAGCCCAAAATGCCATTAGCCTTCTTGGCAACAAGGGCACACTGTTGACTCATATTCAGCTTTTCGTCCACTGTAACCCCTAGGTCCTTTTCTGCAGAACTGCTGCCCAGCCATTCGGTCCCTAGTCTGTAGCAGTGCATGGGATTCTTCCGTCCTAACTGCAGGACTCTGCACTTGTCCTTATTGAACCTCATCAGATTTCTTTTGGCCCAATCCTCTAATTTGTCTAGGTCCCTCTGTATCCTGTCCCAACCCTCCAGCATATCAACCACTCCTCCCAGTTTAGTGTCATCTGCAAACTTGCTAAGGGTGCAGTCCACACCATCCTCCAGATCGTTGATGAAGATATTGAACAAAACCGGCCCCAGCACCGACCCTTGGGGCACTCCACTTGATACCGGCTGCCAACTAGACATGGAGCCATTGATCACTACGCGTTGAGCTCGACCATCCAGCCAGTTTTCTATCCACCTTACCGTCCATTCATCCAGCCCATACTTCTTTAACTTGCTGGCAAGAACACTGTGGGAGACTGTATCAAAAGCTTTGCTAAAGTCAAGAAATAGCACATCCACTGCTTTCCCCTCGTCCACAGAGCCAGTTATCTCATCATAGAAGGCAATTAGGTTAGTCAGGCATGACTTGCCCTTGGTGAATCCATGCTGACTGTTCCTGATCACTTTCCCCTCCTTTAAGTGGTTCAGAATTGATTCCTTGAGGACCTGTTCCATGATTTTTCCAGGGACTGAGGTGAGACTGACTGGCCTGTAGTTCCCCGGATCTTCCTTCTTCCCTTTTTTAAGATGGGCACTACATTAGCTTTTTTCCAGTCATCCGGGACCTCCCCCAATTGCCATGATTTGTCAAAGATAATGGCCAATGGCTCTGCAATCACATTGGCCAACTCCTTTAGCACCCTCCGATGCAGTGCATCCGGCCCCATGGACTTGTGTTCGTCCAGCTTTTCTAAATAGTCCCGAACTACTTCTTTCTCCACAGAGGGCTGGTCACCTCCTCCCCATACCGTGCTGCGGAGTGCAGCCGCCTGGGAGCTGACCTTGTCTGTGAAGATAGAGGCAAAAAAAGCATTGAATACACTAGCTTTCTCCACATCCTCTGTCACTAGGTTCCCTCCCTCATTCAGCAAGGGGCCCACACTTTCCTTGACTTTCTTCTTGTTGCTCACATACCTGAAGAAACCCTTCTTGTTACTCCTAACATCTCCGGCTAGCTGCAACTCCAAGTGTGATTTGGCCTTCCTAATTTCACTCCTGCATGCCTGAACAATATTTTTATACTCCTCCCTGGTCATTTGTCCAATCTTCCACTTCTTGTAAGCTGCTTTTTTGTGTTTAAGACGAGCAAGGATTTCACTGTTAAGCCAAGCTGGTCGCCTGCCATATTTACTTTTCTTTCTACACATCGGGATGGTTTGTTCCTGCAACCTCAATAAGGATTCTTTAAAATACAGCCAGATTTCCTCGACTCCTTTCCCCCTCGTGTTATTCTCCCAGGGGACCTTGCCCATCAGTTCCCTGAGGGAGTCAAAGTCTGCTTTTCTGAAGTCCAGGCTCTGTATTCTACTGCTCTCCTTTCTTCCTTGTGTCAGGATCCTGAACTCGACCATCTCATGGTCACTGCCTCCCAGGTTCCCATCCACTATTGCTTCCTCTACTATTTCTTCCCTGTTTGTGAGCAGCAGGTCAAGAAGAGCTTTTCCCCTAGTTGGTTCCTCCAGTACTTGCACCAGGAAATTGTCCCCTACACTTTCCAAAAACTTCCTGGATTGTCTGAGGTTGTCAGATCAGATCAGATTGTCTGATCCTTATTGAGGTTGCAGGAACAAACCATCCCGATGTGTAGAAAGAAAAGTAAATATGGCAGGCAACCAGCTTGGCTTAACAGTGAAATCCTTGCTCGTCTTAAACACAAAAAAGCAGCTTACAAGAAGTGGAAGATTGGACAAATGACCAGGGAGGAGTATAGAAATATTGCTCAGGCATGCAGGAGTGAAATTAGGAAGGCCAAATCAGACTTGGAGTTGCAGCTAGCCGGAGATGTCTGTGGCCAAGAGCACATTCATGCCTTCAGAAAAGGGTGGCGGGCAGCGACGCTTCTCGGTGGCATTTCGGTGGCGACGCTTCCCCGGTGGCTGCACTCCTCGGCAGCATTTTGGCGGCATTTCGGTGGTGACGCATCTCCGCGGGAAGCGCTCATCGGCGGCATTTTGGAGGCAGGCTCTCCGGCGGATGCTCTCCTCTCCTCTCCATTCCTTGGTGCCGGCCCTGACAGCAGATGCCATGGCGCCTGCAGGCACCGCATTGGGGACCACTGATTTAGAGGAATCTGATAAGGCTCAGATGTGGAGTGGCTGATCTCCACTCAGATTCTCCACAGCTCCAGCCCCTGTTGCTTGTTGACAAAATGACTCAATATCCCAGTTACATGTTTTATTAACATGAACAAATAAAACCAAGAACACACATCAGTAAGACTAAATGACTATAAATACTACTCAGCTAACTAAGGGTTAAACAATACAGTGAGAAAGTTCAGGTCAAATCAGTAAATCAATAAGTTAACAAGGATATTGCGTTGGACTCAAGTCGTCAATTTAGTCAAACCATCCAATGAATACAGCAGAAAATCAACCCTTATAAATCCTAAAAGAGCAACCCAAGGAGGCAGGTGCATATTCAGTAATGCCGAAAGTCAGAGATTTTCACACAGGCAGTGCGACCCAGATTTAGCCAGCTGAATATTTCAATACGGAAACCAAATTCTTGCTTACATTTAGCCCACAACCTCAAAGCTATTTCGTTTTCTCCTTAGATTTCACTATTGCGTAGCTAATACTGCTCCTCACCCTAAAACACAGACAGACCTTATAGAGACATTTGTAAAAGACGTTCAAATAGCTCTCACTGAACAATGTATATCTGACAGCTCAATTCCTTGGAATCCTTCCATAGGTGAGGAGCATGCATGCAGTCATTTCATAGGGCAGAGTTTTAAGGCTATTAAGATTTGGGGAACTATTCTTCTTAGCATCTTCCCTTTGTAGATTTCAGAGGTGTTCACAGTCTCACACCAACTGAGCCACACTGTTACACCCCAATCTAATAGAAGGCTGGGAGGTCTCAAAGTTCATAAAAAGAAACAGATAAAAAATAGAAAAAGGAACAAAATGTTTCTAAGATTACAAGGGGCTGGATCTCTGCAGCTCTTCGTCTTTGGATTCACCTGGAGTAAGAACTGTAGCTGCAGTTGAGGAACCCGGTAATGGCATAGATGGTCCAGCACTTTGGGCTAGCAGGCTTCTCAGGTACAGGGAGACTAGTGAAGGCTGCATAGCCTGTCGACACTGTGCTTCATTCCTCCTGGGATCCTGGCAGTCAGTCTCTCTTAGATGACTTACATAACAAAGAACGGAAGACTGGTCATACTAGGTCAGACCGGTCATACTAGGTCAGACCAATGGTCCATCTAGCCCAATGTGCTGCCTGAGAGTGACCAAAGCCAGATGCTTCAGAGGGAATGAACAGAACAGGTTTGTTGAGCTGAAAGCTGAAGGACTTCCACCCTTATCTTTAACTTTATTGTTGTAGATTCCAGCTTACCCCACCTTACCACACCTCCCCTGAGGTCTCTGGGCAAACCAGGTGTGAACTAATCCTTCGATACAGACGTGTCCCACTCCAGTTGAAGGGAGGCAGAGTTTGGACCAACATCAGTTTGAAAAAGCCCCACTTAGCCCAGCAGTTCTCTTAAAGTATCTGCTCTCGTAAACCGCATGTTGTGTGGACGTGCGAACCCCAAAGGTATTAAACATGAAAGAAACATAAGGCCAGTTATGGGGAGGTTCCCATGGCCAGGCCTGAGGGTTACACAGCTGTGCTCTAACAGCCGGCCTGCTCAAAAGGAAAAGGGGCCTCAACACCCATAAAAATAACTGGTTGTAAAAATAAATCATCATGCATCCATCACCATTTTAAATTCTGACATCTTCTGCCCGACGTGTCTTTGTTTAGCAAACAAGCGAACTGGGGGAACTCTGTGGCTGTTACCCTCTGAGTAAAAGTATCATAGACTCATAGAATCATAGACTATCAGGGTTGGAAGGGACCTTTGGAGGTCATCTAGTCCAACCCCCTGCTCAAAGCAGGACCAATCCCCAATTTTTGCCCCAGATCCCTAAATGGCCCCCTCAAGGATTGAACTCACAACCCTGGGTTTAGTAGGCCAATGCTCAAACCACCGAGCTATCCCTCCCCCCAAGTAAAAGATTCCCACATCTTGTCTCAAGCAATTTTCCTCTTAACAGAAAACTTATTTTAAAGTTTATCAAAATAAATTCCATTTGAAACAGAAATAATTACAAAATATAAACCTCTAGGGCAGTTTTCTCTTAATTCCCATTTCCACCCAGTGAACTTTGTGTGACGTCACATATTACAATAACCTAGGAGCTTTCCATTTCTGAGAGTTCATTTCTCCCTGGGTCTTCTCCCATGAGTGTGTGGTGGAAGGGGTCTCACACTACGTGGGAAGGTTGAATCATGAGAAAAACCACCTGTGCTCTATTTTCACACTTTCTAATCTTTCAGAGTAGCAGGAGGCGGAGAAGTGATACAAATGCAGTAGATTGAAGAGCAAAACTAAGAGACCAAACCACAGACTCTGGACTCAGCATTCACGTATCCTGCAGTCTGAACATGGAATCGGATACACTCCCCCATTGGCTACCATCATTTGCCCAGCATGGAAGTGCTTCATGTCCAACAAGGCAGCCAGACTGGGACCCAGAGGCATGGAATGGCTCTGAAGGAATCATAGAATATCAGGGTTGGAAGGGACCTTAGGAGATCATCTAGTCCAACCCCCTGCTCAAAGCAGGACCAATCTTCAATTTTTGCCCCAGATCCCTAAATGGCCCCCTCAAGGATTGAACTCACACCCCTGGGTTTAGCAGGCCAATGCTCAAACCACCGAGCTATCCCTTCCCCCCAGCTGTCTCTCTCTGGGCTTCATGAAACTTTGGATCCAAATGGTAAAAGACAGTTGTTCCCAATTTAATCATGGCATCCTTTAGGATCATGATCAATGCCACTTAACTAGGGAGCAGCATTCAAAAAATAGTTTACCTGGGCTGGGGCACAGGTCCCCATAGCTTCCATCTCTGGGGTGAAAATCAACCACTAGTACCTGCAATTTCTACCTGAGTTCTTGTCAAATCTTTGACCCTATTTGGAGTAACTTTACACTTCTCTGGCGTAGAATTCTTCACCAACCACACAACATATCAGTAGTGATAGAGAGGTATAACTCCCCCAAATAGGCCCTTTTGTTTAGTTAATCTGACGTCACAGATTTAAACTAGGGACTAAATTCAGCTGCGTCTTAGAATCCCTGTAAAACACCAAATGTCAGGTATCTATTAAAAACAGGTGTCTTTCTGCAGCTGTATCACATTCCACATGGATTTCATTTTCTACACCTTTGCAGCATCTCCCAGAGGTGAGCTGAACAGAAATGTCACTTCCATTTTTCCCGTCCCTACCTAGATAGGGATTGTATTTCCTAAATAATAGGCAACATGCACCTGATTAGGAAGGAGATATCTTCAGGAGCGACCTCCTGCAGGGCCTGGGCCACAACTGCTTTAGGAGCCAAATGCCTGGGTGTTTCACAGACTCATAGACTTTAAGGTCAGAAGGGACCATTATGATCATCTAGTCTGACCTCCTGCACAACGCAGGCCACAGAATCTCACCCACCCACTGCTGGAATAATTCTCTCCCCTATGTCTCAGCTATTTAAGTCCTCAAATCACGGTTTAAAGACTTCAAGATGCAGAGAATCCTCCAGTAAGTGACCCGTGCCCCATGCTGCAGAGGAAGGCGAAAAACCTCCAGGGCCTCTGCCGATCTACCCTGGAGGAAAATTCCTTCCCGACCCCAAATATGGCGATCAGCTGAACCCTGAGCATGTGGGCAAGACTCATGAGCCTGACACCCAGGAAAAAGTTCTCTGTAGTAACTTCTTACATCCCATCACTGACCATTGGTCCTATTTACCACTGATGGCAATTAATTGACCTTTGACTAAGATCATGTTATCCCATCAAACCATCCCCTCCATAAACTTATCTAGCTTAATCTTGAAGCCAGATAGGTCTTTTGCCCCCACTGCTTAGTTCCAAATCATTTACTGGGGAATCCTCTTCCCAGCCCTTTAGGGAAAATATTGACCTAATCAATTGACTAACAGGGTCAGGTCAAGGGGAAAGCTAATGCCAACCACTGCACCTGGGCTGCATCTGCTCTACAACTATAACTGTCTTTTTACACCAAGATCACTAACGTGAGCAGCCAACCCCATGTACAGTCCTAGTGGATGTAAGGCAGAGGTAGCTTTTTGGGATCAAACCTCTCTCCCCCACCTGGAGCTGATGAACATTCCTGGCCGGAGGGGGACACAGTCCTATGATTCAAAAGGAAAGAAGTTGATAAAAAAGATCACAGGACTGACCCCAAAGAAGGGTGAGCTGCAAAAAGGCAGAAGTAGGCAACTCATCTGGGGCAGCTGGGAGACGACGGTGAAGATGGTGCAAAGATCACTATGTGGGAATTAGCAAATATGATTAAAAAAAAAAAAAATCTTTGGCCAGCCCTAGTGAAGGCATTTATTACAGTTCTCTCTCATGTGGATTTTCTGATGTCTAATAAGTGTTGAGCTACGATTAGGGTGACCAGATGTCCCAATTTTATAGGGACAGTCCTGATTTTGGGGCCTTTTTCTTCTATAGGCTCCTATTACCCCCCCTCCCCCATCCCCGTCCCAATTTTTCACATTTTCTGTCACCCTAGGTACAATTGAAGTTTGAGCATGTGTTGGGCGTCTCTCTTGTGTGGATTCCCCAATGTGCGATAAGGTTTGAGCGCCGATTGAAGCGTTTCCCACACTCCGAGCACATGTAGGGTTTCTCTCCGGTGTGGATTCTACGGTGTGTGATAAGGTTTGACTGCAGACTGAAGCATTTCCCACACTCAGAGCATGTGTAGGGTGTCTCTCCTGTATGGATCCTCTGATGTGCGATCAGGTTTGAGCTCTGATTGAACCTTTTCCCACACTCAGAGCATGTGTAGGGCAGCTCTCCTGTGTGGATAGTCCGATGTCTGATAAGGTGTGAGCTCTGATTGAAGCTTTTCCCGCACTCAGAGCATGTGTAGGGCGTCTCTCCTGTGTGGATTCTCCGATGTCTGATAAGATTTGCACTCCGATTGAAGCGTTTCCCGCACTCAGAGCACGTGTAGGGCGTCTCTCCTGTGTGGATTCTCCGATGTGAGATAAGGTCTGAGCTATAATATAACCCTTTTCCGCACTCAGAGCATGCGTAGGGCATCTCTCCTGTGTGGATTCTCTGATGCAAGGTAAGGGTTGAGCGCCGATTGAAGCATTTCCCGCACTCAGAGCACATGTAGGGTTTCTTTCCAGTGTGGGTTCTCCAATGTGTGATAAAGTTTGACCGCTGATTGAAGCATTTCCCACACTCATGGCATGTGTAGCGTGTCTCTCCTGTGTGGATTCTCTGATGTATGGTAAGGCCTGAGCTATAACGGAAGCATTTCCCGCACTCAGAGCACGTGTACGGCGTCTCTCCTGAGTGCATCCTACGATGTGTGGTAAGGGCTGAGCGCCGATTGAAGCATTTCCCACAGTCAGAGCATGTGTAGGGTGTCTCTCCTCTGTGAATTCTCTGATGTGTGAGAAGGTCTGAGGTCCCATTGAAGCTTTTCCCACACTCATGGCATGTGTAGCGTCTCTCTTCCAAGTTGATTCTCTCCTGTGTAATAAGATCTGAGAGGCTACTGAAGTTTTCCTCTGGCCTGTGCTGAGTCTCACAGGCTTTTGCTTTTTCTGGGAGTGCACAACTCCCAGAATCATTCCCTTTGGATCTTCCTGATAACGTCCCATGTGGTTCTACTTGCTCAGCATCTTCCTGCTGGGGTGTCTCCTCGTTCTCATTCACCATCCCATCACCTGATGGGAGACAGAGGGAATCCAGACATAGGTCACTCCCTGCACCGGAGAGAAAGGAAATCTCAGAGAGAGGAATGGAAAAAGGGGTGAACAAACCAAAATATGTGCAGGAGAGACCAAACCTATCAGGAGCTGATTTTCCCCAAATCCTTCCCCAGAAGAGAGAGAGGAAGGGATCAGTTCTCAGTCCTAATCTCACCAGAATTCTCAGGGGAAAGCGAGATTGGGGAGGAACCTGCTGCTAGTTGTCAGTCAGGATAGGTGGGAAGCCATGAGTGACATCTGCCTAATGATTCCACATCTCCAGGGAATAATCCTGAACTTGGAGAGCTCACAAGGTCTTTGTAGGGCATCCCAAATGTTTCCTGTATTCACGGACAGTTTTTGAGATGGTTTAATCAATTCCTCACCTGTGCAGGCAGCTCTCGGGAGCACGTTTTTCTCAGAGCCTTGGAAGTCCAGGACCCATGGCTCTTCCCCTCGTTCCAGCTGCGAGATCACATCAGGTTTGGAAACTGGAACCCCTGCTCAAGGCAAAGAAGACAAGGAAGGTCTGTGGAATTTGTGGGATACTTGTCACAAAGAATATTCCATGGTTTTAACCCAAGCTCATTTTTAAGTAGTAACATCCCAAGGCCTCCTTCCTTGGCTCAAAGTGGCAAGAGATGTATTATAAATCGTATTCATTACCTTTTGCCTAAGGGCCAACTAACAGTGGGTCCCCATTGTGCTAGGCAAGGTACAAACCCAGAATAGTAGAAGGCCCATGCCATAAAGAATTTACAATCTAAATAGACAAGACAGACACAGAACGGGGGAAAGGGTAGAACCCATCAGCAGAGTGAACTATGCGAAGGCAGAGTGACAGATCTGATGAACACAGGCATATATCTTGAGACTATTGTATTTAATGTTATGACTAGTGCGTGTTTTCCTGAAATTGCCGCTATTTCTGCATTTTTCTCCAAAATTAGTCTTCATTTCTGGAATCACCCTTCATATACAGAATTGCTGAACAGAGGGTGGGTGGGACATGTAGGGTCACAACCTCCCAGATTTCTGTCTGGGGACACCTGACTCCTCCCCAGGGCACAGGGCAGAGGCTGGGGACGGGCTGCGGTTGAGACTTGCTGCTAATTTCTTTTCTCCTCATACAAGTCTGGGCTCAGCAAAACCACTGTGGAGCTTCCCCGGGGCAGGCGGGGCACTTGGCAGTGGGACACTAGGCTCCCTCATCGTGCTGCAGAGCAGACGGCGCTCACACCTGTTTTCGGCTGCATCCACAGCACCTGTCTCCTGCTCATCTGCCCAGCACACAGCTGGCTCATGTCCCATCTCCCCAGCACACAGCCGGCTCTAGGCTCTCAATGCCCAGTGTCTGGGCCCCACCTCCCCCACACGGCTGGCTCCTGTCCCCTCCCCCCAATGCACTTTCAGGCTGTAAAGGATTATATATTGCTCATGTTTGTCAATTATTCTGTTTTCATTGCCAGCAAACAGTGGCCCTAGTTCTGACTGTTATCTGTATCTTTGAGCCAGCCCTTGACAGCATGAATACTCCACAGACTATGATGCTGAGATGGTTAGAGGTTTTTAAGGTCAGGCTTGACAAAGCCCTGGCTGGGATGATCTAGTTGGGGTTGGTCCTGCTTTGAGCAGGGGGTTGGACTAGATGACCTCCTGAGGTCCCTATGATTCTATGATTCTATGGGCCAGATGATACCGGGGAGGGCTGAGGGATGGGTTTCCTGTGCAATCTGGTATCACTAAGGGGAGATGAATGCCAGATCTCAAGGCTGGTTATGCAGATCTCCAGCTTATGACACTTTGCCCCATTCAGAAAGGGGCAGTGACTGATTTCACCTCTTTCAGGAGACTGAAGATGACAGACTTTTTGGGGAGAAACACCTGAGTTTGAGCTGACTGCGGGGGGTCTTTTTGGGCTACAAAGTGACATGACCTGATAACCAAGAGGTACCCCTTTAAGGAAGGTTTTAATACACTTTGGAAACTATCAGGGATTTCCCGAGGGGACTGATGGTAAATACGCATTTAGATCTTTTCCTTGTTTTATATCTTTTCCCCATAAGGCACACTGACACTGTCATGGATCCATAGGATCTGTGCAATGCCCTGGCTTTTAAACAGTCCTTGGGAGGTGCCCCTTGAGTGCACTAGACCCCCCGCAAGGGGTCCCACAAGAATAGGCCATGTTGCTTCAACACCTGAGACTGAGCCTCTGGCTTCAACACTATTTCAACCTGTCAGCTCTGCCCAGCATGTCCAACTGAACGACACTCCTGTTCAGAGACTGTTCCTCATTCAATGCACACAGCAAGTTTTTGCTGTGACACTGGGCAGACTTTTAAAACATAGCAGGGTTTATTAGTCAACCGAAACACAGCACTGGAAAGTCCTTAGATTAGCACAGAGAAGCAAAGAAGACAATATAGTCCAATGCCCTTGAGCCATGCTGGTGTAGAAAACACTTTGGTTTTCTTTTACTGTGCCTGTCCATTTGCCTTCGCTCCTGTAGCACTCCCTGCAACTGGGAGCCCAATTCTTCTTGCTCCCAAAAACATAGTGAGTCCATGTATGCTTCACTCAGCCAAGCATAAGGCTTTATGGGGAGAGGCTTATAAATGTATATATGATATAACTGGAATATGTTTTATGCTACATGTGCCATGTAACATATCTCTGTAAAAGTTATGATCTACTGAATCTATTCCTCCTGTTTGTATGCATGTATCATTGTTGTAGTTGAAGTTATGAATATTGGTTGTATATTTGCTGGTTTTATACATGGCCTTTGTAAGAGCCTGGGATCATGTCTTGAGAAAGGAATGTGCAGGTAAAGAGCCCAATCAAGAAACTCTTAGGGCTTGTCTTCACTACCCGCCGGATCGGCGGGTAGCAATCGATCTATCGGGGATCGATTTTTCGCGTCTCGTTAAGACGCGATTAATCGATCCCTGATCGCGCTCCCCGTCAGCTCCGGAAATCCACGTCATCGAGCGGCGGAAGCGGAGTCGACGGGGGAGCGGCAGCAATCGACTCGTCGCCGTCCTCATGGTCAGGTAAGTCGATTACGATACGCCAACTTCAGCTACGTTATTCACGTAGCTGAAGCTGCGTATCGTAGATCGACCCCCCTCCCCTAGTGTAGCCCTGGGCATATTAGACAAAAGAAGTTTCAGACAACAATCCACATCTGAGCTTGGCCAGGAATGTGACTGGCTGGGCTGGTTACTGAGTGGTGCATGGACATGTGACTTGCCCATGTGATCCCAAAACTCCAGGGTAACATGATGCTACACAGGGAGTGGGGAGGAGCATCCATCCAGGGGAGAAAATCTATTTGAACCCCTGGAAGACCCCTCCATCTTGTCTTCAGCTGGCTAAAGAAAGAGACTGAACAAAGGACAAAGACAATAGGGGGTGTGAGCGATTGCTGGACCCAGGCTAGGAAGACTGTAGCCTGTAAAAAGAAGTGTGCTGGAATTGGTGAGGTTTTTATCTGTATACAGTGTGATTAGACATAGACGTGCGTGTGTTATTTTATTTTACTTAGTAATTCACTTTGTTCTGTCTGTAACTACTTGAAATCACTTAAATCCGACTTTCTGTACTTACTAAAATAACTTCTTACTTATCACGTTACCTGGAGTACGTGTTAGTACCTGGAGGTACTAGCTGTGCATATCTTTCTATGAAATAGAGGGCGAACTATTTATGAATTTACCCTGTATAAGATTTATACAGGATAAAATGGATTTATTCAGGGTTTGAACCTCCTTGGGAGTTGGGCACCTGGGTGTAAAAGGCAAGAGCACTTCCTGAGCTGCTTCCAGGCAAGCCTACAGCAGAGGGGACGTGCCTCAGACCTGGGCCTGGGTTTGCAGCAGACTAGCGGGTCTGGCTCAAAACAGACAGGATTCTGGAGTCCCAAGCTGGAAAAGGCAGGAAAGCAGGGGCAGGAGTAGTCTTGGCACACCAGGTGGGAGCTCCAAGGCGGTTTCTGTGATATCAACCCGTCACACTGAGATCCTCCCATGGGCAGGTGAAAATTATTCCCTTGTCTCCGTCGGGTATTCCACTGATGTAGGTTGGTCCCAGCCAGTCCTTAATGACCCATTCATATCACCCCATGACAGCTACGTGACAAAACACCTCATGTTTCCTGCTCTTTCTAATCATAGCAATACCGATCACAGAGGGAAACCGAGGTGTGTATTGGCATCATAGACATATCACCAAAATTCCCGCCTCTATCACACACACACTGCTCACAGCCCTTGGAGAGAAAGCAAAACACAGGAACTGGACGTTAGTCCAATGAACACAGTGGAGGACAAGCTGCAATCCTCAAACCTTGGTCAAAATGGAGAGGGATGTGGGTCCCTACCCACAGAGAGGGGCTGGCTAGAGGCCTGATACCTGAGAGGGCATTCCTTGAGCAGACCATGGAGGCAGGTCAAAGGCTTAACTACCCCAGAACTATGGCATCACAAAAGCACATTTTGGGGAATTAGGAAATCTAGTGATTTGGGTGTAATGGGAGGGAGAATTAAACTCCCCCAGTGGGTGGAGAAGGCTGGGGAATTAAACACTAAAATTCAGGAGCAACAGCCTCTAATTCTTCCGGAAAAGGAGAATGTAAGAAACAAGAACTGGCCCACGCAACCTCAGGAGGGATAGGCTCAAAGATCCGAGGAGCCTGGAGGGAAGACAGCTTGTGGCTGTTGCAGATGGGAAGAGGGGAGACAAGATTCTCTCCAAACTCTCGCTCCTGTTGACCCCGACCTGATTTTATGATCTACGACCTAGTCACATGTTTTGTGGGCAATTTTATACTCGCTAGAGGTAAAATGTCATTACCAGAGTATTGCTTATTAGCAATACATGGAGGGGCAAGGAAATGAACATCAATAAATGGCTTATTAAGCTTGCTACGGTTAAGGGCCTTAGATTAGGTGGAGGCTTTGTGGGAGTAGTTATGCTGAGGTTTGGGATTTACCTGAATAGGCCTAAGGAGAGAATCCCAGGTCAGATATTTTGCACCCTCATTTTTAGAGACTAACGAGGAACCACAAATAGGTGCAATACGCCACAGGATTCTGAAAGACAGAAGTTTGGGGCGGGCTTTAGCAATTAGGTTGCTATGCAGTATCTCAGTAGTTGGACACATTCATATATTGGAATTATTAATAAATACGTGATGGAAATCATGAGTATTAATGCTTGATGCTTAATTATGGGCTTAGCAAAGGCCACATATGGGTTGAGGCAGCTATTCACATTCTTGTAATCAGAGTAAAGGAGCAGATCTGGTATATAGCCGTACTATTACCATAAGGAAGTGGATAAAATACCTCTCCTAGTTACCATTTTTTAATTTTGTCAGGTCCCCGAGACAGTATAAACTGAACCACGGCCTCCCTTCCGATGGTTTCCCTTCCCCTTGATCTTTGTTTCCAATGGTGTCCATAACTTGCAAGTAATGCACAGTGCAAGACCCTCTTTACTATACTTCTCTTAGTCTAATTGTTATGCATATTGATCCCTGCCTGTGATTTCAATTATAGCTGTCTGTATTAAATCAAGTTTCTGTGTGTTGCACCAGATTTCATCTTCTCAATTAACTTTGAGTAGCCATGTACAAGGGCAAGTTGTACCCCAAGACGTAATCTTATAGGTGTAAAAATTGAACAGGCTACATTACCACACTGTGACATCATCAACAAAGTGCCCATTCGTGCCTGGGTAGTGGCCAGGAGGGAGGGAGGAATGCAGCAAGGACTCAGGATCGGTAGCCGGGGTCGCTGTGCATAGAGATGGGGAGGTGTATGGGGAGGGGGGTAATGAGTGGGAGAGGGAGGGCAAGAGTTAAAATAATAATATTTGGGGGGGAAATGTATAATGAAATCAAACTGGAGTGTAGGCTTTAAAGCAACAAGGCCTGGGTAGAGATTCGGGGTTAAAGGTCTGGGATCCCCCACAGCTCTAAATCCCCAAACCTCTCCTCCCTCCCACTGACCCACCCAGCCCACTTCCTGGGTGTTCTTCCTCCACACTCCCCTCCCCTTCGTCCCATTACCCTCAACCGGCACCACCTTGGGAGCTTCCTGTGTTCCCTCCTCGTCTCTCACTACATCGTCCCTCCCTGCTGCTTCTTAGCTCTAATCCTGCACACACCCTCCCCATGTCCTGGCACCCCAGAATTAGCTACTCCCCGCTTCTCCTCCCCTCCCACGGCTCTGTTCTCCCTTCACCCGTGGGGTCCTGAATGGCAACATTATGCGCTCTCCTATCAAAAGATGAGCTCATCTGACTGTCACACAAGCCATGCATGAATCATACACCTATTTACTCAATTTAGAATGCTACAAGCAGCATATTTTCCACTTAAAATGAGGAAAAGGCATGAACGCTCTAGTTATTAATGTCTCCAATAAGGATACATTAAACGCAATTTTAAAATGACTGACAGCACCAAAAAGTCACATGTCCAAAAATTATTCTAGTGGGTGCGAGATAAGGCAAAAAAGGGCAGCAAGGAAATTTGTCAAAACTTGTATGATGAATAGAGGTATAAACTTATTACTACTCAGGTTCTTTAGAAACCCCACAGCTTCTAATAACCAAGGGGACAAGACTCCTAACCCAGCAAGACCACCGTCTCATAGTTCTCCTGCATGACGTCTCTGTAGAGGGCTCTCTGAGCGCTGTCCAGCAGAGCCCATTCTTCCCTGGTGAAATACACAGCCACCTCCTCGAAAGTCACCGGCCCCTGAAAGAGCAAGAGTCCAACACTCAGTACCTGCTGCCCCACTCACAACCCCACTATTCACGGAACAGCAGCACCAGGTAAATGGAAGCTCCGGGAGGCACACGTTAACAGAGTCCCACCCCACCTTGCTTAGAGCAGCCAGGAGGCATCAGAGGGTAGAAAGAGAGAACCTTTGTGTCTCCCAGCTGACAGATGGAGGCAGGGTCTTCGCATTTATCACAGAGCCTGATATAGGAGATGGGGCTGTCTCTGGACCCTGCTGGTGGCTCCCTGGTAGGAATCCTAACACTCTCCAAATAAAATATAGGGAAGAAAGGGGAAGTCACAGAATTGTAGCAAATTGGTAAGGGAAGCTATCAGAAATCAATGACCAATCAATGAAAATAAGAAGGAAGTTTTTAAGAGTATATTAAGTACAAAATTAATCCTAACAATGGTAGTGGTAAATTACTAGACGGAAATGGCAGAAGCATAAAAAATAACGTAGAAGAGGTAAAAGTGTTCAATACATATTTCTCTCCTGGATTTGGAGATAAACAGATGATGTATTTATACCATAAGACGACACTCTTTCCATTCCAACAAGAACTCACAAGGACGTTAAACAGCAGCTATTAAAGTTAGACATGTTTAAAACAGCAGGTCCAGATAACTTTTATCCAAGAGTTTTAAAAGGCCTGGTGGAGGAACGTGGTGGACTGTTCATGTTGATTTTAATGAGGACTTGGAACACTGGGGAAATTCCAGAAGACTGGAATAAAGCTAATGCTGTGCCAATGTTCAAAAAGTGTAAAAGAGATGACCCAGCTAATTACAAGAGTGTCAGTCTGACATCGATACTGGACAAGATAATGGAGCAGCCGATACTGGATTTCATTTAAAAGAATTAAAGGAGGGTAATATAATTAGTACCCATTAAGAAAGGTTTAGAGCAGGGATCTCAAGCTCAAATCACCATGAGGGCCACATGAAGATTAGTACATTGGCCCGAGGGCAGCATCACTGACACCTTTTCATACAAAGATACAAAAGCCCCCCCCCCCGCCCCCACGCCCACCCCTGCCCTGTCTCTTCCCACCCTTTCCCCGCCCCCATTCCAACCCCTTCCCCAAAGTCCCCACCCCAACTCCGCCCCCTCCCTGCCCCTATTCCAAGCCCTTCCCCAAATCCCCGCCCCAGCCCTGCCTCCTCTCCGCCTCCTCCCCTGAGCGTGCCGTATCCCAGCTCCTCCCCCTCCATCCTGGAAAGTCCTAAGTGCTGCCAAACAGCTGTTTGGCGGCAGGAAGCGCTGGGACGTAGGCAGAGGAGCGGGGATGCGGCGCACTTGGGGAGGAGGCAGGGGGTAGAGGGGAGCTATGGCAGGCCGCTGGAAATAACTCCACGGGCTCCATGTTTGAGACCCCTGGTTTAGAGAAAATAGATCTTATCAAACTAACTGGACATCCTTATTGGATGAGATCAAAAGTTTGGTTGCAGCTAATAGGATTGATGTAATATATCTAGACTTCTGTAAGGCATATGACTTGGCTCAGCACAATATTTTGAGTAAAAAACTAGAATGATACAAAATAAACACGGCATACATTAAATAGATTTAAAACTGTGATTGGAAATGGGGAACCATGGTCGAGTGGATTTATTTCTAGTGGGTTCCCGCAGGGATTGGTTCTTGGCCCTGTGCTATTTAACTTATCAATGACCTAGAGGAGAACACAAAATCATCACTGATAAAGTTTGTAGTTGCCACAAAGATTGGGGCTGGCGGTAACTAATGAAGTGTCAGTAGATTCAGGCTGTAGCACTGAGAGTTTGGGAAGATTTCCCAGCCCTGGCTGGAAAGTTATTTCCTGTACCACAGAGAGGAAGTTCCATTCCCAACTCCTGTGCCTTGAAATTAGGCCCTGACACTACACCCCATATTCAGCATAGTGGTATGATTATAATATGATTAGGACATAATTATGATGCATTTTGTGCAAGGTGCATCATGTGCGGTGTCATTGGAAAAGTTATGACTTGCTGAATAGGATTCTCCTATTTGTGTGCATGGATCATGTTGGTATCTGAAGTTATGGATATTGACTATGTACCTGTATTTCAAATGTGCTTACTCTGGGTAACACCCACAACTAGCCTTTCAGGTACAACAATGAAGAAGCTAGACAATGCTGATGTCTCATCAACAAAGACAATGGACCGTGGAAGAGCTTAGCCTTCCTGTGAACGTTTCAGCCAACCTATGAATCATGGCTACTATGACTCAGCAGGGCATGCTAGGGCATGTGACCAGACCACATGACACTGAACTCCATTTTGCTACCTGTATTTTTCCACAAACTGGACTGGGAACTGAGTTTGGAACAAAGAGTTCCTGCCATATGGAAAAGCTACATAAGCTGGGGTGTGACATCATCTCTTGGCCTCATTCCCCACACAAGAGAACTCCTGGAAACACCTGAGGAACAAAGACTGAACTGGGGGAAGTGCTGGTCCCAGGATAAAGGGATTTCTAGCTTGTGCATGGAAACTTGGTGGACTGCTTGCATCATCAGTCAGGATGAGAAATTGCTAATTCAAATTCTATCCATCTACTATGTTAGATTTAGCAAATAACCCAAAACTCAAACTAAGTAATCTGCTTTGATCTATTTACTATCACTTATAAGCACTTAAAATCAATCTTTCTGTAGTTAATAAACTTGTTTTATGCTTTATCTTAACCAGTGTATTTTGAGTGAAGTGTCAGGGAAAAATCTCAGCTTGGTTAGCACAAGCTTGTTGTGCGTATCTTTCCCATGTCGAGGGGAAGGCAAACTATATTAATGAGCTTACATTATACAGATCCCTGTACACTATAAAATGGTATCATTCTGGATTTACACTACAGCAGGTGTACAAGAATGAGGAGCTGGGAAATTGGCTGTTGTCTTCTATCTGTCCTTGAGTGGCTCAGGTAAAGCACTCAGGTAGCTCAGTAGGATGTATGGCATAACCTGCTGTCGTGTTGGGTGATAACAGGGCCTGGAGAGGCTGGCTGAATCTCCTGCAAAGCAGCGTAAGAAGGGCCAGCCCATCTTGAGGGTTAGAGGGCACAGCAGTTCCCAGAAGCCCCCAGACTGCACCCCAGGGGTGACAACCCATCACACCCTAGATTACACAAATCTCAGCAGGCTTGTCACATCCTGTCCTCTCCCTTTTTCCATCCTAGATATTTCCTGCCTCCCACCACCTCTAGCAGCTCCAACCCTCCTATGAGTTTACTACTCCTCTCCCTCCAAGCAGAACCCACCACCAGCTCCCTGATCATCTCTTACCTGAGCCAGCTCCACGGCAGCCATCTCCTTCCCCCTAGGAGGATGGGATGATCTGGAGCAAAATGTGGACGTTATTCCGTAGCCTGCCAGGGTGAGAAGGACAACGTGAGAGAATTCAGACGGGGCTTTTGTCCATTCCACAAGCCGATTTTTCCCTGCTAATTAATATTTTAGGTTCTGCCACACTGTGAAGCAGAGAGTGACCTTATTCCAGTACTGCCCTAACCCCCATCCACCAGGTTGTAACCCTCTTACACATGGTGAAACCCTCCCAGTAACAGTCTCTCTGTTATACTTATCAAGTTTGCGGACGATACCAAGATGGGAGGGTTGCAAGTGCTTTGGAAGATGGGATTAAAACTCAAAATGATCTGGACAAACTGGAGAAATGGTCTGAAGTAAATAGGATGAAATTCAATAAGGACAAATGCAAAGTACTCCGCTTAGGAAGGAACAATCAGTTGCCCACATACAAAATGGGAAATGACGGCCTAGGAAGGAGTACTGTGGAAAGGGATCTGGAGGTCATAGTGGATCACAAGCTAAGTATGAGTTGTCAGTGTAACACTGTTGCAAAAAAAGGAAACATCATTCTGGGATGTATTAGCAGGAGTATAATAAGCAAGGTACGAGAAGTAATTCTTCCGCTCTACTCTGCACTGATTAGGCCTCAACTGGAGTATTGTGTCCAGTACTGGAAAGTCCAAAGAAGAGCAGCAAAAATGATTGAAGGTATAGAAAACATGACATATGAGGGAAGTTTGAAAAAAATTGGGTTTGTTTAGTCTGGAGAAGAAAAGACAGAGGGGACATGATTACAGTTTTCAAGTACATAAAATGTTCTTACAAGGAGGAGGGAGAAAAATTGTTTTTTAACCTCTGAGGATGGGACAAGAAGTAATGGGCTTAAATTGCAGCAACGGTGATTCAGGTTGGACAGGTAGGAAAAACTGCCTAACTAACAGAGTGGTTAAGCACTGGAATAAATCGCCTAGGGAGGTTGTGGAATCTCCATTATTTGGGGTATATAAGAGCAAGCTGGACAAAGACCTGTCAGGGATGGTCTAGATCAGGGGTCTCAAACACGCGGCCTGTGGGGTTGTTTTCTGCGGCACGAGAGCTCCCCGCGTTTACGTACAGCGGTTCTGATCCAGCGCGCACTGGCCACCCTGCGCCGCTCCGGCAAGCTCCTGGAACCTGGGGGAGGAGGGGCACAGGGGTCTGTGTCACTGTTGCGTCCAGGCACCGCCCCCAGAAGCTCCCATTGGCCGGGAACGGGGAACTGCCAATGGGAGCTGCTGGGGGCGGTGCCTGGACGCAACACTGACACAGACCCCTGTGCCCCTCCTCCCCCAGCTTCCGGCCTCTTCCCGGAGCAGCGTGGGGGCAGGGAAGGCAGGCAGGCAGGGAACCTGCCCCCAGTGCATGCTGGGCCAGAGCCCGCACCCCTCCTGCACCCTGCCCTGAGCCCCCTGCCGCACCCCGACCCCCTGCCCTGAGCCCCCTGCCACACCCTGCAGCCTAAGCCCCCTGCTGCACCCCTCCTGCACCCTGACCCCCTGCCCTGAGCCCCCTGACACACCCCACCCCCTCCTGCACCCCAACCCCCTGCCCTGAGTCCCCTGCCGCACCCCACACCCCTCCTGCACCCTGACCCCCTGCCCTAAGACCCTCCTGCACCCCGCCCCCCCTGCCCTGAGCCCCCTGCCGCACCCTGCACCCCTCCTGCACTCCACACCACAACTCCCTGCCCTGAGCCCCCACCACACCCCACACCCCTCCTGCACCCCCTGGGGGAGGAAGGGGGCAGAGTTGGGGTGGGGATTTCGGGGAAGGGGCGGGGCCTCATGGAAGGGGTGGAGTGGGGGCGGGGCCGAGGGCGGCGGGGGGTGGGGGGAGAGGGGAGGTGTCAGTAATGCAGCCCTCGGGCCAATGTACTAATCCTCATGTGGCCCTCGTGGTCATTTGAGTTTGAGACCCCTGGCCTAGATCAGACCCCGGTAGCTCAGAGCCAGGAACAGACCCCGGGAACTCCAGAGCCCTGTCACCCGCAGCTTGGAAAGGTCCCCGGACCCCATTGTATTAGGCTGCAGGAAGAGGTGGTTTGTCCATGGATGCACAGGCTGTCTTGGCAGGGAAACTCAGCTGCAGTCCCTGCACACAGCTGGGGGGGTGTGTCCTGGGTCAGGAGAAGTCAGTGTCCAGTCCTGTGGGGCTGTGCTCCCGGCTCATATCTCCGGCACTCACTGCTGCCCAGGGTGGACAAAAATTGTTTTGATTTATATTGGATTTTGTTTGTAAAATGCTTTTGAGGAATAAACTTCTCTAAATATAGTTTTAATTAAGATACATTATAGCTCATCATGGAATAGGGATTATAAATTCTAATTCTATAGTATGAGACAGTATATTCATGTCATGTTTAAGAAAATTGGTCCTGCTTTGAGCAGGGGGTTGGACTAGATGACCTCCTAAGGTCCCTTCCAACTCTGATATTCTGTGAAAAGTTTTGTAAATGAGTTCCAATAGTTCTTGGATTAGGGACCCAATCTTATGGGGTTCCTCAGGATTCTGTATATATTATTTAGGTTAATTTATCTACCCAATGGGACTCAGTGCTCAGTCTAGATCAGGGGTGGGCAAACCTTTTGGCCCGAGGGCCACATCTGGGTGTGGGAATTCTATGCAGGGCTGGGGCAAGGGGTTGGGGTGCAGGAGGGGTGCGGGGTGCAGCAGGGGGCTCAGGGAAGGGAGTTGGGGTGCAGGAGGGGTGCGGGGTGCAGCAGGGGGCTCAGGGCAGGGAGTAGGGGTGCAGGAGGGGTGCGGGGTGCAGCAGGGGGCTCAGGGCAGGGAGTAGGGGTGCAGGAGGGGTGCAGGGTGCAGCAGGGGGCTCAGGGCAGGGAGTTGGGGTGCAGGAGGGGTGCAGGGTGCAGCAGGGGGCTCAGGGCAGGGAGTTGGGGTGCAGGAGGGGTGCGGGGTGCAGCAGGGGGCTCAGGGCAGGGAGGTGGGGTGCAGGAGGGGTGCGGGGTGCAGCAGGGGGCTCAGGGCAGGGAGTTGGGGTGCAGGAGGGGTGCGGGGTGCAGCAGGGGGCTCAGGGAAGGGAGTTGGGGGTGCAGAGTTTGGCAGGTGGTTCACGGCAGGAAGTAGGAGTGCGGGGTGCGGCAGGGGGCTCAGGGCAAGGGGTTCGGGCGCAGGAGGGGTTCACGCTCCAACCCGGCACCACTTACCTAGAGCGGCTCCGGGGTGGCAGGGCCACGCACTGGGGCCATGGCAGGCTCCCTGCCTGCCTGCCCTGGCCCCAGACCCACACCGCTCCGGGAAGTGGCCGAAACCATGTCTCTGCGGCCAGTATTGTGGGGAGGGATAGCTCAGTGGTTTGAGGATTGGCCTACTAAACCCAGGGTTGTGAGTTCAATCCTTGAGGGGGCCATTTGGGGATCTGGGGCAAAAATTGGGGATTGGTCCTGCTTTGAGCAGGGGGTTGGACTAGATGACCTCCTGAGGTCCCTTCCAACCCTGAGATTCTATGATTCTATGAGTAGCGCAGCCAGGTCCAGAGCACAGGGGGAGCGGCGCTAAAAAAAGGCGCCGCTTCCGTCGCTTCTGCTCAAGGGGGAGCGGCCGCTCCCCCTGCTCCCACCCTGGCTACGCTGCTGTCTGCGGCCCATGGAGGAGGGGCCGCACAGGGCTCCGTCCGCTGCTCCTCCAGGTACCTCCCCCGAAGCTCCCAGCCAATCGGAGCTGCAGGGGGCGGTGCCTGGTGGCGAAGGCAACGCACATAGCCCTTTGCCCTCCTCCCCGGGGCTGCAGAGGGGCATGGTTGCAGCTGCTTCAGGGAGCGGCGCGGGGCTCACGGTGCCACGGGGGGCAATACCGCGGGCTGGATCCAAAGCCCTGACTGGCCGGATCCAGCCCGCAGTTTGATACTAGATGATACCATCAGAGATGCTTAGTTTTGCAGTTCTCAAACTGTGGATTTGTCTCTCCGGAGATAACATGCTTGTTAAACAGCAAAAATGTTTTAAAATAAATAAATAAATAAATAACGTACAGAGGTGAGAAATAATAGACCTCAACTCTATTGTCCCTCTGCAAATTTGTGTACACAGGGTTAATTCCTTACCTCTCTCTAAAAGTGTAGAGTTTCAACAAGTTCAAGGAATAGAAGATTGTTGGGGGCGGAATAGATCTGGACAAGGAGAAGAAGTCTGGAGAGAAATGTGAGAAGCGAGGGACATATGCGTTTTTGTTGAACTATTATGTTTGCTGTTGAAGAAAAAAAATCCAGAATACCGAACGTTATCGTTTTAGTTAAATAAAACAACTTAAATGTCCTTCTGGCGATGTTCTCCTCCTAATACAGCATTGCAAGAAAATCCTGCAAGTATTAATGATTAACCCAAGGGTTTCAAACACAGGGCACCCTGCGGGCAGGGGTGGTGCGGGGGGAGGGGCAGGGGTGGAGTGTAATGCAGCCCTTGGGCCAACATACGAGTCCTCATGTGACCCTCCTGGTGATTGGAGTTTAAGACTCTTGGATTAACCAGTTGAATTGGAGATAGTTCACCTAATTATCTGCTTCAATTACTTTTGGTAAATGAAATAACCAATCATAGAATCATAGAATATCAGGGTTGGAAGGGACCTTAGCAGGTCATCTAGTCCAACCCCCTGCTCAAAGCAGGACCAATCCCCAATTTTTGCCCCAGATCCCCAAATGGCCCCCTCAAGGATTGAACACACAACCCTGGGTTTAGCAGGCCAATGCTCAAACCACTGAGCTATCCCTCCCCCCAAAATCAATCATTCATTGTCTGATATAGCTGTAAAACTCAGCTGAAAAGTTTTCAAAATAAATCACGGTTTAAAAATGTATAGTGTGTACCTTCTAAAAATGAAACCTACATCAGTCTCTGAGTTATGAAGAATATGTATTAAGGTTATAATAACCAACCAGAAAGCACTTTTATGTAGAAAACCATGATTAAATTGAGTCTTCCTGACTAGTGATTTAAATCAAACCCACCCTGCTGCCCCTCCATTCCCAGCTGCACTGTTCAGCCGGCCCCAGGCCTCAGTGAGATCACTGTTCCCCCTCCCTCTCGCAAGCCTTCAAACTGGGGACATGGTGCACCAGTGCCAGAGTGCACTAGTGTAAATTCTGTCTATACTAAGGGTTTGCACCAGTGCCTAAAACACCAGTGTGGCAGAGACCTTCAGTACCCGAAACAGCAGTACGGTGGCACTAGGACTGGGATCTATTTCTAGCTCCGACACGGACAGCCTGGGTGACCTTGGACACGTCAATGTTTCTCCTCCCAACTTTAGTCTATTTATCCAGCTGCCCACTCACTGGGGTCTCCTCTCTCTCCAGAGCTGCTCACCACTAAAATCTGTGTGGGTGTCACCAGAGCTGAGGTAGTTCAGCTCTGGAATAATCTTACAAGGGTGGCTGTGGAGTCTCATTCCCTGGAAGTTCTTAAGAACAGGTAGGACAAACCTCTGTCACAGATAATCTACATATACTTGGTCCTACCTCGGCAGAGAGAGCTGGACTTGATGACATCTTGAGGTCCTTTCCAGCCCTATATATCTATGATGTTATGCAATATATATGTATAAAAACAAGTGCTTTGGAGCGGAGCACGGAGCTGGAGCGCGGAGCAGTAGGTTTATGCCCGGAGCTGGAGCGGAGCAATTCAAACATTTGATTGCTCCAAATCCCTGATAAAAACACAACATACAGAAAAAAAACCCACCACAACATAATGTCAGGCAATTCAGGAAAATAACAAAAACAAAAAGAATAACTACACTCTGTAGCATAAAATGACAATACAAAGGAAAAGTAAGCAACAGAATGCAAACTAACACACCCTAAAGTACACAATGGAAAAGAGCTCAACTCAAACCAACACAACACAGGCACCAAACAAGCTGAGGCAAAACAATGCACCATAAAACTATGCAACACAACATGGTGCATCACAGTTCCAAATGGCACCATGCAAAACAGCTCAGCGTAGAACAAGACAACACAAGACAGAACTATTTCAATGTTGGCTTGGAAGGGATCTTGAGAGGTCACCTACTCAAGCCTCCTGTGCTGAGGCAGGACCAAGTATCCCTAGACATTCCCAGACTGGTGTACCTCTAACCTGGTCTTAAAAACCTCCAATGAAGGAAATTCCACAGCCTCCCTTGGAAGCCAATGCAATGCAAACACAGACCAAAACAACACTGTCCACACACACGCTGGGCTTGGGGTTAAGGGGAGAGGCAAGAATTCAGACAAACTGGGTTCAGTTCCCAGTTTTGCCCCAAATTCTCCATGCAAACATGAGCAAATTACTTCAGCTCTCTGAGCTTCAGTTTCCCCATCTGTAAAATGGAGAGTAGCCTCCCACCATTCGCTATTTAGCCTTTGAGGTTTTTGCGGCAAGGACTCTCTGTCACTGTGGCATGTCTACACTGCAGTGAGACACCGGCGGCTGGCCCGTGCCCGCTCACTTGGGCTCACACGGCTCAGGCTGTGGGGCTGTTTCATTGTGGTGTAGATGTTCCGGCTTCGGCTGCTGCCCAAGGTCTGGCACCCTCCCACCTCGCAGGGTCCTCCAGCCTGGCTCCAGCCCGAGCCCAGACAGCGACACTGCAATTAAACAGCCCCTTGGCCTGAGCCCTGTGAGCCTGAGTCAGCCGGCACGGGCCAGCTGTGGGTTGTTAATGGCAGGGTAGAGACATCCTTGGTGTCTGTTCAGCACCTGTCACAATGGGGACCCTGATCTTGGTCAGTGTCTGTGCAGAGCCCTGCACAACAGGGGCCTGACCTCAGTCGGGGGCTCTGCAACTCCCGGCATTACAGGATCCCTGAATTTTTGGGGGGTCCCTGCAGTATCTAGAAAAATGTGGGGCCAGGATCTCTGTCAGGGTCTGTGCAGTGCCCGGCACAGTGGTGGGGCGTGATCTTGGTCGGGGTCAGGCCCATCGGGGGGACAGATCTCAGTCGAGGTCTCTGAAGTGCCCAGCACAATGTAGGCAGCAATCGGGGCAGCAGTCGTGCGCTGCCTGGCACAAGGGGGGCCGTGATCTCAGTCCAGGTCTCACTTTTACCTGGCACAATGGGGGGCCTGATGTCAGTTGGAGTCTCTGCAGTGCCCGGGACAACAGGGATGTCGATCTCAGTTGGGGTCTCCACAGCGCCTGTCACAACAGTGGGGTCTGACCTCTGGTGGGGTCTCTGCAGCGCCTGGCGGAACTAGACTCAAATCTCAGTTGGGGTCTTTGCAGCTCCAGGAAGAACAAGGTCCCTGATTTTTTGCCGTCTCTGCAGCACCTGGCACAACGGGAGCCTGATTTCACTTGGTGTTGATGCTCAGTCAGGGTCTCTGTAGCGCAGGCAAAACAAGGTTCCATCTCTTTGTAAGGGTCTGTGCCCCAAACTTTGTTAGGGTTTGTGCAGTGCCCAGCACACTGGGGGGCGATAAGAGCCCTGATCTCAGTCACACACCTGGGGAGAAAAGCGGGAAGATTTTCAAGAATTTCAGTATTTCAGAAGTGAGGAGAAAATGGGGCTCAGCGTAAATATTTGCTAATAGACCCAGAGAAGCACCAACGTCGGGGGAGATTTGATGTCACCGTCGAACAGCGCAAGAGAGAAGGGGGGAAATTGGAGGGGATTATACAGCGATATTCAATCAGCAACAGGGCGGGATGGATTCTTCTCCCCTCACATTCCCGTGGCCGGCCGGGAGCCTGGGCGATGTGGCTTTCCCCGGGGGGGGGGGGGAGGGGGGGGGTCAGAAGGTCGCTGGCTGTGGGGAGGGGCTGGCAGTGGGGGGGGGGGCTGCTGGGTTGGGCCGGGCGGGGGAGGGGAAGTAGCTGGGACTGGGGAACCCGGGGCGGGGGCGTCTCCATGGGGGTCGCTTGCTCCCCCCCCCCCCCCCGGCCCTGCCCAGGCCCTGTTCCCAGCAGAGGGGCCCCCCCGGCCCAGCCCAGCGGGGTCCCTGTCTCAGGCTCCCCCGGCCTCGGCCCGGCTCAGGCATCGCTCAGGGGATCGATCCCCCGGAACAGGACAAATCCCGGCCGGGGACAATGGGGGGAAACCCCCGAACCCCGAGATCCGAACCGGCCGTTGGGGGAGGGGGAGACAATGGGGTGCGGTGGGGGAGGGGCGCAGAGACCTGCTCAGGGGTGGGGGGGGAGGGGGGGTCACCCTGGGTGCGGCTCGTGGCTCTCTAGGGAGAAAGGGGGCGGGGCGGGGGGGTCCCCAGGGCCGGGGGCAGCGGTAAATCCGAGGGGGTCTCAGCCCCCCCCTTTCCCCCCCTCGGGGGTCACCTGCTCCTCTCCCCCCCGCGGGCTGCTCAGACATTCCCCCCCCCCCGCCCCTTTTCCCAGGTCTCCCGACCCCCCCCCCAATCTGCGCATGCCCAGAGCCGGGAGACACAAACCTGTTCTCCGGCCCCGGCCTCTAACGGCCCCGCACGAGCCAGGCAGAGCGTTCGCAGCCCGGATCGTTCTCTCCCCCGGCCCAACGTCACTTCCGCTCCCCGGGAGAGTCGGGAACTACATCTCCCAGCCTGCCCCGCGGGCTGCTTCTGCTCTCGCCAGCCCAGGTAAGGGAGGGTTTCAGGAGCTGTCCCTGCGCATGCTCCACGCGAGCCCCACTCATCCCACCCTCCTACCCAACGTCACTTCCGGTGCTGTGGTCTGTGCCCGATCTCCGGCCGGGACCCGCCCCCTGGGCAGCCCCCGGGCCGGAGCCCCCCGGTGAGTGACAGACCCGGGGGGGGGGGGGGGGAAGTGACTCTCTGCCCCCCCCGCCCCCGCGGGGAACCGGGAACCGGGGAGAAGCCTCGGAGCTGCCTCAGCCCCAGGGGAGCCGCCGCCGGGATCTGCCCCGCGGGGGGGTCCCGGGGGGGGAGGAGCCGGAGTTGGGGGGGGGTTGAACTGTCTCTGGGCAGCCGGGAAATCCCCGGGGGGGGGGGGAGTTAATTGGCTCCGGGGGGGGAGCGGGGAGTTAATTGGCTCCTGTCCCTGTTGGTGCCACTCGCCCCCCGCCCCCGATACAAATTCTCTCCGGCCCCGCCCCCCCCCCCGCATCCCCCCCCGGGGCGAGACACTCCGGGGATCCCCCCCCCAGTAATCAGCTCCCGCCCCCCCCGGCTCCCCGCCCCCCCCACTGGCCATTTCCCGTCTCCCCGGGGGGGGGGATTTTCCCGCCGCGATTTGTCCTTGTCCGGGGGGGGGGGAAGTTGCTGCCCGGAGCCCCGCCCCCGAACAGGGCTGCCCCGGCCTGGGGCTGGGCCGAGATGCCCGGTCTCTGCCCGGGCGGGGACGGGGGGAGCACGTGCCCCCCATGGGCACTGCCCGGACCCCGGTGTCCCCAGCCCACCTGCTGCCCCCAAACTGCCCCACCAGCCCATCCCCCACTGCTGCCCCCAAACTGCCCACACCAGCCCATCCCCCACTGCTGCCCCCTTCCCTGGCCCAGGGTCCCTCCAGGCCCCCCCCCCCTCCGCCCTCTGAGAGCAGCTCCCCAAAGGGCTCCCCGCTGCCCTGTGAATGGGGGGGGGGACCGGCACTTTGTGTTCATGTATTGGACAGTCCTATAAAATCCAGTCCAACAGTTCCCCTTTTCCCTCTAGTTATTTAATAGCAATAGAAAATCCCCCCCGATCTTGGTGTTTTTCTCTCATGTCATCAATTGCGTAGTTTGTGACATGTATTCTTAGTAAATCTCAAAGATTGATATAAAATACCCTAAACATTTGACCCACTTCTCTCTAGTTGTCTGTTTCTCAGTAAATATACCCTGAGACTTTTCCCTGTCTCTCTAAATATAAAATATTAAAATCTCAGGTTTGCACCTTTTCTCAGATTCCTGAACATGGATATAAAATGTTTGCAAATGTTGCCCATTTCCTCTCTATTTATATAGACTCATAGAATCTCAGGGTTGGAAGGGACCTCAGGAGGGATCTAGTCCAACCCCCTGCTCAAAGCAGGACCAACCCCAACTAGATCATCCCAGCCAGGGCTTTGTCAAGCCTGACCTTAAAAACCTCTAAGGAAGGAGATTCCACCACCTCCCTAGGGAGCCCATTCCAATGCTTCACCACCCTACTAGTGAAAAAACTTTTTCTAATATCCAACCATTCCACCTTGAGACGGGGGGAGGGATAGCTCAGTGGTTTGAGCACTGGCCTGCTGAACCCAGGGTTCTGAGTTCAATCCTTGAGGCCATTTAGGAATCTGGGGCAAAAATTGGGGATTGGTCCTGCTTTGAGCAGGGGGTTGGACTAGATGACCTGCTAAGGTCCCTTCCAACCCTGATATTCTATGATTACTCCTTGTTCTGCTATCACTGAGAACAGTCTCAATCCATCCTCTTTGGAACCCCCTTTCAGGTACTTGAAAGCAGTTATCAAATCCCCCCTCATTCTTCTCTTCTGCAGGCTAAACAATCCCAGTTCCCTCAGTCTCTCCTCATAAGTATTGTGCTCCAGCCCCCTAATCATTTTTGTTGCCCTCCGCTGGACTCTTCCTAATTTATCCACATCCTTGTAGTGTGCGGCCCAAAACTGGACACAGTACTCCAGATGAGGCCTCACCAGTGCCGAATAGAGGGGAATGATCATGTCCCTTGATCTGCTGGCAATGCCCCTACTTATACAGCCCAAAATGCCGTTAGCCTTCTTGGCAACAAGGGCACACTGTTGACTCATATCCAGCTTCTCCTCCACAGTAACCCCCTAGATCCTTTTCTGCAGAACTGCTGCCCAGCCATTCGGTCCCTAGTCTGTAGCAGTGCATGGGATTCTTCCGTCCTAAGTGCAGGACTCTGCACTTGTCCTTGTTGAACCTCATCATATTTCTTTTGGCCCAATCCTCTAATTTGTCTAGGTCCCTCTGTATCCTGTCCCTACCCTCCAGCGTATCAACCACTCCTCCCAGTTTAGTGTCATCTGCAAACTTGCTAAGGGTGCAGTCCACACCATCCTCCAGATCGTTGATGAAGCTACTATATCCCATTATTTGCTAGTGACAGGACATGGACATTTCTTACCTTTTTTGGCCCTCCAGGCCTTCCATTCTCCTGTTCAAGAGGCATCCCCCAGGGCTCCCTCTCCCTGTGTAACTGCCCAGCAGGGAGCAGTGATAACTTTCTATCTGCTTATCAGACACTGTGAGGTAACACTGTTGTTGGGGGCAACGGGGTGTCTGTGTGGGGAGATTGCAGCTGGAGCTGAAGGGGCATTGTGGTGGGGGGAGGTGTGTGGGTGACTGGGCAGGGGGCACCCTAGTCACGTCGGTGGGTTCTGGAGGTTTGGGATTTTGGGGGGGTGGTTCTGATGTGCCCAGCCCTGAGGCGATGGGTCCTGGAGGTGGGTGTCGCTGGGGGCCTGGTGGCTGCAGAACAGTGGGGGTGGGCGTCTCTTAGGGAGGCGGGACAGGGGGTTAGAGGTGCCTGGTGCTGTTCCAAGGGCTCTGTCTGGGCTTCCCACACTGGCTACAGGGATGGTTGCCATGCCCAGTGCATGGAGCAGGGGGGGGGGAATATCCCCGGTGCTAGATCAGGGGATGCCAGTCAAGAAGAGTGAGGGGGTCCCACTGTAAACCATCAGGGGGTCCCAGGCAAATGGCAGGGCAGATCCTACTGGAGGGCAGGTGGGGGGTCCTAGGCAGGCAGTGGGAGAATCCCAGGCAGGCAGTGGGGGTGGGGGTTCCGCTGGAGGGGGGTGTCCCTAGCTGCTGGGGCCTCTTGGTGGGGGGAACCCTTTAGGATTCCCAACCTGGCAGTGGTGGTCTGGTGGGGATTCCCTGGCCGGTGGCGCTTTGAGGGGTATCTGGGGTCCCTGTCGAAGGACTTTGGGGCTGTGTCCCAGGGAATATCTGGTGGGCCCCTGGCTTGGGAGTTTCATTGAGACCATTGTTAATCCAGAGTCACTGCCTGGAAAGACGAGGAGTGACTCCAGATGGACAGTGGGGCAAATGAGATCAGCAATTCCCCCTGTGAGGAGGGGCTCTCATTAGCTGCTCTCCCCAGAGAGCTAAAGGAGGGAAGGCTGCTCAAATGCTCTGTCCCTCTCTGCTCGGGATATTGGGGTTCAGCTTCCTGGGTCAGACGCTGCAGCCTCCATTGTGATCCGGGAGACCAGGCTTAGCAGCTGCTGCTCCCCCAGCGGGGTTCTGTGCTGGGAAGTGACCTTAAATCTTCTTCTCTGCCCTGCCCAGGTGATGACTTTCTCCAGCTGGTACTAGCCCCCTAGGGCAGCCCTGAGCCCTGTTAATACTAAATTCTGAGCCAGAGATTCCAGGTAACTAAAAGAAACCAAGGGAAAATGCTGGGGGTCTGGCCTTAAAATTACTCTACACAAACAGCCTCTCCTCATTTCTCCTCCCATTAGCAATTGCAGGAGCAAATCTAGCCATGGGGGAGCAAACAAGCCAGGAATGCGACTTTCCTACCATTCGGGCAGGGAGAGGGGACAGTGAAAAGGAGAAAGAGAGACTGAAAGGGGCAAAAAGAACAGGATTACTTGTGGCACCTTAGAGACTAACACATTTATTTTAGCATAAGCTTTCGTGGGTTAGAACCCACTTCATCAGACGCATGGAATGGACCATACAGTGAACAGAAGAGTTTCGAGAGAGATTTCCAGACCTCTCATCTGCCCAGACAGATGTATAATTGCACCCTGGGTAGAATCACTTTCCTGTGCACAAGATGAGGATCAGACAAAGGAAAACCCAGTTCCTGACTCCATATCCCTCCTGCTGGAGTATGGCTGCCGTGGGGTCAGTGTCTCAAGGAATCCCCCACAGGGAATACTTTGGTTCTGCTTTTTTCTAGCATTGTGTTCAGAGACTTTGTTACGGGATGCGGGGAGGGAGAAGGGAGGTTAAAAATGTCTCTGTGGGCTTAGCCTGGCAGGAGGGGCCAGGTCTACATTGTAATAAAGAGATGAAGCCTTTTCTCAGCATGGCAGACTCTAGGGTGTCTGTCTGCAGGGAAAAAGCCTGGGGAAATCGTGCTGTGAAATTAACTAGAGCCTGTTCTGAAACCTCCACAACTGCCCTTCTCACCCTCCCAGGCTGCAGGGTGAACCTCATCATATTTCTTTTGGCCCAATCCTCTAATTTGTCTAGGTCCCTCAGTATCCTGTCCCTACCCTCCAGCGTATCAACCACTCCTCCCAGTTTAGTGTCATCTGCTAACTTGCTAAGGGTGCAGTCCACACCATCCTCCAGATCGTTGATGAAGATATTGAACAAAACCGGCCCCAGCACCGACCCTTGGGGCACTCCACTTGATACCGGCTGCCAACTAGACATGGAGCCATTGATCACTACCCGTTGAGCACGACCATCCAGCCAGTTTTCTATCCACCTTACCGTCCATTCATCCAGCCCATACTTCTTTAACTTGCTGGCAAGAACACTGTGGGAGACTGTATCAAAAGCTTTGCTAAAGTCAAGCAATAGCACATCCACTGCTTTCCCCTCATCCACAGAGCCAGTTATCTCATCATAGAAGGCAATTAGGTTAGTCAGGCATGACTTGCCCTTGGTGAATCCATGCTGACTGTTCCTGATCACTTTCCCCTCTTTAAGTGGTTCAGAATTGATTCCTTGAGGATCTGTTCCATGATTTTTCCAGGGACTGAGGTGAGACTGACTGGCCTGTAGTTCCCCGGATCTTTCTTCTTCCCTTTTTTAAAGATGGGCACTACATTAGCTTTTTTCCAGTCATCTGGGACCTCCCCCGATTGCCATGATTTGTCAAAGATAATGGCCAATGGCTCTGCAATCACATCGGCCAACTCCTTTAGCACCCTCGGATGCAGTGCATCCGGCCCCATGGACTTGTGCTCGTCCAGCTTTTCTAAATAGTCCCGAACTACTTCTTTCTCCACAGAGGGCTGGTCACCTCCTCCCCATACCGTGCTGCGGAGTGCAGCCGCCTGGGAGCTGACCTTGTCTATGAAGACAGAGGCAAAAAAAAGCATTGAGTACACTAGCTTTCTCCACATCCTCTGTCACTAGGTTCCCTCCCTCATTCAGCAAGGGGCCCACACTTTCCTTTTCCAGGAGCAAATCCAGCCATGGGGGAGCAAACAAGCCAGGAATGCGACTTTCCTACCATTCGGGCAGGGAGAGGGGACAGGAAAAAGGAGAAAGAGAGACTGAATGGGGCAAAAAGAACAGGATTACTTGTGGCACCTTAGAGACTAACAAATTTATTTCAGCATAAGCTTTTGTGGGTTAGAACCCACTTCATCAGACGCATGGAATGTGAACAGATACGTTCACAATACAGTGAACAGAAAAGTTTTGAGAGACATTTCCAGACCTCTCATCTGCCCAGACAGATGTATTACTGCACCCTGGGTAGAATCACTTTCCTGTGCACAAGATGAGGATCAGACAAAGGAAAACCCAGTTCCTGACTCCATATCCCTCCTGCTGGAGTATGGCTGCATTGGGGTCAGTGTCTGAAGGAATCCCCCACAGGGAATACTTTGGTTCTGCTTTTTTCTAGCATTGTGTTCAGAGACTTTGTTACGGGATGCGGGGAGGGAGAAGGGAGGTTAAAAATGTCTCTGTGGGCTTAGCCTGGCAGGAGGGGCCAGGTCTACATTGTAATAAAGAGATGAAGCCTTTTCTCAGCATGGCAGACTCTAGGGTGTCTGTCTGCAGGGAAAAACCGGGGGAAATTGTGCTGTGAAATTAACTAGAGCCTGTTCTGAAACCTCCACAACTGCCCTTCTCACCCTCCCAGGCTGCAGAATCACATCCATGTTTCACTCCTGTTCATCCCGTCCTCCCATTGGACAGGGTAGAGAAATGGCTGCAGAGGAGTCAGTTCAGGTAGGTATCATCGGGGGGTTGCTGGTGGGTTCCTGCAGGAGGGAGAGGGACAGCACATACACCGGAGATGGGAAGGTTTGCACAGTCTGGTTTGGAGGTTGGAGCAGAGCAGGAAATGCACAGGGTGGGAAAGGGAGGAGGACAGGGTGCAGCAAACCTGCCGGGAGTTGTTTAATAAATGGCCTAGATTCTAGGAACAGACCCATGAGGTTCGGAGGTGGAAATGCCCTAATTTGTTTAGCAGAAAATAACCCACCTACATGGGGCTAGAAAAACTGACCAGACTCCCAGTGCTGGAGCCTGATCTGACTAACCAGCGGCTGCTGTGAGATATGAAGGGGGCACCCACCGGTCAGGCTTAGGGGAGATTACCCTCCCTTCATATCCATCTGCTCACAATGAGGAGGGTGTTGGGCTTCCTACCAGGGAGCGCTCCCTGTACCCTGCTAGGGGCTCCATCTCCTGTATCAGTCTGTGGCTAGTAGGTGTGTGATGGATCTGCTGGGAGAGACAAGGGGTCTCTCTTCGTCCCCTCACCCTGGTGTTTCCTGGATGCTCTGAGCAGGGTGGGGGTGGGACTTTGTTGACTGCGATCCACCCAGAGCTTCCCTTTGATTGGCTCCTCTCCCCCACGAATAGTGGGCCTGTGAGTGGGGCAGCAGGTACCGAGTGTTGGACTCTTGCTATTTAAGGGGCCGGTGACCTTCGAGGAGGTGGCTGTGTATTTCACCAGGGAAGAGTGGGCTCTGCTGGACCCCGCTCAGAGAGCCCTCTACAGAAAGCTAAATTTCTAAGTAAATTCTCGCCATACCTACACACTGTTGATAAAATCCCATTGTACAGTCTGTGGATCTTACTATATGTGAAAGAAAATGTAGAATCAAATGAAATAAAAATCTTAAATGAATCTACATGTTCCATAGAATCTCTATGGATAGTAATTCCGTGCTCTAATAACATAACAATAGGGATCTATTATCGACCACCTGATCAGGACAGTGATAGTGATGGTGAAATGCTAAGGGAGATTAGAGGGGCTATCAAAATAAAGAGCTCAATAATAGTGGGAGATTTCAATTATCCCAATATTGACTGGGTACATGTCACCTCAGGACGAAATGCGGAGACAAAATTCCTCGATACTTTAAATGACTGCTTCTTGGAGCAGCTGGTACAGGAACCCACAAGGGGAGAGTCAATACTTGATTTAGTCCTGAGTGGAGCGCAGGATCTGGTCCAAGAGATAACTATAACAGGGCCGCTTGAAAATAGTGACCATAATATAATAACATTTAACATTCCTGTGGTGCGAAGAACACATCAAGAACCCAACACAGTGGCATTTAATTTCAGAAAGGGCAACTATGCAAAAATGAGGGGGTTAGTTAAACAGAAATTAAAAGGTAAAGTGACTAAAGTGAAATCCCTGCAAGCTGCATGGACACTTTTCAAAGACACCATAATAGAGGCCCAACTTCAATGTTTACCCCAATTAAAAAACAAAGTCAAAGAACTAAAAAAGAGCCACGGTGGCTTAACAACCATGTAAAAGAAGCAGTGAAAGATAAAAAGGCATCTTTTAAAAAGTGGAAGTCAAATCCTAGTGAGGTAACTAGAGAGGAGCATAAACACTGCGAAATTAAGTGTAAAAATGTAATAAACGTCAAAATGGAGTTTGAAGAACAGCTAGCCAAAAACTCAAAAGTTAATAACAAAATGTTTTTTAAATACATCAGAAGCAGGAAGCCTGCTAAACAACCAGTGGGGCCCCTGGATGATAGAGATAGAAAAGGAGCACTTAAAGATGATAAAGTCATTGTGGAGAAACTAAATGAATTCTTTGCTTCGGTCTTCACGGCTGAGGACGTTAGGAAGATTCCCAAACCTGAGGCGTCTTTTGTACGTGACAAATCTGAGGAATTGTCACAGATTGAAGTGTCAGTAGAGGAGGTTTTGGAACTAATTGATAAACTTTACTGTAACAAGTCACCGGGACCAGATGGCATTCACCCAAGAGTTCTGAAAGAACTCAAATGTGAAATTGCGGAACTGTTAACTAGGGTTTGTAACCTGTCCTTTAAATCGGCTTCTCTACCCAGTCACTGGAAGATAGGTAATGTAACGCCAATATTTAAAAAGGGCTCTAGAGGTGAATCTGGCAATTACAGACCAGTAAGTCTAACATCCGTACTGAGCAAATTAGTTGAAACAATAGTAAAGAATAAAATTGTCAGGCACATAGAAGAACATAAATTGTTGGGCAATAGTCAACATGGTTTCTGTAAAGGGAAATCATGTCTTACTAATCTATTAGAGTTCTTTGAAGGCGTCAACAAACATGTGGACAAGGGAGATCCAGTGGACACAGTGTATTTAGATTTCCAGAAAGCCTTTGACAAAGTCCCTCACCAAAGGCTCTTGCATAAATTAAGTTGCCATGGGATAAGAGGGAAGATCCTTTCATGGATTGAGAACTGGTTAAAAGACAGGGAACAAAGGGTAGGAATAAATGGTAAATTTTCAGAATGGAGATTGGTAACTAGTGGTGTTCCCCAACGGTCAGTCCTAGGACCAATCCTATTCAACTTATTCATAAATGATTTGGAAGAAGGGGTAAACAGTGAGGTGGCAAAGTTTGCAGATGATACTAAACTGCTCAAGATAGCCAAGACCAAAGCAGACTGCAAAGAACTTCAGAAAGATCTCACAAAACTAAATGATTGGGCAACAAAATGGCAAATGAAATTGAATGTGGATAAATGTAAAGTAATGCACATTGGAAAAAATAACCCCAACTATACATACAATATGATGGGGGCTAATTTAGTTACAACTAATCAGGAAAAAGATCTTTGAGTCATCATGGATAGTTCTCTGAAGACATCCATGCAGTGTGCAGCGGCAGCCAAAAAAGCAAACAGGATGTTAGGAATCATTTAAAAAGGGATAGAGAATAAGACGGAGAATATCTTATTGCCCTTATACACATCCATGGTGCGCCCCACATCTTGAATACTGCGTACAAATGTGATCTCCTCATCTCAAAAAGGATATACTGGCATTAGAAAAAGTTCAGAAAAGGGGCAACTAAAATGATTAGGGGTTTGGAACGGGTCCCATATGAGGAGAGATTAAAGAGGCTAGGACTTTTTAGCTTGGAAAAGAGGAGACTAAGGGGGGATATGATAGAGGTATATAAAATTATGAGTGGTGGGAGGGGTAGAGGAAGTGAATAAGGAAAAGTTATTTACTTGTTCTCATAATAAAAGAACTAGGGGCCACCCAATGAAATTAGTGGGCAGCAGGTTTAAAACAAATACAAGGAAGTTCTTCACACAGGGCATGGGCCAGCTTCAGGGCATGGGCCATCTACTATTCTGGGTTTGTACTGTGCCTAGCACAATGGACTGTTAGTTTGTCCTTAGGCATTAAGGTAATGAATATGATTTATTATAATAATAACTCTCCTGCCACTTTGAGCCAAGGAAGACAGTAATTGGTCCTGCCATGAGGGCAGGGGGCTGGACTCGATGACCTCTCGAGGTCCCTTCCAGCCCTAGAATCTATGAATCTATGAATAAGATGGCCTTGGGATGTTACTACTTTAAAATGAGCTGGGGTTAAAACCATGGAATATTCCTTGTGACAAGTTGTAATGATGCTGGTTCTGGCGGGACCCAACTAAGAGTGCCAATTCAGGACAAATTGCTTCAAGCAGGGCAGTTACAGCCCAAGGCTGGGGTTTTTCCACCTGTACGGCAAACCAAACGAGCCAAACCGAGAGGACCATTGGCTAAGCACAAGTCACACAATCAATTCCCTTAGACACTCCAGTTTCCTAGTATCACCATCAGTGCCACTCGTTATGGGGACGAATGGTTACGAAAACCAATACCCCAGTAAAAGGAAAAAAGGTTCTCCCGATCCCAGAGGACCAAGCCACAGACTCAGGTCAATATACAAATCAGATCTTACCCACAAATCACGCTGTTGCCAATCCTTTAGAATCTAAAATCTCAAGGTTTATTCATAAAAGGAAAAAGATATAGATGAGAGCTAGAATTGGTTAAATGGAATCAATTACATACAGTATTGGCAAAGTTATTGGTTCAGGCTTGTAGCAGTGTGTTCACCTGAATTTAATGGGTTCGTTTAATGGCTTGCCATTGATTGCGTTTGACCAGAAGATTTATAGGTTTTTACTTAATTTAGACTACAGAGTTTGAAAACTTAATGAGTTTTATATTGGGAGAGGATTTTTGGGGTGCTTGACAAGAACATGTACACTGAGGACAATACCAAATTGATAGCATTTTTATTGAAATTAACATAAAAATAAGAAATGCAGTGAAACTTATAATTGCAAAACAGTAAAAGAATTTAAGTACCTTAACCTAACAATACTTCCTTCCTTGAGGATATGGTAATAGGAGGTGAAGGACCGGCCTTACTTCCGGCATGCCCGATTACGCGATGGTGCTGGCTTTTTCAATTGTTAGGAATGTTGTGTAGTTATACTATACTGCACAAGCTGAACTGAGAGTGTGATAGAAGATAGAATAGATAGATAGATAGATGAAAAGATAGTCTATAGAGAATAGGAGACCTGGAAATAGTACTTCAAGAAACTGAAGCTTCGGGAGTTAGAACAGCCTTCAGTTAAGGAATAGAAGAAGAATACCAATCAAACTTTTTTAAAGAACTTTTTACAAGGTATTTTATAGGATTTTGAGCCATGTGATTTAGGTCCAACCTACTATAGCCAAATTTTACTTTTGTACCCTAAGAAATTTATGGGTACCCTTTTCCTATAGGTTAGTGGATTATGACACTTACTTTTAAAATATATTAATAAGGATTATTTTCTTTTAAAACTGCCAACCTAAACTTTTTTGGTGACCTTTAAGTTGCGGTGTACCCTGCGGTTACCAACCGGTTGTAGAAGCTAGATAAACCTATGACGTGCTGTTGATAGTTCCTTCCTTTGGTTTTCCAAAGTTTAGGGCCCATTTTTAAACTAAGCCAAAGGTTGCCAGCCTTTATGCTGACATATTCATAACTAAATATACTTTTTGCTATAGAGAAGTTTTTTACCGAATTTTACAAACCAGTAGTCATCTTGCATTTTAGCAAAACTTACTAAAAAACACATACCTTAACACATCTTAAATTCCAAAAAAATAATACTAATAAAATATATATATAAAAATTAAAATAAAAACATATTAATACTGCTGGCTAAATTAATACGACATAATAGCTAGTAAAATAATACTATGGGCTACAAATGATAGAATAAACTGCAGGTTCAAATCAAGTCTCTGGATCCACAGCTGTGATGGGTCATCAGTCCTTTGTGTGTAGAGCTTCCCTTTGTAGCGAAGTCCCTCCAGAGGTATGAAGCAGGATTAAAGACAAGATGGAGGAGCTGCAGCAGCTTTTTATAGTCTCTTGCCATGTGGTCTCTGCTTTCTTTGTCCCAAAGACTAGCCGTCCATCACATGGCATGGAAAAACCTTAGAGTTCTGTCCATAGGCATGTCCCTGCATGCCTTGCTGAGTCACAAGGTGTGTTTGCTTAATCTCAATGGGTCAGTTGTCTAGCTGATGGTCCTTAATGGGCCATCAAGCAGGCTAGGCAGAGCTGACACCAACTTGTCCAGGGTGTCACCCGAAAGCATAGCACATGTTTGAAATACAGACAGTATAGAGCCAATATTCATAACTTTAAACACAAAAATGATACATGCATCCAGGTAGCATAATCATAACCCATCAAACCATAACCTTGTCTTAGACACCTTATTTGACCCTCTTTATATAAGATTTGGTGCCCCTACAGGACCTTGGTTGCAACAATGATTTATATGGTCCCAGTTTATGTCAATAACGTCACACAAACCTTGTCTCCCACAAAATTCCACAGACCTCCCTTGTTTTCTTTGCCTTAAGCAGGGTTTCCAGTTTCCAAAGCTGATGTGATCTCGCAGCTGGAACGAGGGGAAGACCCGTGGGCTCTGAGAAAGAAGTGCTCCTGAGAGCTGCCTGCACAGGTGAGGAATTGGTGGAACCAACTCAAAAAGTGTTGGTGAATACAGGAAACATTTGGGATGCCCTAAAAAGACCTTGTGAGCTCTCCAAGTTCAGGATTGTTCCCTGAAGATGTGGAATCATTAGGCAGATGTCACTCATGGCTTCCCACCTATCCTGACTGACAACTGGCAGCAGGTTCCTCCCCAATCTTGCTTTCCCCTGAGTGTCCTGGTGAGATGCGGACCAAAACTGATCCCTTCCTCAGGGTTTGGGGAAAATCAGCTCCTGGTAGGTTTGATCTCTCCCGCACATATTTTTGTTTGTTCATCCCTTTTTCCATTCTTCTCTCTGAAATTTCCTTTCTCTCTGGTGCAGGGAGTGATCTGTATCTGGATTCTTTCTCTCTCCCATCAGGCATTGGGATGATGAGTGAGAACTGGGAGACACCCCAGCAGGAAGATGCTGAGGAGGTAGAATCCCATGGAATGTTCTCAGGAAGATCCAAAGGGAATGTTTCCGGGACTTGTGCACCTCCAGAAAAAGCAAAAGCCTGTGAGAGTCAGCGAAGGCCAGAGGAAAACTTCAGTAGCCGCTCAGACCTTATTACACACGAGAGAATCAACTTGGACAAGACACGCTACACATGCTCTGAGTGCGGGAAAGTCTTCAATCAGAGCTCGGCCCTTATCACACACCAGAGAATCCACTCCGGAGAGACACCCTACACATGCGCCGAGTGCGGGAAAAGCTTTAGTTGGCACTCACACCTTAGCATACATCGGAGAATCCACACAGGAGAGAAACCCTACACGTGCGCTGAGTGCGGGAAACGCTTCAGTCAGAACTCAAACCTTATCACACATCAGAGAATCCACACAGGCGAGACACCCTACCTGTGCTCTCAGTGCGGGAAAAGCTTTAGTTGTCACGTGCACCTTATCCGGCATCGTAGAATCCACAGAGGAGAGAAACCCTACACGTGCCCCGAGTGCGGGAAACGCTTCAATCGGCGCTCCAACCTTATCACACATCAAAGACTCCACACTGGAGACACGCCCTACACGTGCCCTGAGTGCGGGAAAAGCTTCAGTTACAGCTCAAGGCTTATCATACATCAGAGAACCCACAGTGGAGAGACGCCCTACACGTGCTCTGAGTGCGGGAAAAGCTTCAGTCAGAGCTCAAGGCTCATCACCCATCAGAGAATCCACAGTGGAGAGAGGCCCTACACGTGCTCTGAGTGCGGGAAAAGCTTCAATCAGAGCTCACACCTTATCACACACCAGAGAATCCACACAGGAGAGACACCGTACATGTGCGCTGAGTGCGGGAAAAGCTTTAGTTTGCACTCACACCTTAGCATACATCAGAGAATCCACACCGGAGAGACACCCTACACGTGCGCTGAGTGCGGGAAACACTTCAGTTACAGCTCAGCCCTTACCACCCATCAGAGAACCCACACAGGAGAGACGCCCTACACGTGCTCTGAGTGCGGGAAAAGCTTCAGTTATAGCTCAGCCCTTGCCACCCATCAGAAAATCCACAGTGGAGAAAGGCCCTACGCATGCTCTGAGTGTGGGAAATGCTTTAATCGTAGCTCAAACCTTATCAGACATAGGTCAATCCACAGCAGGTGAGAAACCTTATGGATGCTCTGAGTGTGGGAAACGCTTCAAGTTGGAGCTGAAGCCTTATTAAACATCAGGAAATCCACATGGGAGAGAAGTGTAATAAATGCCTTGATTAGGGCTGGCCAAAGATTTAAAAAAACAAACAAAAACCCTCACATTTGCTAATTCCCACATACATAGGTGCTGACTTTACCCTGCGCCGGTGGGTGCTCGTGCCCCCCCGCTCCCGCCCCTGCCCCCATTCCAACCCTTTCCCAAATCCCTGGCCCTGCCTCCTCCCCTGGGCACGCTGCATTTCCCCATCTCCCCCCTGGGAGAGAATGGGAAGAAGCAGAGCAGCAGTGTGCTCAGGGGAGGAAGCGGAGCAGAGGTGAGCTGGGGCGGGGGGGGGTGTGTGCGGGGAGGGCCGCAGGAAGTAACCCTGGGGGCGGGGGGCAGAGGAACCACTCCCCACCCCAGCTCATCTCCGGTCCGCCTCTGCCTGCTCCCCTGAGCGTGCTGCCGCCGCTCCACTTCCCCTTCCCAGCCTTCCCGTGGGAAACAGCTGTTGGACAGCAAGCCTGGGAGGGAGGGAGGAGAAGCGGAGCGGCAGCGGCGGCGCACTCAGGGGAGGAGGAGGCGGAGGTGAGCTGGGCGTGGGGGTTGGCGGGGAGCTGCCGGTGGGTGCTCTGCACCTACCAATTTTTCCCCGTGGGTGCTCCAGCCCCAGAGCACCCACGGAGTCGGTGCCTATGCCCACATAGTGATCTTTGCACCATCTTCATGGTGGTCTCTTAGCTCCCCCAAATGAGTTGCCTGCTTCTGCCTTTTGCAGCTCACCCTTCTTTGAGGTCAGTCCTGTGATCTTTTCTATCAACACTTTTCCTTTTGAGTCGAAGGAGCGTGTTTCCTTCCAGCCAGGAATGTTCATCAGCTCCAGGTGAGAGAGAGAGAGGTTTGATCCCCAAAAGTGCACTGAGGCAAAAACTACCTGGGCCTTACATCCACTAGGACTGTACATGGCGTTGGCTGCTCAAGTTAGTGATCTTGGTGTAAAAAGACAATTATAGTTGTAGAGCAGATGCGGCCCAGGTACAGTGGTTGAGATTAGCTTTCCCCTTGACCTGCCCTAAACTCCATCACTTTTCCTAGTCTAAACAAACCCTGAGCATCACGGTTATACTGTTCCCCCATTTCAAAGCAATTGTTAGTCATCAACTTTCCCCTTCGGGAACAAATTGTTTCATTCCCAATTGCTCTGATGTTGTTTCAGCTTGTGCTGGAGAGCAGATATTTTCACTACCATTTTCCTCACTTAAAATATATTGAACTATAACAAAGAGCAGGAACAGGGCAGGGATAGGGGAAAAATGTCATTTCACCCTCTGTAACAACAGAAGAAGGTAGGGTAAATCAGATGGATTCCCTTATTCCCCATCGCCATCCCAATCCCCCTGTTGTACAGTTGGTTAGGTCAATATTTTTCCTGGAGGGCTGGGAAGAGGATTCCCTAGTAAACGACTTGGAACTAAGCAAACACCCAGGCATTTGGCTCCCAAAGCAGTTGTGGCCCAGGCCCTGCAGGAGGTCGCTCCTGAAGATATCTCCTTCCTAATCAGGTGCATGATGCCTGTTATTTGGGAAATACAGTCCCTGGCTAGGTAGAGATGGGGAAAATGGAAGTGACTTACCCCTGGGAGATGCTGCAAATGTGTAGAAAATGAGATCCATGTGGAATGTGATATAACTGCAGAAAGATACCTACTTTTAATATCAGAGGGGTAGCAGTGTTAGTCTGGATCTGTAGAAGCGACAAAGGGTCCTGTAGCACCTTATAGACTAACAGAGGTATTGAAGCATAAGCTTTCGTGGGTGAATATCCACTTCTTCGGATGCAAGGAGTGGACAGCCGAAGAAGTGGGTATTCACCCACGAAAGCTTATGCTTCAATACCTCTGTTAGTCTATAAGGTGCCACGGGACCCTTTGTCGCTTCTACTTTTAATAGATACCTGACATTTGGTGACTTACAGGGATTCTAAACCGCACCTGAATTTAGTCCCTAATTTAAATGTGTGCCACCAGATTACAGAAATAAAAGGGCATATTTGGGGGAGTTCTACCTCACTATCACTACTGAGATGTTGTGTGGTTGGTGAAGAATTCTACTCCAGAGAAATGTAAAATTACTCCAAGTAAGGTTAAAGATTTGAGAAGAACTCTAGTAGAAATTGCAGGTACGAGTGGTTGATGTTCACCCCAGAGATGGAAGTTATGGTGACCCGTGTCCCAGGTAAACTATTTTTAGAATGCTGCTCCCTAATTAAGTGGCATTGATCACACTCCTAAAGGATGCCACGATTAAATTGGGAACAACTGTCTTTTACCATTTAGATCCAAAATGTCATGAAGCAGAGAGAGACAGTTGATTCCTTCAGAGCTATTCCATGTCTATGGGTCCCAATCTGGCTGCCTTGTTGGACAAGAAGCAGTTCCATGCTGGGCAAATGATGGTAGCCAATGAGGGAATGTATCAGATTCCAAGTTCAGACTGCAGGATACGTGAATGCTGAGTCCAGAGTCTGTGGTTTGGTCTCTTAGTTTTGCTCTTGAGTCTAATGCATTTGTATCACTTCTCCGCCTCCTGATACTCTGAAAGATTAGAAAGTGTGAAAATGGAGCACAGGTGGTTTTTCTCATGATGCAACCTTCCCATGTAGTGTGAGACCCCTTCCACCCGCACTTCTGGGAGAAGACGCAGGGAGAAATGAACTCACAGAAATGGAAGGCTCCAAGGTTATTGTAGAATGTGACTTCACACAAAGCTCACTGGGTGGAAATGGGAATTAAGAGAAAACTGCCCTAGAGGTTTATATTTTGTAATCTTTGAATACATTGTTATCAACAATGAAATTAAACATGAAGTTTATTAGTGTAACGTAAGAGGCTGATTATGTGATAACTTTCAGCCTTACAATAACAATATAATTTAGTTTTTCTTCTAGATCTCTCCCTGCCCCCTCCTACTATAGAGAAAATAATGGCTAATCCTGAAATTAAAACCTCACTCCAAAGGAATTAGAGTGGGGGAACATGTGAGAGAAATAACATGTACTAAAATAGAGACCCAGTATAGACTTTTTCTTCCCCTGCTGTCATGTTTCCTCTCAACTAATTAGCCTCTTACGATTGGTCTATACACCTGGACCATCATGTTTCTCTGACTGTATAAATATCTGTCCGAAGTATATTTTCATTCCATGCATCCGATGAAGTGGGTACTAACCCACGAAAGCTTATGCTGAAATAAATTTGTTAGTCTCTAAGGTGCTACAAGTTTTTCTTTCTTATTTCCAGTATAGACTGTAATTATTTCTATTTCAAATGGAATTTATTTGATCAATTTTAAAACACATCTTCTGTTAAGAGGAAAATTACTTGAGACAAGATTTGGAACTTTTTACCCAGTTAGAAAGTAACAGCCACAGAGTTCCCCAGGTCTCTTGTTTGCAAAGCAAAGATGTCACGTCAGGCAGGAATTGTCAACATCTAAAATGGTGATGGATGTGTGATGGTCGCTTTTCAGCGTTGTTTTTTTTGGTTTGAGTTTTTTTAATTTAATTTTTTCTTTTTGCAACCAGTTATTTTTATAGGCCAAAGTACTGGACCATCTATGCCATTACCTGGTTCCTAGACTGCAGCTATAGTTCCTTCTCCAGGTCACTCCGAAGACTGAGAGGTGCAGAGATCCAACCCTGTATTATCTAAGAAATGTGTTTTTTCTTTTTCTATTTTTGTCTGTTTCTTTTTATGAACTTGCAGACCTTCCAGCCGTTCTATTAGATTGGGGTGTAACAGTGTGGCTCAGTGGGTGTGAATATGTGAACACCTCTGAAATCTACAAAGGGAAGATGCTAGGAAGAATAGTTCCTCAAATCTTAATAGTTTTAAAGCTCTGCCCTATGAAATGACTGAATGCATGTGCCTCACCTATGGAAGCATTGCAAGGAATTGAGCTGTCAGATATACATTGTTCAGCGAGAGCTGTTTGAACTTCTTTTACTAATGTCTCTATAAGGTCTGTATGTGTTTTGGGATGAGAGGGCGAGGAGATGTATTAACTACACAGAAGTGAAATCGAAGGAGAAAACTGTAATTAGCTTTGAGATTGTAGGCTTAATATAAGCAATAATTTGGTTTCGGTATTAAAATATTCAGATGACTAAATCTGGGTCACACAGCCTGGGTAAAAATCTCTAATTGGGGTTTCGGCATCACTGAATATGCACCTGCCTCTTTGGGTTGCTCTTTTAGGATTTATAAGGGTTGATTTTCTGCTGCATAGAATCATAGAATATCAGGGTTGGAAGGGACCTTAGTAGGTCATCTAGTCCAACCCTCTGCTCAAAGCAGGACCAAGCCCCAATTTTTGCCCCAGATCCCCCAAATGGCCCCCTCAAGGATTGAACTCACAACCCTGGGTTTAGCAGGCCAATGCTCAAACCACTGAGCTATCCCTCCCCCCCTTTTCTTTAAAAGTGGAAACGTTTCTCCATCTGGTGCTTCCACAGACACCTGACACCCTTGACTGCACCCCTCCCTGACATAATTTTTTGAAAATTTAATATCAGGGTTGGAAGGGACCTCAGGAGGTCATCTAGTCCAACCCCCTGCTCAAAGCAGGACCAATCCCCAAGTTTTGCCCCAGATCCCTAAATGGCCCCCTCAAGGATTGAACTCACAACCCTGGGTTTAGCAGGCTAGTGTTCAAACCACTGAGCTATCTCTGCCCCCCAGCATTAATTTGATGGTTTGAGTAAATTGATGACTTGATTCCAACGCAATATCCTTGTTAACTGATGGATTTACTGATTTGACCTGAACTTGATCACTCCATGTTTTTGGGCCCCATACTACAAAAAGGATGTGGATAAATTGGAAAGTGTCCAACGGAGGGCAACAAAAATGATTAGGGGGCTGGAGCACATGACTTATGAGGAGAGGCTGAGGGAACTGGGATTGTTTAGCCTGCAGAAGAGAAGAGTGAGGGGGGATTTGATAGCTGCTTTCAACTACCTAAAAGGGGGTTCCAAAGAGGATGGATCTAGACTGTTCTCAGTGGTAGAAGATGACAGAACAAGGAGTAATGGTCTCAAGTTGCAGAGGGGGAGGTTTAGGTTGGATATTAGGAAAAACTTTTTCACTAGTAGGGTGGTGAAGCACTGGAATGGGTTACCTAGGGAGGTGGTGGAATCTCCTTCCTTAGAGGTTTTTAAGGTCAGGCTTGACAAAGCCCTGGCTGGGATGATCTAGTTGGGGTTGGTCCTGCTTTGAGCAGGGGGTTGGACTAGATGACCTCCTGAGGTCCCTTCCAACCCTGGATTCTATGATTCTATGTTTAACCCTTAGCGGAGTGGTGTTTATAGTCATTTAGCCCTAGTGATGTGTGCTCTTGGATTTATTTGTTCACGTTAATAAAACATGTAACTGGGCTATTGAGTCATTTCTTTCAATAAGCAACAGGGGCTGGAACTTTTATTTGTGTATTTCCCTTTATTTCAATCTCCATTTTCTTCATTTCATGACTGTTCTAAGTTAAGGAACGTGCAGCAACAAAATCTGACACAAACCTTTTGCTGCCCCATTCTGTGCCCATCCAGCAGGAGTGTAGAACAAACACCTCCTGGAGCAGGGATTGTAAAACTGGACTGTAAATACAGACGCATGTTCCCAAGGTTTCCTGTCTTTCTCAAATCATGGCATAAGGGTGACACCTCACACTCCTTGTAATCATGCCTGGCAGGAAGGAGATGCCTATGTGCATTCCCTTGGGGATCTGGGAGACACTGGACACTGGAGGATATTTACCCAGAGCTCAGGGGCGATTCAGTAGAAAAGAGCTTTGTGCTGCTTTCCCCACTTATTTCTCCTTATCCCCTTTCAGTCTCTCCACTTTCCCTTTCTTCCCCCTCCCCCCACCCTCTGACAGGGGGATTTGGTCCCTTCCCTGCTCCCAGGGGCACTCACCCGTAGCTGGATCGGCTCCGGTGAGCGCTAATAGGAGCGAGAGCCTGGGTGCGGGTCAGTCCCTGCAGCGGCTCTGGGACACACACAGGCAGGAAAAGGAGCAGAGATGGGGCTAGTTCCCACCTCAGAAAGTCCCTGGCCCGGTGAGTGCGGCAGCTGCAACCCGGGTTGGGCTCGAAGGAGCGAGGAAGGGGCCGGAGCAGCGAGGAGCAGGGGGCCTGGTAGGAAGGAAGGAAAAGAGCCATGGGGCAGATCCCGGAGGTGGTGCTGCTGCCTCCAATGTGAGCTGGGAGCCCGGGCTGAGCTCCGGGCTGCTGCTACGGCCCCAGCAGGGCTGGGCCAGGGACAGACATTCACGGGAGCACTTTCTGTGCCCATCCGAGGTCTAGCTGGACCGAGTCCCAGGCTCTGCCACCCCTGGCCAGGAGCTCCAACCACCAGAGAGACCCCGGGGGGCCAGCGCTGGGCGGGCAGGACAGAGATGCCACCCAATGGCCTTGGGAGAAGCAGGTCTCGCAGCCCCTGGGGATCTGCTCCCAGGCGGGGAACGTGCCTGGGGGTGCACTGAGCATGCTCAGTACCATCTGCTGAAGCCACTGCCCTTCTCCCTGCCTTTACTTGGAATCAGATTCTGCGGACTGCTATTTACAGGGGCTTAAAGGGGGCAAATCGGAGGCAGGGAGTGGCCAGGATCTGAGGAGGGGGCAGAAATTGACTGGTGAGGGGGGTCAAGCAGCTGGAGGCAGGGCTAGGGGAGGGGCTGATGGGCAAAATCAGGGATGCGGGGAAAGGAGCTGGGGTTAAGCCCAGGGGAGAGATGCTGCCAGAGGGTAAAACCCTTGCACAGGCAGGGGCAGAGGGGGTAACAGTTATCTCGGTGGACTGAGACCCGAGTGTTTGAAAAAATAAGGTGGGGGGGGGGCAAAGGGGCTTTTTTATTTCCCTTCCCACAAACAGCACCTCTCAGCATCGGCTTCCCAGGGCTGGGTTCTTAAAGGGACAGACAACCCAATGCCTAGTCACAACAGCTCCACTCTGTTACCTACTGAGGTGCTGTAGGAGACTTAATTCAGTGAAAGACTTTACAGAAACACAGAATCCCTTATCAGTGTATCTGGCTGCATAAAGTCTCACAGCAGTTCACAAATTTGTCTTCTCTTCTGCTGGAATTCCCCGATTCCCTGAATTACTCTTATCACAGGTTTCAGAGTAGCACCTTCGTTAGTCTGTAGCCGTAAAAAACAAACAAAAAACCCCAAACCAAACCAGGAGGACTTGTGGCACCTTAGAGACTAACACATTTATTTCAGCATAAGCTTTCGTAGGCTACAGCCCGCTTCATCAGATGCATAGAACGGGACACACAGAAGTAAGATGTTATCATTTAGCTGTGTTCTTGTGCTATTTAATTTATATTTTACCAACAAGTACACATTGAAAATTTGCAGAAGTAAGTACTTGCTAGTTTTAGCAATGACATCTGTCATTGCTAATCCCATGCACTGCTACAGACTAGGGACCGAATGGCTGGGCAGCAGTTCTGCAGAAAAGGACCTAGGGGTTACAGTGGACGAAAAGCTGAATATGAGTCAACAGTGTGCCCTTGTTGCCAAGAAGGCTAACGGCATTTTGGGCTGTATAAGTAGGGGCATTTCCAGCAGATCGAGGGACGTGATTATTCCCCTCTATTCGGCACTGGTGAGGCCTCATGTGGAGTACTGTGTCCAGTTTTGGGCCCCACACTACAAGAAGGATGTGGATAAATTGGAAAGAATCCAACGGAGGGCAACCAAAATGATTAGGGGGCTGGAGCACATGACTTATGAGGAGAGGCTGAGGGAACTGAGATTGTTTAGCCTGCAGAAGAGAAGAGTGAGGGGGGATTTGATAGCTGCTTTCAACTACCTGAAAGGGGGTTCCAAAGAGGATGGATCTAGACTGTTCTCAGTGGTAGAAGATGACAGAACAAGGAGTAATGGTCTCAAGTTGCAGAGGGGGAGGTTTAGGTTGGATATTAGGAAAAACTTTTTCACTAGTAGGGTGGTGAAGCACTGGAATGGGTTACCTAGGGAGGTGGTGGAATCTCCTTCCTTAGAGGTTTTTAAGGTCAGGCTTGACAAAGCCCTGGCTGGGATGATCTAGTTGGGGTTGGTCCTGCTTTGAGCAGGGGGTTGGACTAGATGACCTCCTGAGGTCCCTTCCAACCCTGAGATTCTATGATTCTATGATTCTATTGCACTTGCTATGTTTTTTACTGTGATTTCTAATTTGGAATATTTAATTCTAACTTTTTCTTATTTTCAGAGCAGAAGTTTATTCTGCTGGATCACCTGGTTTCCAGCCTGACTGAATTTCTGGCCCGGTCTCAAAGCTTTTTTTTTCATTCAATCCACCAATGGTGATTGCCTTTTGCAACTGCTATTTTGCCTCTCAATCCAGCCCTTAGTGTTTTTCTGCATGCCATTGCTCGTGTGTGGAACTTGATACACAAATATTCAATAAAGGCCGTATACTCTCTCATGTAACATCCTTCTCAAAGGCAAAAATCTATTGTAATTTTTGCTGAACATTAGAACTGCCGTAGTGGGTCAGACAAATAGTCCGTCTACTCCAGCATCCAGTCTTCTGACAGCGGTCAGTGCCAGGTTCCTCTGAGGGAATGAACACAACAGGCAATCGCTGAGTGAACCATCCCATCGTCCCCTCCCAGCATCTGGCAGTCAGAGTTTTAGGGACACCCAGAGCGTGGGGATTCATCCCTGATTATATTGGGTAATAGCGGATGCACCGATCCTGAGGAACTGATGTCATTCTTTGTTGAACCCATTTATAGTTTTGGCCTTTAAAACATAATGAACACACATCTGCAACCCCAAGAGGGCTTGACAACCACAGGAATTCTAAAATTCTCCCCTCATCCTTTTCCGGTTACCTCTCCCAAATATTTCATATACCTGAGGCCATATCTACACTACAAGCCTATGTTAACTCACGTTATGTCAGCGTAGACTCACTACGGTTACTATGTCACTTGTGTGACTTACTTGTGCTATTGTAATAAATGAAATAGACCTGTAATGGTGATACATTGCACCAGCATACAAGTATATTGAAGGCGAACCATAAGGAAATTAAGAATTTAAATTATCCTCCACATGTCCTGTGACCCACTAAAATGAATCCAACCCACAGGTCACTTGGGGAGAAGTATAAATGTTAGGATGCTACACTGTGATCACAATAAATGAAGCTGCAAAATAAATGATGTTTAAATGACCTCACGCTATTTCTTACAATCCTGTATTAAGAGGCAATTGATACATATGCGCACCAGGCAGGGTCATTTGGAAGCCGAAGACTTTATGCTTCCATCCCCCACCACTGTCAAGTTTAAGCAAATTAGGAGAAGTCATCAAATAAGAACAACTGTAGGTATCAGTAACTGCTACTGATAACAATTCACTACCTCTGTACCAGAAGATGGGAAAGGCGAGAAGTACCAAATTAGTACTGGGGACTAGCCAACCAAAAAAACCCACTAAGTTTTAGTAAAGGGCCAACAACCCCTTAGACAAGCCAGCCCCGTGAGGGTCACCGATGTCCAGAGGAAACAGCACAAGCTGGTTCCGCGGTGTAACCGTCGGCACTCAGGACTCTGAATCCTGCAATCTGAATTCAAATATCAGTGGGACCTCATCTTTGCTTGCGGCAAAGCCCTGGTGCTCAAAGTGCTCCCCTTCCCTGTCTCTAGCTGTGAAAGAACGAGTCTTTCCCCTCCTGCTGGGTGACTCTCGCCCACCGGAGCCAGGTCGTTGGTCAGGATGGCTCGACGGGATGCCCACAATTCCCATAGGGCCACATCGACGTGTGAAACTGCATGGAGGGCCGGGTAGAGAAAGCTGTGCCTCCCCAAACAGCCTGGCCCCCGCCCCCTCTCTGCCCCCTCCCACTTCCTGCGCCCTGACTGCCCCCCCACAGAACGCCTGACCCATCCAATCCCACCTGCTCCTTGTCCCCTGACCGCCTCCCTCACAGGACCCCCCCCATCCCAAACCAAACCCCCGGGATGCCACCCCTATCCAACCCCCCCCCATCCCCAGACTCCCCCAACCCCTATCCACAGCCCCACTCCCTGACAGTCCCCCAGGACTCCCACGCCCTATCAAACCCCACCTGTTCTGTCCTGACTGCCCCCCGAACCGCCAACCCATCCAACTGCCCCCTGCTCCCTGACTTCCCCCTGGGACCCTCTGCCCCCCTGCCCCCCTACTATGGTGCTCAGAGCAGCAGCAGCTCAGAGCCGTGCTGCTGGTGCGATGACGTGGCTGCCGGGGACGGCGGACAGCAGGGGCTGGGGGCTAGCCTCCCTGCCTGTCAGCTCAAGGCCCAGGCAGGACGGTCTCGCAAGCCGCAGTTTGCCCACCTCTGCCATAGGGGATCAATCTGTCTAAAGCTATGTCTACACTTTCAATACTGGAAGTAGTCGTCTGACAACCGAACACTGTCTACAGTGGGGATCATGTCTCATTAACTACTTCTCTCCGTGGAGTGGATTTTTCACAACCCCTGAGAGATGTGGCTATGACAACATACCTTTTCAGCATAGACCAGCCTTTAGATGGCTTTTTGATATGAAAGGCAATAGACTTCAGCCTCTTCCTTGATATTGCAACTTTCCTACCTGCTGGACACATCCTATGACAGATGTCATGCCTTTCCTTTGCAAAGTAGAGAAATGGGGAAGTCAGTGACCCTTACAGTCTAAGTGAGGAAAAGGTTATACAACTTGTCTCCTTGAGTAGTTTTCCGTTTTATAGAAATGGACTTTGAACTTAAGCAAAATAAGTTCTCCCTGTCCCCTTAACCCCACCCGGGATCCCACCCCATATCTAAGCCCCCCTGCTCCTTGTCCCCTGACTGCCCTCTCCTGAAACCCCCACCCTGACTGCCCCCCCCCCAGGACCCCACCCAACATCCCCTGCTCACTGTCCGCTGACTTCCCCGACTCCTATCCACACACCCACCCCCTGACAGGCCCCCCGGGACTCTCACATCTATCCAACCCCCCTGTTCCCCATCCCCTGACCGCCACCCACAGAACCTCCACCCCATCCAACTGCCCCCTGCTCCGTGCCCCGACTGCCCCCAGGAACTCCTTGCCCCTTTTCCAACCAGCCCCAGCCCCCTTACCATGCCACTGAGCAGCGTGTCTGGCAGCTTCTCGGAGACAGACATGCTACTCCGGCAGGAGCGCATGGTCCCATCCTCCAGAGCGCTGCCCGCACAGTGGCGTTACTCCAGGGGAGGGGGGAAGGGGTCGGGGGAGACCCTGGCCAGGAGCTGGGCAGGAAGGTCCCGCGGGCCGGATGTGCCCCACGGGCTGTAGTTTGCCCGTCACTGACATAGGATTAGCTAGAATAGATCTTCTGTAGGGCCTGGGTTACAAATGTTTGGGAACCAAATACATGGGCATTTTGCCTACTTCAAAATCACTTACCATGGAATTCTCTCCCCAGATCAACTGAGACAATATTGCCTTAAACAAGTGAACTACACTGTGCTCATATACACTTCCTTCAGTTAGTTGGGGTTCTGCTGTTGTTCACCATTTCCGAATGGAAATTTTAAATCACTCCTGTTTCTTTGTTAGCATATCTAGTAAATTGGAGAATTCTCTCCTGTTGACAGAGCTTTCTCCATGTCATCATGGAGGGATGGAGAAAAAGCAAAGCTGAAGTGAGAAATGATGACTTTAGCAAATGGTCATTTGTCTTAAATTCACCAATAAATCTAAGCTACATCCTATGAAACTGAACTAATATCCAATTGGGTGACCGAACAGCCTTCAGGAAAGATAGAAACCCACATCACAGAGAGATAGAATACATGACAATGAAAGTGTCAAGTGAAATTCCAGAGCAGGTTACAGATCAAAATCAGGGACAAGAGATCCTCCCATCACATTCTCCTTTGATCCGTTCAAACCTGCATCACTCAGCACTGTATCAATAGTCAGTTATGTTATTTACAATTTTTTTAGTATCAAAACATTCTCATAATGAGGGGAAAACAGTCACCTTGCCAGAAGTGGCTTTACCAATAGATGGAACCTGGGATTTAAACTCCAAATGATCACACTGTGTTTGGGATCCATTTGAATCCCCCTCCCAGGTCTTTCATTTCCAGTCATAACAACTCTGATATAGGATTAAAGAAGTCAAAACATCATCTCCAAGCACAGACAACGTAGAATGCTCCATCACATGACACTCTGAGAAGCAGATGGATAGAATGCGATGAAGATAAATTCTGCATGGCTCAGAAAAGAGGTAACAGTTCTGCAGTGATGGGGAAGGAGGGAATCTCTGAGTTACCCCGTCTCCTTCCAGTGTCACAGAGCCTGAAATGACGCTTTTTTTCTGCCCCTGCTCCTCTTCATTTACATATATTTTGAAAAGTTCCAAATATAGCTGCTCTTTAGCAAAAACCAGGGCAACGTGAGAACAACTGGCAATGATACAATCTGTATCACTGGTGACTCTAACAATAACTTTTCAATAGGAGGAATGGTATAAATCTGATGCACCCTGGTTCCTGATAGGAAGAGTACACTCAAATTACTCCTGGGACAATAGAAAGGACAAACAGGTCCACCTCAAGAGAGGGCGAACTGCAAAACACAAAAATGGGCCACTCATCTGGACAAGCTCAGGGTTAACAGTATTGAAAAAAGTTCAAACAGCTTTAAAAGTTACTATGTGGGAATCAGGAAAAGTATTAAAGAAAAAAAGGTATTGATAGCCCTAGAGGTTTTTATGGTGTTGATCTCCCTGGCACATTCTCTGATGGCTAACATGGGCTGAGTACCAAGAGAAGGTTTTCCCACACTCACTGCATTCGTAGGGCCTCTCCCCTGTGTGGATTCGCTGATGTTTAGAAAGGTCTGAGCTGCTAGTGAAGCATTTTCCACACTCATGGCATTCGTAGGGCCTCTCCCCTGTGTGGATTCGCTGATGAACAGAAAGGGCTGATCTTTGAGTGAAGCTTTTTCCACACTCACTGCATTTGTAGGGCCTCTCCCCTCTGTGGATTCTCTGATGTTCACAAAGGGCTGATCTGCGAGTGAAGTTTTTCCCACACTCATTGCATTCATAGGGCCTATCTCCCGTGTGGATACTCTGATGACTAATAAGGCTTGATAACTGACTGAAGGTTTTCCCACACTCACTGCATTTATAGGGCCTCTCCCCTGTGTGGATTCTCTGATGAACAGAAAGAGCTGATCTGTGAAGGAAGTTTTTCCCACACTCTCTGCATTTATAGGGCCTCTCTTCTGTGTGGATTTTCTGATGACTAATAAGGTTTGAGCTGCAATTGAAAGTTTTCCCGCACTCGCTGCATTCATAGGGCCTCTCCCCTGTGTGGATTCTCTGATGTTGAAAAAGGCCTGATCTTTGAGTGAAGCTATCCCCACATTCACTGCATTTGTAGGGCCTCTCTCCTGTGTGGATTCTCTGATGAATAGAAAGGGCTGAGCTGCTAGTGAAGCATTTTCCACACTCACCACATTCATAGGGCCTCTCTCCTGTGTGGATTTTCTGATGGTGAGAAAGGCTTGACCTGTGAGTGAAGTTTTTCCCACACTCACTGCATCCGTAGGGCCTCTCCCCTGTGTGGATTTTCTTATGACTAATAAGATGTGAGTTGCGATTGAAGGTTTTCCCACACTCACTGCATTCATAGGGCCTCTCCCTTGTGTGGATTCTGTGATGTTGAAAAAGGCCTGATCTGCGAGTGAATGTTTTCCCACACTCTCTGCATTCATAGGGCTGGTCATCTGTGTGGGTTCTCTGATGTTTAGAAAGGTATGAGCTGCTGGTGAAGCATTTTCCACACTCACGGCATTTGTAAGGCCTCTCCCCTGTGTGGTTTCTCAGATGAACAGAAAGGCTTGATGTGTGAACGAAGTTTTTCCCACACTCAGTGCATGTATTTTTTCTCTTTCCCCTGAGGATTTCCTGCTGTGCTGTGGTCTCCTTGAGGCCCTTCTGAGTTTCCCGACAGGAAATAAATTTACCCACTTTCTCTCCTGGCTGGTTTCCCTGCTCTGTTTCTGGTCTGTCATGAATTTCACAGGAGTTTCCCTGCTCATAATTCCTGGACACATTCCTTTTCGATCTTTGTGATAATGCTCTGTATTTTTTCACTTGCTCAACCTTTTCCTGCTGAGAATTCTGCTCATCTTTCTCACATGCCATTGCATCACCTGCTGTGATAGAGACAGAAACCTCAAACAGGGATGGAAAGGGGAAGGCTGAACCAAAACTAGTGCTGGAGAGGGGTCAAATAAAAATCACAAACTGAACTTCCCCAAACTCTCCCCTATTTGGGGCAAGAGGAGGAGGATCAATTCAGCCTTCACATCCCATCCAAATTCACAGGGGGAAGGGAGGAAGCTACTGTCTGGTGTCTGCTAGGATCTACAGGAAGCCATGAGCTATATTTATCCCGAGGATACGACCCCTGGTAGGAACAATATTGAACTGAGAGACCTCCCAAGGTTTTTATAGGGCATCCCAGATGTTTCCTTCAGCCACTTACAGATTCTGAGTTGGTTTAATGTTTCCTCACCTGTGCAGGGAGCTCTCAGGATCTCTCTTTTCTCTGAACCCTGGAGGTCAGGGACCCATGGCTCTTCGCTTTGTTCCAGCTGGGACATCATATTAGGTTGGGAAACTGGAAACCCTGCTCAGATGAAAGAACACAAAGGAGTTAAGTTGATTTCATAAGACTTGGTCATAAAAAAACCTTTCTATTAATTTAACTTTAGTGCTTAGTGTGACCTGGTGTGCCTGGGGCAGTCCTCACTGAAAATGCCATGGTCAGGGCAGGCTGAAAAAGGGAGAGTAGATGTTCCCAAAACTGGTGAAGTGACAAAGAATCCTGTGGCACCTTATAGACTAACCGACGTATTGGAGCATAAGCTTTCGTGGGTGAATAACCACTTCTTCAAATGCATGCAGTGGAAATGTGCCAATGAAGAAGTGGGTTTTCACCCACGAAAGCTTATGCTCCAATATGTCTGTTAGTCTATAAGGTGCCACAGGACTCTGTCGCTTCTACAGATCCAGACTAACACGGCTACCCCTCTGATCCAAAACTGGTGGTTAACACTAAAGTTAAACTCACCGACCAGTCACAAACTGTGCTTCTGATTACCCACACTGGTTATGGAGAAGCTGAAAAAAGAAATCACACAGCCCCCTTCATTGCATTCCAGTTCTCTGACTCCCAATCAGCACCTAAGTCCAGTACAGAGAGAGGTTATTTAAAAATTCTGCTCACAAACAAAATGTTCTTCTGATCCCAAAGGGTCAGCCACAGTACCAGGTTACTACAGATTTGGATCTTACCCAAGATACCATGCTCCTAGCCAATCATTTTGCATCTAAACTAAAGGATTAGAAAAGAGAGACGTTAAATGGGAAGGCGGTCAGATACATTCCGAAATCTACATTGGGTTCTGTAGCGAGGCGATCTGATCCCCAGCCAGGGATGAGCCTCTCTGGACACCAAGGTGGGCGGAGCCAGAGAATCCTGCGCCCGCCCCTCAGAGGTCAAGGCGCAGGACAGGAAGTACAAAAGCCGGGCCTCAAAGCTCACATAGGTGAGAGGATTATTCCAGGAGTGGGTGGGTGAGTGAGATTCTGTGGCCTGCATTGTGCAGGAGGTCAGACTAGATGATCATAATGGTCCCTTCTGACCTTAAAGTCTATGAGCTCAGTTGAAGCCCAGCCTGCCGCTCGCCAGCTACCCCAAGGAGCCCATGGTGTGTGACCCCTTGGAGGACGCCACCCTGAACCAGTGTGTTGCGGCCGGGATCCCCACTGACACAGCGGCAGGTCTCTGCTGCTGCTAGGGGCCCGGGCCGGGACGCAGTGGAGTGGGTGGGCCTGCGTCCCCCCTGCCACCCAACGTGCGGGTGGTAATCGCCCCCTCTCCCAGGTCCTCCAGAGCATTTCTTTTGTAAACAATACTGACTTTTATGGCTCATCACCTGTGGTCACTTAAAATGTCTTTTTTTCGGTAGTTAACAATCATGTTTTATTGTTTTATCTAACCAGTGTGTTTGGATTAAAGCGTGTTGGAAACTCCATTAGGGATAACAAGGCTGGTGTGTGTCATTTTCCACTGATGAAATGACAGACTTCATATGAGCTTGCGTTGTTCAGTAGTGTGCTGGACAGTGCAAAATGCACATTTCTGGGGGAAGTCTGGGACCAGAGAATTTTCTGGGGTTCTCCGGTGGTGTACTGTGATTCGTGAGTCGCTGACTAGCAGCACTCAACACTGTGTTGCTGGGAGCAAGTTACATGCTGGAGCCTGTGTGTTAACTGCCCAGGAGTGGGTGTTCTCACAGCAAAGCAGTGTAAAAGGCACCCCAGCTTGGAGAACTGAGGGGACACAGCTGTTCAACAGTCCAGACTGTACTGTGGTTAATGTCACAGACACTCAATTTCAAAGAGGGTCCTAAAACACAGAGAAAGTAAATCCATGTCCCAGAAATCGAAGACTCCAGACAGAGGGCAAGTCTCCCCGGCCCTGCTTCTTGCTGACAGAGAGGTCCAGAGAGAAAGAGAGAGTCCTGGGGAAGCTGGGAACAATAAGCATGGGCTGGTGGGGTTCAGTGGAGAAAGGGAACAGGAAGAGCAGGGATATTACTGAATGCAGGATCTCAGCAGAGCTAGATGTCAGGATAACACATAGTGCAGCTCACTGGAAAACATAATCCCAACTATACATATAAAATGATGGGGTGTAAATTAGCAATTTCCACTGAAGAGAGAGACCCTGGAGTCATTGTGCATACTTCTCGGGAAACATCCACTCAAAGTGCAGAGGCAGTCAAAAAGCGAACAGAATGTTGGGAATCATTAAGAAAGGGATAGATAATAAGACAGAAAATACAGTAACTCTTCACTTAACATTGTAGTTATGTTCCTGAAAAAATGCACCTTTAAGCAAAATGATGTTAAGTGAATCCAATTTCCCCATAAGAATTAATATAAACGCGGGGGTAGGTTCCAGGGAAGTTTTTTTCACCAGACAAAAGACTACACACACACACAAAGTTTTAAAACAAACAATTTAATACTGGTACAAAGTAATGATGATTGTGAAGCTTGGTTGAGGTGGTGAAGTCAGAGGGTGGGATATTTCCCAGGGAATGCCTTACTGCTAAATGATGAACTACCAATTGACTGAGCCCTCAAGGGTTAAGTCGTTAACGTAGCCTCACACTCTACAAGGCAGCAGGAATGGGCGGGGGGGTGGGCGGAAGGAGACAGCATAGCAGACACATACACTGTGGGCTGGTCTACACTAACCCCATGCTGGTTATTCCCTATCACCTTACCACCTTCCAAGTGTTTGCAGATGATTTCCTTAATTACTTGCTCCATTATTTTCCCTGGCACAGAAGTTAAACTAACTGGTCTGTAGTTTCCTGGGTTGTTTTTATTTCCCTTTTTATAGATGGGCACTATATTTGCCCTTTTCCAGTCTTCTGGAATCTCTCCTGTCTCCCATGATTTACCAAAGATAATAGCTAGAGGCTCAGATACCTCCTCTATTAGCTCCTTGAGTATTCTAGGATGCATTTCATCAGGTCCTGGTGACTTGCAGGCATCTAACTTATCTAAGTGATTTTTAACTTGTTCTTTTTTTATTTTATCTTCTAAACCTTCCCCCTTCCCATTTGCATTCACTATGTTAGGCATTCCCTCAGACTTCTCGGTGAAGACCGAAACAAAGAAGTAATTAAGCATCTCTGCCATTTCCAAGTTTCCTGTTACTGTTTCTCCCTCCTCACTGAGTAGTGGGCCTACCCTGTCCTTGGTCTTCCTCTTGCTTCTAATGTATTGATACAAAGTTTTCTTGTTTTCCTTTATTCCTGCAGCTAGTTTGAGCTCATTTTGTGCCTTTGCCTTTCTAATCTTGCCCCTGCATTCCCGTGTTGTTTGCCTATATTCATCCTTTGTAATTTGTCCTAGTTTCCATTTTTATATGACTCCTTTTTGTTTTTTAGATCTTGCAAGATCTTCATTTGCCCTGAAGTCTTGGGATGCATTCGCATCCGGTACAGCTACTGGAAAAGTCTGTTAACGTGTCTGGGGATGGAGCGGCAATCCTCCAGGGACATCTCCATGAAGCTCTCCTGGATGTACTCTGAAAGCCTTTGCAGTAGGTTTCTGGGTAGGGCAGCCTTATTCCCTCCTCCATGGTAGGACACTTTACCCTGCCAGGCCAGTAGCAAGTAGTCTGGAATTATTGCAAAACAGAGCATGGCAGCGAAAACTCCTGGGTTTTGGGTGCATTCACAGAATCATAGAATATCAGGGTTGGAAGGGACCTTAGGAGGTCATCTAGTCCAACCCCCTGCTCAAAGCAGGACCAATCCCCAATTTTTTGCCCCAGATGGCCCCCTCAAGGATTAAACTCACAACCCTGCATTTAGCAGGCCAATGCTCAAACCACTGAGCTATCCCTCCCCCTCAATTCAAGCAACATTCATTTTGATCTCTCTGTGTTAGCCTCAGGAGAGTGATATAATTTATAGGCAACTGGTTGAAATAGGGGAATTTGTTTAGGGGGACAATCAGAGGTGTCCGTTCACGCTGGGGTGTTCACGTTTCGCTGAGCCCTGCTCAAAGCCACGTGGTGGGTGTGGAGAGGAAACCCGTCCACGCTGGGCTGTTTGCGTTTGGTTTAAAGGGCTCATCCCTGATCAGAGCCACGCGGGGGTGGGGGGCAGGAAATCTGTTCATGCTGGGGTGTCAGCGATTGGCCTAAAGGGCATGGGGGAGGGGGGAGTTGTGTGAAGTGATCAGGACCGCAGGCCCTCCTTTTAAATGGCAAACCCACCAGGCATTGCTTGATGTGGGAAAGGGGGGCGCCGCAGTTTGAAAGCATTGAAATGAATGCGCAAGAAGCAGAACCCCGCGTGCCCCTAGCGCTTACCATGGCTGCCTGCAAGCTGAAGTCTGTTGCCCGGCCGTGTGTGATGCCTTAGTCGCACCAAACTGGCAGGCACTCAGTATAAAAGGCAAAATGCGACCTTGTACAGAAAGAACATGTGCTAGGTACTATGAATTGCTTGTTTCACTGAGAAAGAGTCTCCCCATTGTTCTCTAAAATGTATCTTTTTAACATTCTACCCTCTCTTTTTCTCCTCCCGTAGGTGCAAATGTTTCAATGTGCCCCTATCAACTCCGTCCCAGACGCTGGCCCAGATTTAGAAGGTGGAAAAAACGCACTCGGGACGACATGTTCGCCGAGCTTATGCAGTCCTCCCACACTGAGAGGGCCCAGCTGAATGTGTGGAGGCAAACAATGGCAGAGTCCCGTAAAGCTCTGGGGACCCACCGACTCCACCCCAGTGGACTGCCCAAGCAGGAGAAGGCTGGCATATCCGAAATTTTGATTTGTACTGTGGACTTGTCCTTCCCTCCTCCCCCACCCCGCAAACATTCCTAACCTCCTACCCTCCCCCTCAGGCTACCTTGTGATTTATCTCCCTGTGTTGTTAATCAACTAATAAAGAATGGTTTTGAAACAATCGTGACTTTATTTCCTATAATATATATAGGGGGCAGGTAACTTCAAGGAGAAACAAACAGAACTGTCACACCATAGCCTGGCCAGTCATGAAACTGGTTTTCAAAGCTTCTCTGATGCGCAACCCACCCTGCTGTACTCTTCTAATCGCACCGTTGTCTGGCTGCACGAAATTGGCCGTCAGGCGATTTGCCTCAACCTTCCACCCCGCCATAAACATCTCCCCCTTACTCTCAGACATATTGTGGAGCACACAGCAAGCAGCAATTACAATTGGAATACTGGTTGTGCTGAGATCTAACCTAGTCAGCAAACAGTGCCAGCGAGCTTTCAAACGTCCAAATGCACACTCTACCACCATTCTGCACTTGCTTAGCCTGTAGTTGAACTGCTCCTTACTACTGTCCAGGGTGCCCGTGTACGGCTTCATGAGCCATGGTAGGCTGGGTCCCCGAGGATTACTAAAGGCATTTCAACATTCCCAACAGTAATTTTCTGGTCTGGGAAGTAAATACCTTCCTGCAGCTGTTCAAACAGACCAGAGTTCCTGAAGACACGAGCGTCATGCACCTTTCCCGGCCATCCCACATTGATGTTGGTGAAACATCCCTGGTGAAACACCAGTGCTTGCAGCACCATCGAGAAGTACCCCTTGCGGTTTACGTACTGGTCGCCCTGGTGGTCCAGGGCCAAGATAGGGATATGCGTTCCGTCTATCGCCCCACCACAGTTAGGGAACCCCATGGCAGCAAAGCCATCGACAATGGCCTGCACGTTTCCCAGAGTCTCTACCCTTGATAGCAGCTGGTCAATGATTGCGTTGGCTACTTGCATCACAGCAACCCCCACGGTAGATTTGCCCACTCCAAACTGATTCCAGCCTGACCGGTAGCTGTCGGGCGTTGCAAGCTTCCACAGGGCTATCGCCACTCACTTCTCAACTCTGAGGGCTGCTCTCGTTTTGGTGTCTTTGCGCTTCAGGGCAGGGGACAGCAAGTCACAAAGTTCCATGCAAGTGGCCCTACGCATGCCAAAGTTTCGCACCACTGGGAATCATCCCAGACCTGCAGCACTATGTGGTCCCACCAGTCTGTGCTTGTTTCCCGGGCCCAGAATCGGCGTTCCACGGCATGAACCTGGCCCATCGCCACCGTGATGTCCCAGTTGCCACATGCCGTGTTTCTAGGAATGTCTGTGTCCATGTCCTCCTCACTATTGTAATCGCGCGGTCGTCGCTTCCTCGCCTGGTTTTGCAGATTCTGCACATACTGCTGGATAACGCGCGAGGTATTTACAATGGTCAAAACTGCAGCGGTGAGCAGAGCGGGCTCCATGCTTGCCGTGCTATGGCTCCTGCATGGGTAAACTAGGAAAAAAGGCGCGAAACGAAGGAGAGCAGAGTGGCAGCAGAAGCGGCGGTGTAGGATTGATGATGGCAAAACACAGGCGCAAAATGATCGTCTGCCGTAGCTTGCACTGACGACATGCACCCAGAAACACCCGCGAGAATGTTTTTGCCCCATCATGCACTGGGAGCCTAACCCAGAATTCCAGTGGGCAGCAGAGACTGCGGTAACTGTGGGACAGCTACCCACAGTGCACCGCTCCGAGAGTCAATGCTAGCATTGGTACTGTGGACACACTCCGCCGACTCCACGCGCTTAAGTGGGGACACACACAATCGACTGTATAAAATCTATTTCGAAAAATCGACTTTTACAAATTCAATATAATTTCGTACTGTAGACATACCCTGGCACGGCTTGGAGCCAGGATTCTGGCACAAGCTGATCAGGGAGAAGGAACATGGTTAGCAGCAGCCCCCAGACCCCCCCAACCAGGGGTCCCCAAGCACCCCCCCAGTACCCCCCCAGATATTTCCTGGGACCCATCCAACAGAGTCCCTGGCCAGGGATCCCAGATACCCCTCAGAGCCCCACCAACCAGGGAACCCCCACCAGACCGTCACTGCCAGGCTCGGAATCCCAAAAGGTTCCCTCCACCAAGAGCCCCCAGCAGCCAGGGACCCCCCACTGGGAACTCAGTCCCTCACTGCCTCCCTGGGATTCCCCCACTGCCTTCCTAGGACCCCTGCCTGCCCTCCAGCAGGATCTGCCATGCCGTTTGCCTGGGATCCCCTCCTCCCCGCAGTGGGACCCCCTCCTTCCCCCCAGCAGGACCACCTGATGCTTTACAGTGGGAACCCTCACTCTCCTTGCCTGGCATCCCCTGACCATTTGCCTGGGGATCTCCCCTCCCCCCGCCAGCTCTGTGCACCGGGCATGGCAACAATCCCAGGAGCAAGTGGGGGAAGCCCAGACAGAGAGCCCCTGGCATAGCACCAGGCACCCTCTAGCCCCCTGCCCCACCTCCCCAAGAGACACCCACCCCCGCTGTTCTGTAGCCACCAGCGATACCCACCTCCAGGACCCATCGCCTCAGGGCTGGGCACGTCAGAACCACCCCCCGAAACCCCAAACCTCCAGAACCCACCAACCTGACTAGGGTACCCCCTGCCCAGTCACCCAGAGGCCTCCCCCTACCACAATGCCCCTTCAGCTCCAGCTGCAATCTCCCCACACAGACACTCGCCCCCACCGCAACAGTGTTATCTCACAGTGTCTGATAAGTGGACAGAAAGTTATCACCGCCCCCTGCTGGCCAGTCACACAGGCAGAGGGAGCCCTGGGGGATGCCTCTTGAACAGGAGAATGGAAAGCCTGGAGGGCCAAAGTAGGTAAGACATTTCCATGCCCCGACACTAGCAAATAATGACCACCATGGATCCACCCCAGAGGTGGCTACATCTTAGCACCGCTGCACTCAGAGAGAACTCCTCATCCGGTGCCAGCTGGAAAAAAGAAAAGGGTCCAGCCAACTCTTCTACTACTGTGGGATGGGGGGTGGGGTGGGGGGCCCTGGTTTTGATATCTAGTGAATATGTGGCTGGTCTCTTTCATCGGCAAACATTTTAACAGAGATAAGGGGGGAACAAATGATTTTCAAAGGAGAGGAGAAAGATGATCACTGGGCAATTGAACGCCCTGCAACCTCCAGGATGGAGAACGACTCAGGGCTTCAGGGTCCCTCCAAGAAAGGAGAAGCTGCTGGGATTTAGAAATATGGGGAACAGCCCCAAACCCGACAGGATTTTTAATTGACATTTGATAATGACATAGAAAGAGGCCAAACCTGAGATTTGAGATCAATATTCAGAAATGAAAGAGAAAGGGTGGAAATCTGAGAGATTTTGGATCCATTTTTGCAAATTATAGAGAGGAAAGTGGAAAATCAGAGGAATTTTATGTCAGTTGCTGATATGAGGTAAAATCTGAGGGTATTTCACATCAATATTTGATAAATGAATAGAGTGGAAACGGGCAACATTTGCAAACATTTTATATCCATGTTCAAGAATCTGAGAAAAGGTGTAAATCTGAGATTTTCTTAGTATTTTATAATTGGAAAGACAGGGAAAAATCTCAAGTCATAGTCACTTAGAAATAGACAACTAGAGAGAAGTGGGGCAAATGTTTAGGCTATTTTATATCAATCTTTGAGATTTGCAGAGAATACGTGTCACAAATTACCCGTCTGATAACATGAGAGAAAAACACCAAGATCGGGGGGGGGGGGGGATTTCTATTGCTATTAACTAACTAGAGGGAAAAGGGGGACTGTTTGAGTGGATTTTATAGGACTGCCCAATACATGAACACAAAGTGCTGGTTCTCCCCCACCCCCCCTCACAGGGCAGCGGGGAGCCCTTTGGGGAGCTGCTCTCAGAGGGCGGGGGTGGGTGGGGGGAGCTGGAGGGACCCTGGCCCAGGGAAGGGGGCAGCAGTGGGGGATGGGCTGGTGTGGGCAGTTTGGGGGCAGCAGGTGGGCTGGGGACACCGGGGTCCGGGCAGTGCCCATGGGGGGCACGTGCTCCCCCCCCCCCCGCCCGGACAAGGGCAAATCGCGGCGGGAAAATCCGCCCCCCCCCCGGGGGAGACGGGAAATGGCCATTGGGGGGTGACGGGGAGCCCGGGGGGGGGGCGGGAGCTGATCACTGGGGGGGGGGATCCCCGGAGTGTATCGCCCCGGGGGGGATGCGGGGGGGGGAGGGGCGGGGCCGGAGAGAATTTGTATCGGGGGGGGGGGGCGGGTGGCACCCACAGGGACAGGAGCCAATTAACTCCCCCCCCCCTCCGGAGCCAATTAACTCCCCGGCCCGCCCCGGGATTTCCCGGCTGCCCAGAGACAGTTCAACCCCCCCGCAACTCCGGCTCCTCCCCACAGGGCCCGTCTGTCACTCACCGGGGGGCTCCGGCCCGGGGCTGCCCAGGGGGCGGGTCCCGGGGGGAGGAAACCGCCCCCCCCCGGCCGGGCACGGAGGGGTTAATGACGGCCCCCCCCGCCCCGGGGAGCAGCAGCGGAAGTGACGTAGGGCAGGGGGGCGGACGAGCGGGACGTTAATTATCTCCCCTGCCCCACGAGGAGCGCAGTAAGAGCTGCTGAGACCCTCCCTTACCCGGGCTGGAGAGGGCGGAAGCGGCCCCGGGGCAGGCTGGGAGATGTAGTTCCTGACGCTCCCGGGGAGCGGAAGTGACGTCGGGCAGGGGGGGACGGCCGGGCTGCGAAGGCGCGCGGGGCGCTGCGGCTCTGCCTGGCTCGCGCGGGGCCGTTGGAGCCTCTCGCGGAGCCCGTTGAAGAGGTTTGTGTCTCCCGGCTCCGGGCATGCGCAGATCGGGGGGAGGGGGAGTCCCGCTGCAGCCTCCAGGTACCGGGGGGGGGGGGAGACCTGGGGAAAGGGGCGGGGGGGAAATGTCTGAGCAGCCCGGACATGGGGGGGGGGGAGAGGAGCAGGTGACCCCCGGGGGGGGGGGGGGAGAAAGGGGGGGGCTGAGACCCCCCTCGGATTTACCGCTGCCCCCGGCCCTGGGGACCCCCCCGCCCCGCCCCCTTCCTCCCTAGAGAGCCACGAGCCGCACCCAGGGTGACCCCCCTCCCCCCCCAACCCCTGAGCAGGTCTCTGCGCCCCTCCCCCACCGCACCCCATTGTCTCCCCCTCCCCCAACGGCCGGTTCGGATCTCGGGGTTCGGGGGTTTCCCCCCATTGTCCCCGGCCGGGATTTGTCCTGTTCCGGGGGATCGATCCCCTGAGCGATGCCTGAGCCGGGCCGGGGCCGGGGGGGCCTGAGACAGGGACCCCGCTGGGCTGGGCCGGGGGGGGCCCTCTGCTGGGAACGGGGCCTGGGCAGGGCCGGGGGGGGGGGAGCAAGAGCCCCCCCATGGAGACGGCCCCGCCCCGGGTTCCCCAGTCCCAGCTACTTCCCCTCCCCCGCCCGGCCCAACCCAGCAACCCCGCCCCCCCCCCCCCCATCTCATAGTCACATTCCCACCCCCCCTCCTTTCCCCCGGGAAAGCCACATGGCCCAGGGCTCCGGGCTGGGCAGGTGAATGAGGGGAGAAGAATCCATCCCGCCCTGTTGTTGTTTGAATATCGCTGTATAATCCCCTCCAATTTCCCCTCTTCTCTCTGCAACGGTTGAATGGTGACATCAAATCTCCCCCCGATGTTGGTGCCCACAGCGACAGAGAGTCCTTGCCACAAAAAGCTCAAAGGCTAAATAGGCGAATGGTGGGAGGCTACTCTCCATTTTACAGATGGGGAAACTGAAGCTCAGAGAGCTGAAGTAATTAGCTCAAGTTTGCATGGAGAATTTGGGGAAAACTGGGAACTGAACCCAGATAGTTTGAATTCTTGCCTCTCCCCTTAACCCCAAGCCCAGCGTGTGTGTGTACAGTGTTGTTTTGGTCTGTGTTTGCGTTGCATTGGCTTCCAAGGGAATTTCCTTCATTGGAGGTTTTTAAGACCAGGTTAGAGGTACGCCAGTCTGGGAATGTCTAGGGATACTTGGTCCTGCCTCAGCACAGGAGGCTTGAGAAGACGACCTCTCAAGATCCCTTCCATGTGTTTACCTTGAAATCATTCTCTTTTGTCCTGTGTCATGTTCTAACCATGACTTATGAGGAGAGGCTGAGGGAACTGGGATTGTTTAGCCTGCAGAAGAGAAGAGTGAGGGGGGATTTGATAGCTGCTTTCAACTACCTAAAAGGGGGGTCCAAAGAGGATGGATCTAGACTGTTCTCAGTGGTAGCAGATGACAGAACAAGGAGTAATGGTCTCAAGTTGCAGAGGGGGAGGTTTAGGTTGGATATTAGGAAAAACTTTTTCACTAGTAGGGTGGTGAAGCACTGGAATGGGTTCCCTAGGGAGGTGGTGGAATCTCCTTCCTTAGAGGTTTTTAAGGTCAGGCTTGACAAAGCCCTGGCTGGGATGATCTAGTTGGGGTTGGTCCTGCTTTGAGCAGGGGGTTGGACTAGATGACCTCCTGAGGTCCCTTCCCACCCTGAGATTCTATGAGTCTATGAACCTGAGCAGTTTTGGCTGGTGCCATTTGGAACTGTGATCGCACCATGCTGTGTTGCATAGTTTTATGGTGCATTGTTTTGCTTCAGCTCATTTGGTGCCTGTGTTGTGTTGGTTTGAGTTGAGCTCTTTTCCATTGTGTACTTTAGGGTGTGTTAGTTTGCCTTGTCTTGCTTTCTTTTCCTTCGTAGTGTGTGATTTTTATGCTGTGGAGTGTAGGTTTTTTGTTGGTTTTTTTCTGAATTGCCTGACATGTTGTGGTGGGGATTTTTCTATATTTTGTGTTTTTTAAACGTCTATATTGCATAGCATTATAGAAATGTAGGGCTGGAAAGGACCTCAAGATGTCATGAAGTCCAGCTCTCTCTCCCGAGGCAGGACCAAGTATATGTAGATTATCTCTGACAGAGGTTTGTCCTACCCGTTCTTAAACACTTCCAGGGAAAGAGACTCCACAGCCACCCTTGTAAGACTATTCCAGAGCTGAACTATGTTAGCTCTGGTGACACCCACACAGATTTTCATGGTGAGCAGCTCTGGAGAGAGAGGAGGATTACTTGTGGCACCTTAGAGACTAACACATTTATTTCAGCATAAGCTTTCGTGGGTTAGAACCCACTTCATCAGCGGAGACCCCAGTGAGTGGCCAGCTGGATAAAGAGACTAAAGACCCAGGCTGTCTGTGACAGAGCTAGAAATAGATCCCAGTCCTAGTGCCACCGTACTGCTGTTTTGGGTACTGAAGGTCTCTGCTACACTGGTGTGTTAGGCACTGGTAGAAACCTTAGTATAGGCAGGATTTACACTAGTGCATTCTGATTGGCACTGGTGCACCATATCCTAGTTTGAAGTTTTGGGGTGTGGAGGGGGGACAGTGACCTTACTGAGACCTGGGGCTGGCTGAACGGAGGGGCAGCAGTGAGTGCTGGAGGTATGAGCCAGGAGCACAGCCCCACAGGACTGGACACTGACTTCTCCTGTGTGCAGGGACTGCAACTGAGCTGCCCTGCCAAGACAGCCTGTGCATCCATGGACAAACCACCTCTTCCTGCAGCCTAATACAGTGGGGTTTGGGGGGCTTTCCAAGCGGCGGATGACGGGGCTCTGGAGTCTGTTCCTGGCTCTGTCACTGACCTGCTTGGTGACATTAGGGAGGTCACAGCCCCTCTCTGTTTTCGTCCGACCCACTGTCTGCTTGGATTGTGATCTCTTTGGGGCAATGGGGGTGCTGATCTCAGTCAGGTTCTCTGCCATGCGCAGCACGAGGGGGTCCTGATCTCCATCAGTGTCTGTGCAACTCAAGGCACAGTTTATAGACTCTCAGACTTTAAGGCCAGAAGGGATCTTCATGATCATCTAGTCTGACCTCCTGCACATCGCAGGCCACAGAACCTCACTCACCCACTCCTGTAATAGGCTCCTAGCCTCTGGCTGAGTTGATGAAGTCCGCAAATCATTCTTTTGTAAATTTGACTTCAAGTTACCAAAAAAAATACACCATTTATACTAGTTTAAATCTGCAAATGACCCATGCCATGCCCTATGCTGCAGAGGAAGGCAAAAAAACCCAACAACCCCAGGGTCTCTCCCAATCTGAGTCTGGGCAAAATTCCTTCCCGTCCCCAAATATGGCAATCGATGAGACCCTGAGCAAGTGGGCAAGACCAAGCAGCCGGACACCTGGGAAAGAATTCTCTGTAGTAACTCCGAGCTCTCCCCATCTAGTGTCCCATCACCGGCCTTTGGAGATATTTGCTGCTAGAAGTTGCAGATCAACTACATGCCATTGTAGGCAGTCCCATCATACCAATCCTTCCATGAAGGTATCGAGCTCAGACTTGAAGCCAGTTGTGTGTTTTGCCCCCACTGCTTCCCTTAGGAGGCTGTTCCAAAACGTCACTCTGATGATTAGAAACCTTTGCCTAATTTCAAGCCAAAACGTATTGATGGCGAATATCTATTTGTTCTAGTGCCAGCATTGGTGCTTAACCTAAATAACTCCTCTCCTTCCCTGGTATTTATCCTTCTGATGTATGTTGTATAGAGAGCGATCATATTTCCCCTCAGATTTCTTTTTGTTAGGTTAAACATGCCAAGCTCTCTGAGTCTCGTCTCATAAGGCAGATTTTCCATTCCTTGGATCATCCTAGTAGCCCTTCTCTGCATCTGTTCCACTTTGAATTCATCTTTCTTAACATGGGAGACCAGTACTGTTATACAGGGCACTGATGAGACCTCATCTGAAATACTGTGGAAATACAACACAGTATTTCAGATGAGGTCTCATCAGTGCCCTGTATAAACAATACAGCCCTTCCCTGTGTCTACTGGAAATACTTCGCCTGATGCATCCTGAGACTGCTTTAACCTATTTCACGGCCGCATCACATTGGCAGCTCGTAGTTATCCTGTGATCAACCAATGCACCTAGGTCTTTCTCCTCCTCTGTCACTTCCAACTGATAAGTCCCCAGCTTATTGCAAAAAAATCTTGTTGTTAGTCCCTAAATGCATAACTCTGCACTATTAATTTTCATCACATTTCTATTACTTCAGTTTTCAAGGTCATGGAGATATTCTTGTATGATATTCCTGTCCTCCATATCGGCAATCCCTCCCAGCTTCATGTCATACTCCCACTCTTTGTGCCAAGGACACTAATAAAAATGTCAAATAAGATTGGTTGCAAGACTGATCTCTGAGGAGCTCCACTAATAACCTCCCTCCAGTCTGACAAGTCACCATTCATTACGACCCCTCGTAGTCTCCCCTGTAACCAATTCCTTATCAACCTTTCAGTTCTCATATTAATCCCCATCTTCTCCAATTAAACAAATAGTTTCCTACATGGAGCTGTATTAAATGCCTTACTGACATCCAGATAGATTAGAGCTACTGCATTTCATTTGTCCAAAAAATTAGTTACCTTCTCACAGAAGGAGAACAGGTTTATCTGGCAGGATCTACCTTTTGTAACACCATGTCTTATTTCTTTATCGAGCGGAAGGCTGGAAGGAATTGTTAGCAATAGGCTGAGAATGGCCATGTGGAGATGGGGGAGGGGACGGCAGACAGTGGGGGGCGGGGGTGGAGGGATGCGGCGTTGGAGGTGTATCTGGGATTTTGTTTTGTAGGAGTTCACGTCTTCGCTTCTTGTGTCCGTGGTGCATCCGTACCAAAGCAGCACGTCAGCAGAGCAGACGCACACACCATAGCTCCGTCTGCAACACGCAGCATTCCCTGCCAGGCAGGATGGGTGATTTTTCAGGGGCCCAGCTTGATATGCCTGGCTGGGGTGGATTCAGTCGGACGGGGGTTTGAGGCTCTGATAGTCAGTTCTTTCCCTTTGTTTCCCGCCCACCTATGCCCGATGCCACTCTCTTCTTAACTTGCTTTGGTTATTTCAGTTCCAGAGGTAAGATTGCCCAGCAGTATGTTGGGCCCTGCCAGAATGTCACGTTCAGCAAAAACCAGACCTCTGAAAACTATGAAATACAGTGCTAATGTACATGCCAATGTAACCTTAACTCTGCCCCCTGGAGCTGGCAACAGCCGCTGGGCTGTATCTGCCTGCACTTGTAGAGAGAAATCTCTGTATTAAGTATCTCTATGAATCCTTATGATGTTGCATTGTGTTATTTTGTATTTATATGACTTGACAGTGTGCCTCTCTATTTTCATACAACTTTGTGTTAGATCCCCATTTTGTATTAGATCCCTATTTGATATGGGAACTTTGTATTAGATCCCGTAGAAAACTTTGTATTAGATGTTCTAGCCCCTAAGGATAGTATAGTTAAAGTAGAAAGAAACATGCGTCTGTTTGCTAGGAGTAGGATAAGATCTTCCCCCACTCTGTAATCAATTGCCCTATTGACTGAATGAGGTGTGAATGAGTGAGGCTTGGAAGACACCCACCTCCAGACACTGCAACAGTTGGAGAGGGGATGGGAGCCAGATCAAAGGATAATCAAAGAAGAGCAGACATATTGACAGCCTTGGGGATTAGAAGCAAGCACCTTCTTTGGGAAACACCCTCTTTGAGCAGCCTTGGGACAACACCAAGAGAAAAGCAGCACAAAGACCAACGGACACAGACCAACGGACACAGACCCAGATTTTGAATCTGGAGTGGATTTGCATAAGAGGGAAGCTGCTATAAAAGAGAGGTGTCTTGCAGAAGGACCCTGGGTCTCGTCTTGTCACCATCGGAGCATCGATGGTAACAAGGTTTTTAAGGTCAGGCTTGACAAAGCCCTGGCTGGGATGATCTAGTTGGGGTTGGTCCTGCTTTGAGCAGGGGGTTGGACTAGATACCTCCTGAGGTCCCTTCCAACCCTGAGATTCTATGATTCTATGATCGATCCAGATCGGCAGAAGCCCGGCTCCATCCCTCCCCCATCTAACTCACCTGGCCAGTGCAGTTAAGGGGAGCAACCAGTTGGTAACAACAGCAAGATGGAGTGCATTTGTGTGTGTGTATGTGTGTGTGTATATATGCATATGCTAGAGTATTGATTGATACCTGTATTACTAATAAATGTGGCATTTTGCCTTAATCCCCTTGAAAAGATCCTGTATAGTATCATAGAATCATAGAATCATAGAATCTCAGGGTTGGAAGGGACCTCAGGAGGTCATCTAGTCCAACCCCCTGCTCAAAGCAGGACCAACCCCAACTTTAAGTACAACGCACTCACTGCGTTAGGTGTAGCTGCACTGAAAGTTAGAGGCATTAGTTAGAGCAACTTGGTGGAGGTGTGATTGTGATATGAGAAGATCTGGGTCCGAGGCCCCCACGTGTGCGATGAAAGGAAAGAGGTGCATGTGTATCGTGAGCTTCCAGTCTGTATCATTTCTGCACTGAGCTGTGCATGTTGTCAGGAGGAAACAGGACTGTTTGCCATGGGAGTGGTCAGCAGTGAGATGGGATCGGAGAGCAGTCTGTGTGCTTAACGATGGGTAAGTGAATGTCGAACGTTAGCTGGAACTTCTGTGAGTAAGGATGAAAGAGTTGTAAAAAGGGGTGAAGAGCTGTTCAATTGCCCAAGTGTGCGGCTGTTTCTGGGGAGCAGGCTCAGTGTAGACCAGTTGTCAGTAGCTCCTGTACAGTGCAGCTCACCTAAGACCAAATTCCGTCTTAGCAAAGATAAGGTGCTTGATTCTGTGCCATGGGTGTCGTTTTCCCTAGTACTTTAGTGGTAGTCACTATCTCAAATGGCCTGGTGCACATAGGTGTGTTGTAGGAGTAAAGAAAGGGTCATTGCTCTCGTGGGTCAGAATGAGGATTACACTGGTGTGTAGCTTATCTCTGCATTTCCTGATTATTACAAGTTTGCGTTTTGCTGATCTCTCTTCTGGGGAGGCACCAGACAGCTCCAGGCAACCTTAAATCCTGCGTTTATAAAGTTTTTTGGAAGTGAATTTCCTAGCTTTTTGCACAGTGTGATGGCTGCAGGAGTTAGCAGCCCTATAGGCAGTTGTGGGTCTCGCACAAGTTTGCAATTGGAGGCACAGAGAAGTGCAATGACTTACCCAAGGTCACCCAGCCGTCCCATGGTAGAGCCAGGAATAGTCCCTGTCCAGTGCTCTCTCCACACAGTTGCTGGGTGATTCTGAAATGCAGCTCCCCTCTCCTGTCCTTTTTGTTACGGTGGAATGGGAACAATGGTCATGCTTTTAAATGTCTCTCTCCTCCTCCTCCTTCTGCCACCATTTCCTGCTCCACCTCCCCTTCTTGTCCATCCCCACTAGCCCTCTCTTGGCGCTGTAGATGCCAGGAGCTGTCTCCTGCCCTAGGCTGCTGCACACACATATTGCAGCAGCAGCATACGGTCTGGCGCATGCCACCTTGGCGATGATGTCTGAGCTTCACACTGAGCTGGGCCCCCTGCCGCTGGTCCAGCCATGTCCTAGCTCTGCCCAGTCTGCCCCTCCTCCAAACAGGCCCCCTCCCCTCTACACTCTGGCCTGCCCCTCCACACCACGCACGTGTAACGTGCCTTTAAACTATTCATATTTTGGATTTCGGATGATTAAATTTGTTACCTTCAGCTCCCCACGACCCCAGTTTCAGTTGTTTGGTGTTGCCCCGATGGTTTTCCATTGATCGTTTGGGAGGGAGCAAGGCTGGTCACTTGAGCCTTGCGTTACCTTGCCAGCTGACTAGTGAGGAGTGATGACTCCCTCTTGGGTGGGTGGGCCAATCCCGGGGCCCGTTACCTGTCGGTGACTGATTTTTCCATTCCAAGTCCATAAAGCAGATTTTCAGTATAAATACTTTGTTCCTTACATATGACCCATACGTTGGTCTCTGTCATTGAGTCTTGGCCAGTTGTGAGTTTTCTGTAGACACCTCACATGACCATCCTCCAAGAGATGTGTTTGCTGTGATGAGTTTGTCAGGTCTCAGGTGAGACCTGCTGGGAAAGACCAAGTGACCCTTTGCCAAGGGACCTCTGTGTCACTGTCTGACCCCCGTAGACTAGGGAGAGGAAAACTTTCTGCCAATGGCCTTCAGGACGGGTGCTGAGTTCCCTGCAGTGCCCCTCGTCCCCTCTCCATTTCCCTTCTTGGAGTGCTGTCTGGGACGCTGCCCTGCTTCCTGCTCCCCAGGCCACCCCGTATCTACTCCATGTGCCAGGCTGCTGGCAGCCCCCAGTGAGAGGCCATCCAGCCCATCAAACTGGTGCCAGGCCCCTGGGCCTCAGGCCTTCCGGGGTGCACGTCTGTGAGTCCAGGGGTGCTACAGGGGCATGTCCTCCTAGTGTGTCAGGCTCAACCCTCTGGCTGAGGCCTCGGGGCCCTTTCTTCCTCTCTTGGGTCCCAGGTGAAACAGCGAAAGAGCCGACTGTCAGTGAACACGGGTAAATAAAGGAATGAAAGAAAAGAAACAGGGAGGGGGGGACCTGTGGACAGATCCCATCAGGATATGGGCCTTACCTCTTACTTCTGGGGGCCCTGGCAGCATCTCGGTCCCCTTCAGAGTTTCCTGGGTCTCCAGCGCAAATTTCAGCCTGCTCCCCCTTTGAGCTCCGGGGATCCCCACCCTCCCTCGGTGAAGGCCAGAGCCCCGAATGCTGCCAGGCCTCTCTTTGGGGCTGGAAATGCTCCACAGACTGTTCCCTTCCCAGGGTGGCCCCCCTGTGAGTAGAGTAGGTCTCTCCTGTTAACTCCTGCCCCAGTCCTGGCATGGTTTGCAGGTGTGGAGGGGCTGGGCCAGTCCAGACTAAAGCAGCAGTTTAACCCCTTCGATGCCAGTGTGGGCTTTATATAGCCCCTCACAGGCACCCAGGCCCAAGGAATGGCCCCTTGTCAGCCTCATGCCTGATGTGATGGGGAGACCCACTGGCAGCATTGCCTTTCAGGGTGCTGCTCCCTCCTGCTCCCACTCCCCTTCCCCTTTACTGCCACCACAATGCCTGTCGCCTTCACTTCCTGAGGGGTGACTCCCCAAAAGTGTGTTTTGTTATCCCTTTCCCTACCCCCCACCCCAGGATCCAGTGTGCACCTTCTGTCTCTCCCCTCTGTCTCCAGAGACAAGGTGGTTCATGGGGCGCGGGTGATGCTATGCTGGAGATCCATCATCACTGAAGGATTGGCAGCCTTGACCCTCTTTGAAGGTTGCCGGGATGCTGATGTTCACTGGGGGAGAACTGGGGCTTGACTGAGTCCATAGATCATTTGGCCCACACTGTGTCACTGCAAATTGCTGCTGGTGGCATTGTGCCCGTAAGTCTCTGTAACGCTGTCTGCAGTCACTCGAGAGCATGCGCACCAGCCCCAGGCAGACTGGGAAGAAGCAGGGCACAAACCCCAAATTGGTGCCGAGGTCGATATGTCGATTTCACCAACCCAGTATCAAGTATAAACGCTTCAGGCACAGTAAGAGCATTAACATGGAATCACAGACCGCTCCCTTGGGTCACCCCATATATCTCACCACGCAGGTGAGCTCACCTTTGTGACCGATGGTCCCTTACACCAGGGGTTCTCAACCTTTTTCTTTCTGAGGCTCCCCCCCGCCAACATGGTATAAAAACTCCATGGCCCTTATGGGCCACAATAACTGATTTTCTGCATTTAAAAGCCAGTGGTGGTATTAGGGGGTAGCAAGCAGGGCAACTGTCTGGGGCCCCACGTCACAGGGCCCCCTACAAAGCTACATTGCTTAGGGTTTTGCTTGAGCGGGGGATTTTAGCTTTCTGCCCTGGGCCTCGACAAGTCTAATCCTGGCCTTGCTTGGCAGCCCCCCTGAAACCAGCTCACGGCCCCCCAGGGAGCCCAGACTCCTGGTTGAGAACCACTGCCGTACACCACGAATCACAGCAATGTTCAGGTTACTGCCAGTCCCAAAGGACCAGTCACTCCCTTAGATCAATTGAATCTTAGGTCTCACAACGAAGACAACACTTGTAGCCAGTCCTGTAATTACCTGTACTAAGATTTATTTAAAAGGCAACGAGAGTTGTTTACAAAGGTAAAGCAGGTGATCATATAGACGCAGACAAGTTACAGTCTTCAATTTCAAAAGGTAATAGAAGCTTCTATAATAAGCAAGCTCTATATATTCTTTAGGACTAACCCAGGCTAAGCAGCTGGGGATCTCTTACTTTTTGCCTAGAAACTCCCCCCACCCACCGCGAGTTCAAGCCGCATACAGATAATCAGTTCCTTCTGCATGAGGTTTTTTTTACCTCCTTCCTGCCCTGTACTCTTGAGCTGCAAACTCAGCTAATGGGAAATCAAGAGCACAACAACAATCTTTTGCCGCCTTTAACATCCCATATTACTCTTTCTGGTGTTGATGAACCTTTCCTGCCAGGCAGGGTGTATTGCATTCTGTTACCAATCAGCACTTCACATAGGTCAAGTCTCTCTCCTGTCTGGTGATTTACATAGCCACAGAGGCTCACCATGCAACTAGTCAGATATTAACCCAGGCAGCAACTCACCACCATTCAATAAAGTCTGAACACTAAACACGTTCTTATAATTCTAATACCTGTTTTAACAATACTAACACAGGTGAGCCAGACTGATTCCAGCTATGTGTTTGTCCATGTTCAGTTAAGACATGGGGGCTTTTGCAAGAGTTAACACCTCATCTGCCGGTGTCACAGACAGGATGGGCAGGGATGATGTCTCCAGCCTCTGCCAAAAGCTGGGAATGGGTGACAGGGGATGGATCACTTGATGATTACCTGTTCTGTTCATTCCCTCTGAAGCACCTGGCATCGGCCACTGCGATAGATGGACCATTAGTCTGACGCAGCAGCCTCTTCTTATGTTATGTTCACAGTCTCTGTCAGGAGTATCTACTCATTTGGACTCACTGGGGAGCCACAGAAAGAAACATGGTGTGCTGAGGCAAGAAGGCCCAGTCTCAGAGCCCCCGGGGTCACACTTGCCAAAAGCTAGAACTCGGCCCAGCCCATGAAAGGGGACACTCCAAGAAGAGACTATGAAGGCTGGAGCATTAAACAACTTCTTGTCCTATCCTCAGAGGTTAAGAAGAACTATTTTTCTCCGTCCTCCTTGTAACTATTTTTTATGTACTTGAAAATGGTTAAGTCCCCTCTGTCTTCTCTTCTGCCGATTAAACAGACCCAATTTTTTTCAGTCTTCCCTCATAGGACATGTTTTCTAGATCTTTAACCATTTTTGTTCCTCTTCTCTGGATTTCCTCCAATTTGTCCCCATCTTTTCTGAAATGTGGCGCCCAAAAGCGAACACAGTAATCCAGTTGAGGCCTAATCAGCGTGTAGTAGAGCAGAAGAATTATTTCTCTTATCTTGCTTACAATACTCATGTTAATACATCCCAGAATTATGTTTGGTTTTTTTGCAACAGTGTTACACTGTTGACTCATATTTAGCTTGTGATCCACTATGACCCCCAGATCCCTTTCTACAGTACTCCATCCTAGGCCGTCATTTCCCATTTTGTATGTGTGCAACTGATTGTTCCTTCTTAAGTGGAGTACTTTGCATTTGTCCTTCTCAAATTTCATCCATTTACTTCAGACTATTTCTCCAGTTTGTCCAGATCAGTTTGAATTTTAATCCTATCCTCCAAAGCACTTGCAACCCCTCCCAGTTTGGTATCATCCGCAAGCTTGATGAGTATAACACAGAGACGGTTACTGGGAGGGTTTCACCATGTCTCAGAGGGTTACACACTGGTAAGAGGGGGCTGGGCTGTTCTGGAATAAGGTCACTCTGTGCTTCACAGTGTGTCAGAACCTAGAATGTCCATTAGTGGGGTGGGGGGGAGGGGAAATCCTGGGGGGAATCGGCTTGTGGAATGGACAAAAGCCCCATCGGAATTCTCTCACATTGCCCTTCTCATCCTGTCAGGCTACAGAATAATGTCCACATTTTGCTCCAGATCATCCCATCCTCCCAGGGGGAAGGAAATGGCTGCAATGGAGCTGGCTCAGGTAAGAGATTATTAGGGAGCTGTTGTTGGGTTCTCCTTGGAGGGAGAGGAGCCGTACAGGCATAGGAAGACAGTTGCTGCTAGAGGTGCTGGGAGGCAGGAAATATCTAGGGTGGAGAAAGGGAGGGGACAGGATGTGACAAACCTGCTGAGACTTGTGTAATCTAGGGTCTGATGGGTTGTCACTCCTGGGGTGCAGTGTAGGGGGCTTCTGAGAACCGCTTTGCCCGCTGACTCTCAAGCGGGGCTGGCCCTTCTCACACTGCTTTTCTGGAGGTTCATCCAGCCTCTCCGGGCCCTGTTATCACCCAAGACGACAGCAGGTTGAACCATACACCCAACTAAGCTACCTGAATGCTTTACCTGAGCCACTCAAGGACAGATAGAAGACAACAGCCAATTTCCCAGCTCCACAACCTTGTACACCTGCTGTAGTACAAATCCAGAATTATACCATCTTATCGTACACAGGGATCCCTATAAGCTCATTAATATACTTAGTCTTTCCCTCAATATGGGAAAGATATGCACAACAAGCTTGTGCTAACCAAGCTGAAATTTTCCCCAGACACTTCACTCAAAATACACTGGTTAAGATAAAGCATAAAACAAGTTTATTAACTACAGAAAGACAGATTTTAAGTGATTATAATTGATAGCAAACAGATCAAAGCAGAGGGGTAGCCGTGTTAGTCTGGATCTGCAGAAGCAACAAAGGGTCCTGTCAGATCAAACAGATCAAAGCAGATTACTTAGCAAATAACCTAAAACTCAAACTAAGCCTAACGTACTAGATGGATAGAATTTGAATGAGCACTTTCTCACCCTGACTGATGATTCAAGCAGTCCACCAAGTTTCCATACACAAGCTAGAAATCCCTTTACCATAGGACCAGCACTTCGCTCAGTTCAGTCTTTGTTCCTCAGGTGTTTCCAGGAGTTCTCTTGTGTGGGGAATGAGGCCAAGAGATGATGTCACACCCCACCTTATGTAGTTTTTTCCATATGGCGGGAACCCTTTGTTCCAAACTCAGTTCCCAGTCCATTTTGCGGAAAATTACAGGTATCAAAATGGAGTTCAGTGTCATGAGGTCTGGTCGCATGCCCTACTGAGTCATAGTAGCCATGACTCATAGGCTGGCTGAAACGTTCACAGGAAGGCTAAGCTCTTCCAAGGTCCATTGTCTTTGTTGAAGAGCCATCAGCACTGTCTGGCTTCTTCATTGTTGTTCCTGAAACGCTAGTTGTGGGTGTTACCCAGAGTAAGCACATTGGAAATACAGATACATAGTCAATATCCATAACTTCAGATACAAATAGGATCCATGCACACAAATAGAATAATAATATTCAGCAAATCATAACTTTTTCCAATGACACAGCATCTTGCACAAAATGTGTCATTATGTCCTAATCATATTATAATCATACCAGTATGCTGAACATGGGGTGTAATGTCAGATAGGGCTTAATTTCAAGACACAGGAGTTGGGGATGGAATTTCTCCTCTTTGTGGAACAGGAAATAGCCCTCTAGCCAGGGCTGGGAAAACTTTGTGGCAACTGAAAACTTTATCAGTGATTATTTTATATTCTGTACTAGGTCATTGATAAGAATGTTAAACAGCACAGGGCCAAGAACCAATCCATGCGGGAGCTTGCTAGAAATAAATCCACTGGACCGTGGTTCCCCATTTCCAATCACAGTTTTTAATATATTTAATGTGTGCCATGTTTATTTTGTATCATTCTAGTTTTTTAGTCAAAATATTGTGCTGAACCAAGTCATATGCCTTACAGAAGTCTAGGTACATTATATCAATACTATTGGATGCAACCAAATTTTTGATATCATCCAATAGGGGTATCCAGTTAGTTTGAGAGCATCTATTTTCTCTAAGCTTTTGTTAATTGGTACCAATTATATTACCCTCCTTTAATTCTTAATGAAATCCCTTATCGGCTGCTCCATTATCTTGTCCAGTATCGGTCAGACTGACACTCTTGTAATTAGCTAGGTCATCTCTTTTACACTTTTTAAATATTGACACAGCATTAGCTTTATTTCAATCTTCTGGAATTTTCCTTGTTCCAAGTCCTCATTAAAATCAACATTAACAGTCCACCACGCTCCTCCACTAGGTCTTTTAAAACTCTTGGATATAACTTATCTGGACCTTCTGATTTAAACATGTCTTACTTTAATAACTGTTGTTTAACGTCCTCGTGAGTTCTTGTTGGAATGGAAAGAGTGTCATCGTCAACATCTTATGATATGAATACATCATCAGTTTTTCTCCAAATCCAGGAGAGAAATATGTATTGAACACTTTTACCTCTTCTGCATTATTTTTGATACTTCTGCCATTTCCGTCTAGTAATTTACCACTACCAGTGTTAGGATTAATTTTGTACTAAATATACTTTTAAAAACTTCCTTCTTATTTTCATTAATTGGTCATTGATTTCTGATGGCTTCCTTTACCAGTACTCAACAATTCTGACCTTCTAACTTATATTCTTTACTATTGACTTCCCCTTTCTTCCCTATATTTGATTTGGAGAGTGTTGGGATTCCTACCAGGGAGCCACTAGCAGAGTCCAGAGATGACCCCATCTCCTGTATCAAGCTCTGGCTAGTAGTATGTGATAAATGTGAAGACGCTGCCTTCGTCTGTCAGCTGGGAGACACAAAGGTTCCCTTTCTACCCTCTGATACTTCCTGGCTGCTCTAAGCAAGGTGGGGTGGGACTCTGTTAACATGTGCCTTCCAGATCTTCCTTTTACCTGGTGCTGCTGTTCCGTGAATAGTGGGGTTGTGACTGGGGTAGCCGGTACTCAGTTTTGGACTCTTGCTGTTTCAGGGGCTGGTGACCTTCGAGGAGGTGGCTGTGTATTTCACCAGGGAAGAGGGAGCTCTGCTGGACCCCACTCAGCGAGCCCTCTACAGGGATGTCATGCAGGAGAACTATGAGACGGTGGTCTTGCTGGGTAAGGAATCCTGTCCCCTTGGTTATTAGAAGCTGTGGGTTCTCTAAACAACCTGCGTAGTAATAATTTTATACCATTATTCGTCATACAAGTTTTGACAAGGTGCCTCACCCTCCTTTTTTTGCCTCATCTCCCACCCACTACTATTGGGACATGTGCCTTTTGGTGCCATCAGTCATTTTAAAATTGCATTTAATGTATCCTTATTGGCTACATTGATTACTACATTAATAATGTCGCTTTCATGCCTTTTCCTTGTTTTAAGAGGAAAATATGCTGCTGTAGAATTCTAAATGAAGTAAAGAGATGTATGACTCATGGATGGCTTGTGTGACGTTCAGATGAGCTCCTTTTTTGATAGGAGAGCGTATAATGTTGCCATTCAGGACCCCACGGGTGAAGGGAGAACAGAGCCGTGGGAGGGGAGGAGAAGCGGGGGAGTAGATAATTCTGGGGTGCCAGGACATAGGGAGTGTTAGAGCTAAGAAGCAGCATAGGGAGGGATGAGGTAGTGAGAGACGAGGAGGGAACACAAGACATTCCCAAGATGCCAGGGTGTGGTGCTGGCTGAGAGTAATGGGACAAAGGGGAGGGGAGAGGGAGGGAGGAGAGGTTTGGGGATCTAGAGCTGTGGGGGGGGTCCCAGAAATTTAACCCCCAATCCCTGCCCAGGCCTTGTTGCTTTAGAGCCTACACTCCAGTTTTATTTCTGTTCCGTTTCACTTCATTATACATATTTTCCTCAAATATTATTTTAACTCTTGGCCTCCCTCTCCCACTCATTACCCCCCTCCCCATATAACTTCCCCATCTCTATGCACAGCGACCCCGGCCACCGATCCTGCGTCCTTCCTGCATTGCTCCGTCCCATAGCAGGGCCCCTACCCAGGCACAAATGGGCACTTTGTTGATGATGTCACAGGGTGGTAGTGTAGCCTGAACAATTTTTACACCAATAAGATTACGTATTGGGGTACAACTTGCCCTTGTACATGGCTACTCAAAGTTAATTGAGAAGATGAAATTTGGTGCAACACACAGAAACTTGATTTAATACAGACAGCTGTAATTGAAATGATAGGGAAGGATAAATACACATAACGATTAGACTAAAATAAGTATAGGAAAGAGGGTCTTGCACTGTGCGTACTTATAAGTTATGGACACCATTGGAAACAAAGATCAAGGGGAAGGGAGACCATCAGAAGTGAGGCCCTGCTTTAGTTTACACTGTCTCGGGGACCCAACAAAATGAAAAAATGGTAACCAGGAGAGGTATTTTATCTGCTTCCTTATGGTAATAGTACGGCTATATACCATATCTGCTCCTTTACCCTGATTACAAGAATGTGAATAGCTGCCCCAACCCACATGTGGCCTTTGGGAAGTCCATAATTAAGCATCAAGCATTAATACTCATGATGTACATCACTTATTTATTAATAATTCCAATATATGAATGCGGTCCAACTGCTGAGATACTGCATAGCAAGCTAACTGCCAAAGCCTGCCCCAAACTTCCGTCTTTCAGAATCCTGTGGCGTATTGCACCTGTTTGTGTTTCCTCGTTAGTCTCTCAAAATGAGGGTGTAAAATATCTGACCTGGGATTCTCTCCTCATGTCTATTCAGGTAAATCCTATGCATCAGCCTAACTACTCCCACAAAGCCTCAACCTTAATATAAGGCCCATAACTGTAGCAAGCTTAATAAGCCATTTATGTATTTTCACCTCCTTGCCCCTCCATGCATGTTCCAAGCTAATAAGCAATACTCTGATAATGACATTTTACCTCTAGCAAGTATAAAATTACCCACAAGACATGGCACTAGGTCATAGATCGTAAAAACATCTGCAGTAGCCACAAGCTGTCTTCCCTCCAGGCTCCTTGAATCTTTGAGCCTCTCCTTCCTGAGGTCGCTTGGCCCAGTTCTTGTTTCTTACATTCTCTTTTCCCGAAAGGCTTACAGACTGTTGCTCCTGAATTTTAGTGTTTAATTCCCCAGCCTTCTCCACACACTGGGGGAGTTTAATTCTCCCTCCCATTACACCTGAGTCACTAGATTTTCCAATTCCTCAAAATGTGCTTTCCCGATGTCACAATTCTGGGTTTTGACCTGCCCCCATTGTCTGTTCAAGGACTTCCCTCTCAGGTATCAGGCCTCTAGCCAGCCCCTTTCTGTGGGTAGAGACCCACATACCTCTCCTTTTTGACCAGGTTTGAGGTTTGCAGCATGTCCTCCACTGTGTTCACTGGACTAACATCCAGTTCCTGTACTTTGCTTTCTCTCCAAGGGCTGTGAGCAGTGTGTGTGTGATGGAGGTGGGAATTGTGGTGATACTTCTATGATGCCAATACACCTCATTTTCCCTCTGCGATTGCTATGATTATAAAGAGCAGGAGACATGAGGTGTTTTGTCACGGAGCTGTCATGGGGTGATTTTTGAATGGGTCATTAAGGACTGGCTGGGACCAACCTACATCAATGGGAATAATTGTCTCCTGTCCATCGGAGGATCTCAGCTTGGCTGAGTGAAGCATACATGGACTCATGTTTTTGGGAGCAGGAAGAAGTGGGCTTGTTGTACTCAAAAGTACTGTACAGGATCTTTTCAGGGGGAATAAGGCAAAATGCCACATTTATTAGTAATACAGGTATCAATCAATACTCTCTCTCTCTCTCTCTAATCACACTCATGCACTCATACACACACAAACACAAGCACACTCCGTCTTGTTGTTGTTATCAATTAGTTGCTCCCCTTAACTTCACTGGCGATGTGAGTTAGATGCGGGAGGGGTGGAGCCGGGCTTCTGCCAATCCGGATCGATGCTCCGATGGTGACAAGATGAGACCCGGGGTCCTCTGCAAGACACCTCACTTTTATAGCAGCTTCCCTCTCATGCAAATCTATGCCAGATTCAAAATCTGGGTCTGTGTTCATTGGTCCTTTGTGCTGCTTCTCTCCGGGTGTTGTCCCAAAGAAGGTGCTTGCTTCTAACCCCCCAAGGCCGTCAATATGTCTGCTCTTCTTTTTTGAGCCCACTTGACAAGTTTTATTGTCCGTGGGTCTGGCTTCCATCCCCTCACCAACCGTTGCAGATGTCTGGAGGTGCTGCCTTCCACGCCTCACTCATTCACACCTCATTCAGTTAACAGGGCAATTGATTACAGAGTGAGGGAAGATCTTATTCTACTCCCAGCAAAAACACATTTTTCTTCTACTTTAACTATACTATCCTTAGGGGCTATAACATCTGATCCAAAGTTTTCCACAAGTTTTCTATATAGGGATCTAATACAAAGTTCCCATATCAAATAGGGATCTAATACAAAGTTGTATGAAAATAACCTTGTATTAAGCTATATGGAGAGGCACAATGCCAAGTCATATGAAATACAAAATAGCACAATGCAAAGTCATATGAAATTATGTGAAGATACTTAATACAGAGATTTATCTACAGGCTCGGAGACGCAGGGAGCTCTACCAGAACGAAGACAAATGGAGACGCACAGTGAAAGGAAACCAAAGCGTTTTCTACAGCAGCGTGGCTCAAGGGCATTGGCCAGTATGGACTATATTGTCGTCTTTGCTTCTCTGTGCTAATCTAAGGACTTTCCAATGCTGTGTGTCGGTTGACTAATAAACCCTGCTATGTTTTAACAGTCTGCCCAGTGTCACAGCAAAAACTTGATCTGTATATTGAATGAGGACCAGTCTCTGAACAGGAGTGTAGTTGAGCTCGGCCTGCTGGCAGAGCTCACAGGTTGAAATAGGAGTGTTGAAGCCAGAGGCTTCCCAAGGACTGTTTAAAAGCCCAGGTATTGCACAGATCCTGTGCATCCATGACAGTGTTCCAGTGTGCCTCATGGGGAAAAGATATAAAACAAGAAAAGGATCTAAATGTGTATTTACCGTCACCCCCTCATCAGTCCTCATGGGAGTCCCTGATCAGTTCCAAAGTGTATTAAAACCTTAAAGTTTATCAGGTCATGTCAGTTTTGTTAGAGGGCCTCCCACTTCCCTGGTTCTTGTCACGCAGACAGCATGTAGCAAAATCCCAGAAGTCCAAAGCGCAGACAGTGCTTTGGGGTTAGTTTCCAAGCAAGCATATTCTGAAGCCCTTCACACCAGTCGGGCTTATTTCTATACGCGGATAGAGTCTGTTCCCCAGCGTTCCCTTGCCGGCTCTCATGCCACAGAGCGTTTTCCCCATGTCCCCCTTCCCAGGTTTGATGCCGCAGAGCCTTGCCTGTGTCCCTGTTCCCCGTTCCCTGTTTGTGTTCCTCCCCTTAACAAACATGATTCCAGTTTCCCTTCCCCCTCCTGTTTAACATTCTCACCTATACCTTAACCAATCATTTTACTGAAATTTAACCAATCCTACCATATTGTAACATAATTCTCTAACCAATTATATCCCACTACCCTAATTAACTTACACCTAGCAAAATTAATTATACAGCAGACAGAAACAATTAGAGAACCAGACAGATTAACAGTAGAAAAGTGGTGACCATAAAGATAAAACAATACAGAAATGAGGGTTCATAACCACAACCATTGATAAGTAATTTCTTGCCAGACAGGGTGCTATCAAACTAAGTTTTATTTAACCATCTTAAGATCTGTTTCTTTATCTGCTGGTGAAGGGCACTAGCTGGACAGGATTGTCTTCCTAACAACCCAATACCATCTTATTTTAATGTGACTGGTTTGGGATGTGAGGATGTGACCCTAGACGTCCCAGCTTATGGCTGCCCCTGCTGCTTAGCCAAAGGCTTCAGTGTAAGAACAAGCCCTCACTATCCTAGTGAGAGAGAGCCCATACAAAAGCAGACTGTGATTTTGATTCTTTGTTTTTAAACCCCTGTAACTAGCTAAAATCAGCTCGCGTGCCGCCTTTGGCACGCGTGCCATAGGTTGCCTACCCTGAGATAAGTGGCTTGTACCCCTTCCCCCATTCTGTGTCTGTCTTGTCTATTTAGATTGTAAATTCTTCAGGGCATGGGCCATCTACTGTTCTGTGTTTCAAGTATCAGAGGATGCATGCATCCAATGAAGTGGGTATTCACCCACGAAAGCTTATGTTCCAATACGTCTGTTAGTCTATAAGGTGCTATAATCTTTGTAGATTATTCTGTGTGTGTACTTTGCCTAGCACAATGGGGACCCACTGTGAGTTGGTCCTTAGCACTCAGGTAATGAATATGATTTACAAAAACTACAACTCTCCCAAGGAAGCTGGTTTTAGGATGTTACTGCTTAAAAATGAGCTGGGTTAAAACCCTGGAATATTCTTTGTGACAAGTATCCCACAAATTCCACTGACCTCCCTTGTTTTCTTTGCCTGGAGTAGAGTTTCCAGTTTCCAAACCTGATGTGATCTCACAGCTGGATCAAGGTGAAGAGCCGTGGGTCCCAGACCTCCAGTACTCTGAGAAAGAAGATCTCCCAAGAGCTGCCTGCACAGGTGAGGAGTTGGTTAAATCAACTCAAAAACTGTCTGTGAATACAGAAAACATTTGGGATCCCCTACAAAGACTTTGTGAGCTCTTCAAGTTCAGGATTGTTCCCAGCAGATATGGAATCATTAGGCAGATGTCACTCATGGCTTCCCACCTATCCTGACTGACAACTTCCCCAATCTTGCTTTCCCCTGAGTGTTCTGGTGAGATGCAGATCAAAACGGATCCCTTCCTCTCTCCTCCGGGGAAGGGTTTGGGAAAAATTAGTTCCTGATAGGTTTGATCTCTCACACACACATTTTGGTTTGTTCATCCCTTTTTCTATTCCTGTCTCTGAGATGTCCTTTCCTCTCCAGCACAGACAGTGACCTATGTCTGGATTCTCTCTGTCTCCCATCAGGTGATGGGATGGTGAGTGAGAACGAGGAGAAACTCCAGCAGGAAGATGCTGAGCAAGTAGAACCACATGGGATGTTATCCGGAAGATCCGAATGGAATGATTCCGGGAGTTCTTCACTCCCAGAAAAAGCAAAAGCCTGTGAGAGTCAGCAGATGCTAGAGGAAAACTTGAGTAGCCACTCAGACCTTAACTCACGCGAGAGAATCAACTTGGAAGAGACATGCTACATATGCTCTGAGTGTGGAAAAAGCTTCAATGGGAGCCCAGAATTTTTCAGACATCAGAGAATCCACAGGGGCGAGAGACCCTACATGTGCTCGGAGTGCGGGAAAAGCTTCAATCAGAGCTTTACGCTTATCAGACATCACCGAATCCACACAGGAGAGAAGCCCTACGTGTGCTCGGAGTGTGGGAAATGCTTCAATCAGAGCTCAACCCTTTTTAGGCACAGGAGAATCCACACAGGTGAGAAACCTTATGGATGCTCTGAGTGTGGGAAACACTTCATTGATAGTTCAGCCCTCGTCTCACATGAGAGAATCCACACAGGAGAGAGGCCCTACACATGCTCTGAGTGTCGGAAAAGCTTCAGTCAGAGCTCTGACCTGATCACACATCATAGGCGCCAACTTTAGTTGGTGCCAGTGGGTGCTCCTGGCCCGCCCCTACTCCAGCCCCTATTCCACCCCTTTCCCAAATCCCCGCCTCCTCCCCCGGGCATGCCGCATTTTCCCTACTCTCCTCCCCCCCTCCACCCCCAAGTGGATTGCAAGCCTGGGAGGGAAGGGGAAGAAGCAGAGCACCCACCGGCCCCGCCCGCCCAGCCCGCCTCCTCCCCCGAGCGCCGCTGCTCCGCTTCTCCCTCCCTCCCTCCCAGGCTTGCCGCTAGAATCAGCTGTTTGGCGCACGGCAGGCCTGGGAGGGAGTGGGGAGAAGCGGCGCCTCGGGGGAGGAGGTGGAGGTGGAGGCGAGCTGGGGCGGGGAACGGTTCCTCTGCACACCGCCCTGCCAGCTCACCTCCGTTTCCTATGGCCCTCCCCGTGGCCCCCCCCCCCTTTGCAAATTCTTACATAGTGATCTTTCCACCATCTTCACTCTTAGCTCCCCCAGAGGCAGTCTGCTTCTGCCTTTTGCAGCTCACCCTTCTTTGGGGTCAGTCCTGTGATCTTTTCTATCAACTCCTTTCCTTTTGAGTCATAGGAGTGTGTGTCCCTCCAGCCCAGAATGTTCATCAGCTCCAGGTGGGAGAGAGAGAGGTTTGATCCCAACAAGCTACACTGAGGCAAAAACTCCCTGGGCCTTACATCCACTAGGACTGTACATGGCGTTGGCTACTCAAGTTACTGATATTTGTGTAAAAAGACAGTTATAGTTGTAGAGCAGATGCAGCCCAGGGGCGGTGGTTGGCATTAGCTTTCCCCTTGACCTGACCCAAACTCCATCACTTTTCCTAGTCTTAACAAACCCTGAGCATCACGGTTATACTTCCACCTCCCCTCCCCCATTTCAAAGCAATTGTTAATCATCAAGTTCCCCCTGGGAGAACAAATTGTTTGATTCCCAGTTGCTCTAATTTTGCTTCAGGTTGTGCTGCGGAGCAGATATTTTAAGTGAGAAACATGGTAGTAAAAATATCTTGAACTATAACAAAGAGCAGGAACAGGGCACGGATGGGGAAAATGTTATTTCACCCTTTGTAACAACAGACGAAGATATGGTACGTCAGAGGGATTCCCTTATTCCCCATCACCATCCCAATCCCCCTGTTGTTCTGTTGGTTAGGTCAATATTTTCCCTAAAATGCTGGAAAGAGGATTCCTTGGTAAATGACTTGGAACTAATCAAAACACCCAGGCATTTGGCTCCGAAAGAAGTTGTGACCCAGCGCCTGCAGTAGGTCGCTCCTGAAGACATCTTCCTAATCAGGTGCATGATGCCTATTATTTGGGAGACGCAGTCCCTAGCTAGGTAGGGACGGGAAAAATGGAAGTCACATTTCTGTTCAGCTCACCCCTCGGAGGTGCTGCAAATGTGTAGAAAATGAAATTATGTGGAATGTGAGATAGGTGCAGAAAGATTCCTATAGTTAATAGATACCTGACATTTGGTGTCTTACAGGGATTCTAAGCCGCACCTGAATTTAGTCCCTAATTTAAACCTGTGCTACCAGATTAAAGAAATAAAAGGGCATATCGGGGGGAGTTCTACCTCACTATCGCTACTGATATGTTGTGTGGTTGGTGAAGAATTCTACGCCAGAGAAGTGTAAAATTACTCCAAGTAAGGTCAAAGATTTGACAAGAACTGAGGTGGAAATTGCAGGTACGAGTGGTTGATTTTTCACCCCAGAGATGGACACTATGGTGACCTGTGGGCCAGGTAATCTATTTTTAGAACGCTGCTCCCTAACTGTCTTTTTTTCAGTTGATTCCTTCAGAGCCATTCCATGCCTATGTGTCCCAATCTGGCTGCCTTGTTGGACAAGAAGCAGTTCCATGCTGGTCAAATGATGGCAGCTAATGAGGGAATGTATCCGATTCCAAGTTCAGACTGCAGGATACGTGAATGCTAAGTCCAGAGTCTGTGGTTTGGTCTCTTAGGCTATGTCTACACTGCGAAATTAGGTCAATTTTATAGAAGTCGATTTTTCGGCAGCGATTTTATGCAGTCGAGAGTGTCTCTCCCTCCCCCCCACTAAGCGCATTAAGTCGGCGGAATGCGTCCACAGTACCGTGGCTCGCATAGGAGCAGTGCACTGTGGGTAGCTATCCCACAGTCCCTGCAGTCTCCGCTGCCCATTGGAGTTCTGAGTTAATCTCCCAATGCCTGATGGAGTAAAAACATTGTCGCGGGTGGTTTGGGGTACATGTCAGTCTCCCCATCTCCCTCCATGTAAGCAACAATTGTTTCGTGCCTTTTTTCATGGATAACCCGCTCAGGTGCCATAGCACGGCAAGCATGGAGCCCGTTAAGATCACCGCAAGAGTTGTGAGCATTGTAAACACCTCGCGCATTATACTGCAGTATTTGCAGAACCAGGTGAGAAGGCGACGACAACGCGATGATGATAGTGATGAGGACATGGACATAGACTTCCTTCAGTGCATGGGATGTGGCGATTGGGACATCATGGTGGCATTGGGGCAGGTTCATACCATGGAACGCCGATTCTGGGCCCGACAAACAAGCACAGACTGGTGGGACCACATAGTGTTGCAGGTCTGGGATGATTCCCAGTGACTGCAAAACTTTCACATGCATAAGGGCACTTTCATGGAAATTTGTGACTTGCTTTCCCCTGACCTGAAGCACAAGAATACCAAGATGAGAACAGCCCTGACAGTTGAGAAGCGAGTGGCAATAGCCCTGTGGAAGCTTGCAATGCCTGCTAGCTACCGGTGAGTCGGGAATCAATTTGGAGAGGGCAGATCTACTGTGGGGGCGCTGTGGTCCAAGTACCCAACGCAATCACTAACCTTCTGCTATCAAGGATCGTGACTCTGGGAAATGTGCAGGTCATAGTGGATGGGTTTGCTGCAATGACACCGGACCACCTTGGCAGCCAGTTTGTAAACCGCAAGTGGTACTATTCAATGGTGGTGCAAGCACTGGTGTATCACAAGGAACATTTCACTGACATCAAGGTGGGATGGCCAGGAAAGGTGCATGATGCTCATGTCTTCAGGAACTCTGGTCTGTTTGAACAGCTACAGGAAGGGACTTGCTTCCCAGATCGGAAAATTACTGTTGGGGATGTAAAATGCCAATAGTTATCCTCGGAGACCCAGCCTACCCCTTTCTCCCATGGCTCATAAAGCTGTACACAGGCAGCCTGGACAGTAGTAAGGAGCAGTTCAACTACAGGCTGAGCAAATGCAGAATGGTGGTAGAATGTGCCTTTGGACATCTAAAAGCTCGCTGGCGCTGTTTGCTGACTACGTTAGACCTCAGCGCAAACAACATTCCCATTGTTATTGCTGCTTGCTGTGTGCTCCACAATATCTGTGAGAGTAAGGGGGAGATGTGGCGGGTTGGGAGGCTGAGGCAAATCATCTGGCAACCGATTTCGCACACCCAGGCACCAGGGTGATTAGAAGAGCACAGCTGGGCACGCTGCACATCAGAAAAGCTTTGAAAACCAGTTTCATGACTGGCCAGGCTACGGTATGACAGTTGTGTTTCTTTCTCCTTGATGCAAATCTGCCCCCTTGGTTGACTCTAATTCCCTGTAAGCCAACCGTCCTCCCCCTTCGATCACAGCTTGCAAAGGAAATAAAGTCAGTATCGTATCAAAACCATGTATTGTTTATTAATGATTAAAAAAATAGGGAGATAACTCACAAGGTAGCCCGAGTGGGGTGGGGAGGGGAGGAGGGAAGGACAAGGCCACACTACAAATCAAAACGTATTGAATGACAGCCTTCTGTTGCTTGGGCTATCCTCTGGGGTGGAGTGGCTGGTGCCTGGATCTTTCCCCTCCCCTTCCCCGCTCCCACGTTCTTCAGCATCTGGGTGAGGAGGATATGGAACTTGGGGAGGAAGGGAAGCGGTTATACAGGGGCTGCAGAGGCGGTCTGTGCTCTTGCTACCTTTCCCTCATCAGCTCCATCAGACTCCTGAGGATGTCCGTTTGCTCCCCCATTAGCCTGAGCATCGCATCCTGCTTCCTCTCATCACGCGCCTGCCTGTTCTCATTGTGCTCACTTCACTCTTTCCTGGACTCTGCCATTGTTTGCCTCCACACATTCAGCTGTGCTCTGTCACTGCGGGAGGACTGCATGAGCTCAGAAAACGTATAATCGAGTGTTTTATTTCGCCTTCTAATCTGCGATAACCTCTGGGACAGAGATGATAGGGGGAGCGTAGAAATATTTGCACCTGTGGGAGGGAAAAAAGGAAGAGTGGAATTTAAAAAGATACATTTCAGAGAAGAAAAGGAAGACTCTTTCACAGTGAATCAAGCAATTCTCAGCAGATAGCACATTTTGCCTTTTTTATTGAGTGTCTGTCTGCCAGTATGTTGTGAGACATCATAAATGGCTGGGCAACAGAGTTGGGTTTGCAGACAGCCATGGTAAGCCAGAAGGTACGCAGGGTTGGCTTCTTCCACCTTCATAACAAGCGGGAAGGCTTTCGAACTGCGGCGCCCTCCTTTTCCATACCAAGCAATGCCTGTTTGGTTGGCCATTTAAAAGGAGGGGCTGCGGTTTTCGGGTGCATGTGCAGCATCAACCCACCTCCCACCCAATTATCTGGGATGATCCATTCACCCATTCCCCCACCGTTTGACTATTCTCAGGGATGATCCCTTTTCAGCCAAACGCAAACAGCTCAGCATGAATGGGCTCCTCTGACTGTCCCCTTAAACAAATTCCCCTATTTCAAGCAGATGACCATGAATGATATCACTCTCCTGACGTTAACACAGAGAGATAAAGAACGAATGTTGCTTGAATGCGACCAAAGCCCAGGACCATTCGCTGCCATGCTTTGTTCTGCAAAGATTCCAGACTACTTCCTACTGGCTTGTCGTGGTAAAGTGTCCTACCATAGAGGACAGAATTAAGCAGCCCTACCCAGAAACCTTCTGCAAAGGCTTTCAGAGTACCTCCAGGAGAGCTTCATGGAGATATCCCTGCAGGATTCCTGCTCCATCCCCAGACACGGTAACAGACTTTTCCAGTAGCTGTACTGGCCGTGAATGCATCCCAAGTCTTCAGAGCAAATGAATCATTAAACACACTTGCTTTTAAACCCTGTAGTGTATTTACAAAGGTACACTCACCAAAGGTGCCTTCTCCAACTTCATGGTCCGGGAGCATGCCTTGAGAGGGTATTGGCTCCAGGGTGATGAAAAGTTCCTGGCTGCCGAGGAGAATGGATTCTCCGCTTGCCTGCTCTGTACTCTCCTCCTTCTCTTCCTCATCGACAAAACCCTCCTCCCTGTTGTGTGAGAACAGGTGTCCACGGACAGTGGTGGGGTAGTGGTAGGGTCCCCCCCCCCCCCCCTTTGAATTTAATGCAGCTGATCATAGTAGGGGCATGTATGGGGCTCTAACCCGGAGCGATCATTTCCCTCCTTTGTTTTTTGGTAGGCTTGCCTAAGCTCTTTAATTTTTATGCAGCACTGCTGTGTGTCCCTGGAGTAGCCTCTGTCCATCATGCCCTGGGAGATTTTGGCATATATATTAGCATTTTGTTGTTTTGAATGGAGTTCTTCCTGCACAGATTCTTCTCCCCATACAGTGATCAGATCTAGTATCTCCCGTTTGGTCCATGCTGAAGCTCTTTTGCGATTCTGGAACGGCATGGTTACGTGTGCTGCTGAGCTCACCATGCTGACTAAACAGGAGATGAAATTCAAAAGTTCCTGGGGCTTTTCTTGTGTACCTGGCTAGTGCATCCAAGTTGAAAGTGCTGTCCAGAGTGATCACAATGGAGCACTCTGGGATAGCTCCTGGAGGCCAATACCGTCGAATTCCATCAACACTACCCCAAATTCGACCCAGCAATATCGATTTAGCGCTAATCCCCTCGCCGGGGAGGAGTACAGAAGTAGATATTAAGAGTCCTTTAAGTTGACAAAACAGAGTTGGTCGTGGGGACAGATGGAGCATTTCATCGACCTAAGATTGCTAAATTCGATGTAACCTTGTAGTGTAGACCAGGGCTTAGTTTTGCTCTTGAGTCTAATGTGTTTGTATCACTTCTCCACCTCCTGCTCCTTTGAAAGGTTAGAAAGCGTGAAAATAGCGCACAGGTGTTTTTTCTCATGATGCAACCTTCGCACATAGTGAGACACCCCTTGCACCCACACTTCTGGGAGATGACCCAGGGAGAAATGAACTCACAGAAATGGAAGGCTCCTAGATTATTGTAGAATGTGACTTCACACAAAGCTGACTGGGTGGAAATGGGAATTGAGAGAACTGCCCTATAGGTTTATATTTTGTAATCTTTAAATAAGTTGTTACCAGAAACAATGAAATTAAACATGAAGTTAATTAGTGTAATGTAAGAGGCTGATTCTGTGGTAACTTTCAGTGTTACAATATGATTCAAGTTTTCTTCTAGTTCTCTCCCTGCCCCCTCCTACTATCTCGGAAATGGTGGCTATTCCTGAAATTAAAACCTCACTCCAAAGGAATTAGAGTGGGGGAATATGTGAGAGAAATAGCATGTATGAGAATAGAGACCCACTATGGACTGTAATTATTTCTATTCAAAATGGAATTTATTCGGCTAAATTTTTAAATCTTCTGTTAAGAGGAAAATGACTTGAGACAAGATATGTAACATTTTACCCATCCCCCACAGTGCTGATGTGTTTTTGTTTGTTTGCCTCTCCTCTGGTGGTTGCTTTTTGATGAAATAATAGTTTTGGTTTGAAAGCAATCTTTATTCCATTAATTGAAAGCGAACATCCCTGCAAAGCAGCAGGCAATTTTCTTAAACCTTCATAGTGCATCGTCTGCACCAATCACAATCCCCTCCTCGCAGTACAAGCACTACACTCCCGTGGATAGCAACAAATATTAGTGGCTTTCAGTTGGTGCCTCAAGGTATCCCTGATCCTTCTTGCCCTGCGCTGCACCTCTCTAAGAGCCCTGCTCTCTGACTGTTCAAATTCAGCCTCTAGACGCTGAGCCTCAGTGGTCCAGGCCTGAGTGAAGCGTTCACCCTTCCCTTCAAAAATAAACTGCCAAAAGCACACTCAGCAGTCAGTCTGCACTTGCTCAGCCTGTTGTTGAACCGTTCCTTGCTGCTGTCAAGGTGCCCCATGTATGGCCTCATAAGCTGCGGCATTAAAGGGTAGGCGGGGTCTCTCAGGATCACGATGGGCATTTTGACTTCCCCAATGGTGATCTTCTGGTCCGGGAAGAAAGTCTCTCCTTCCAGCTTTCTGAACAGGCCAGTGTTCTGAAAGATGTGTGAGTCATGCCCTTTTCTGGACCAGCCTACATTAATGTCTGTGAAATGCCCACAGTAATCCACAAGTGCCTGGAGAACCATAGAGAATATCCCCTCTGATTAATGTACTCTGTGACTACGTAGTCTGTGCCAGAATTGGAATATGCGTGCCCTCTATCGCCCCTCCACAGTTAGGGAAGCGCATTTGTGCAAAGCCATCCACAATGTCGCACACATTGCCAGAGTCACAGTCTTTAGGAGCAAGATGCAATGAATGGCCCTGCACACTTCTGTCAACACACGTCCAACGGTCGACTTTCCTACCTCAAACTGATTAACAAGCGATCGGTAGCAGTCTGGAGTAGCCAGCTTCCACAGTGCAATTGCCACACACTTCTCCAGTAACAGGGCAGCTCTCATTCTGCTGTCCTTGTGCTGCAGGGTTGGGGCAAGCTCATCACAGAGTCCCATGAATGTGGCTTACCTCATCCGAAAGCTCAGCAGACACTACTCATCCAAGATGTGCATGATGATGTGATCTCACCACTCAGTGCTTGTTTCCTGAGCCCAGAAGCAGCGTTCCACTGTGGTCAGCACCTCTGTGAGTGCCACAAGCAATCTCGTGTCGTAGCTACTACGCATGGCGAGATCAATGTCAAACTCCCCTTGCCTTTGTCGTTGAAGGAATAACTCCACTGCCACTTGTGATGTGTTAGTAAGAGCGAGCAGCATATTGGTCAACAGTGCAGGATCCATTCCTGCTGCCCGGAGAGGCAGAATGTGCAGTACACCAACCATTGAAAGATGGCACCAAATGTGAACGGAAGCACAGGGATTGCTGGGATGCGAAGCAATGCATCACGGGGCATTGGGACAGGACTCGGGATGCCCCGTGACCCCCTCCGTCTTCCCACAACTCTTAGCGGCAGAAGAGGAAGAGATGCTCAGTGGGATAGCTGCCCAGAGTGCACCGCTCCAAATACCGCTGCATGTGCCGCAAGTGTGAACACGCTATTACGCAGGCAGCTTACGGTGTGAACACACACAAGCATTTTTCCTTCAGCGCTCTCTGACTGGCACAGTAACTCCTGGCGCTGTAATTCTGCCAGTGTAGACATAGCCTCAGAGAGACTGACTGCCAGGATCCCAGGACTGATCCCCTCTGGGGAATGAAACACAATGTGGACAAGCTTTGCAGCCTTCACTAGTCTCCCTGTGCCTCAGAAGCCTGCAAGCCCACAGTGCTGGACCATCTATGCCATTACCTGGTTCCTAAGGGTAGGTCTATACTTACCCGTCGCGTCGGAGGCGCGGGATCGATGTTCTGGGTTCGATTTATCGTGTCTTGTCAAGACGCGATAAATCGAACCAGGAAGTGCTCCCTCGTCGACGCTGGTAATCCAGCTCGACGAGTGGAGTAGGCAGAGTCGACGGGGGAGCCTGCGCGCCGCGTCTGGACCACAGGTAAGTTCGAACTAAGGTACTTCGACTTCAGCTATGTTATTAACATAGCTGAAGTTGCGTATCTTAGTTCGACAGGGGGGGTTAGTGTAGACCTGGGCTCAGTTGCAGCTACAGTTCTTACTCCAGTTGAATCCAAAGACCGAGAGGTGCAGAGATCCAGCCCCTTGTAATCTTAGAAACATTTTTTTCTTTTTTGTCTGTTTCTTTTTATGAACTTGGGCCCCACACTACAAAAAGGATGTGGATAAATTGGAAAGAGTCCAACGGAGGGCAACAAAAATGATTAGGGGGCTGGAGCACATGACTTATGAGGATAGGCTGAGGGAACTGAGATTGTTTAGCCTGCAGAAGAGAAGAGTGAGGGGGGATTTGATAGCTGCTTTCAACTACCTAAAAGGGGGTTCCAAAGAGGATGGATCTAGACTGTTCTCAGTGGTAGAAGATGACAGAACAAGGAGTAATGGTCTCAAGTTGCAGAGGGGGAGGTTTAGGTTGGATATTAGGAAAAACTTTTTCACTAGTAGGGTGGTGAAGCACTGGAATGGGTTACCTAGGGAGGTGGTGGAATCTCCTTCCTTAGAGGTTTTTAAGGTCAGGCTTGACAAAGCCCTGGCTGGGATGATCTAGTTGGGGTTGGTCCTGCTTTGAGCAGGGGGTTGGACTAGATGACCTCCTGAGGTCCCTTCCAACCCTGAGATTCTATGACTCTAACTTGGAGCCCTCCCAGCCTTTCTATTAGATTGGGGTGTAACAGTGTGGCTCAATGGGTGTGAGTGTGTGAACACCTCTGAAATCTACAAAGGGAAGATGCTAGGAAGAATAGTTCCCCACATCTTAATAGCTTAAACTTTTGCCCTATGAAATGACTGAATGCATGCTCCTCACCCCTCCTGTACCCTCATCCCCTGTCCCAGCCAAGAGCCTGCACCCAAACTCCTTCCAAGAGCCTACACCCCACACCCCATCCTGCACCCCACCACTTGCCCCAGCCGAGAGCCTGCACCCCCTCCCGCCGCACCCCCGCTCGTCCCCAAACTCCCTCCCTGAGCCTGAACCCCAGCCCAGAACCTGCACCCAAACTCCATCCCAAAGCCTATACCCCTCACCCTTTCTTGCATCCCCACCCCCTACCACAGTCTAGAGCCTGCACCCAGCACCCAAACTCCCTCCCAGAGCCTGCACCCCCTCCCTCCGCACCCCCTCCCATCCCGAAACACCTCCCATAGCCTGCACCCAAATTCCGTACCAGAGTGTGCACCCCTCACCCTCTCCTGCATCCCCACCCCCTGCCACAGCCTGGAGCCTGCACCCAGCACCCAAACTCCATCCTGGAGCCTGCACACCCACCCCCTTCCCACACAGCCCCTCCCACTGCCAAATTGCCTCCCACAGAGCCTGCACCCCTCACACCCTCCTATACCTCCACCCCTGCCCCATCCCAGAGCCTGCACCCAAACTCCATCCCAGAGCCTGCACCCCAGACTCCCTGCCCCACCCAAAATCCCTCCCAGAGCCCACCCTCTCACCCCTTCTGCACCCAAACTCAATCCCAGTGCCTGCGCCCCTCGTGCACCCCAAACCCCTGCCCTTGCTCAGGGCCTGCACTCCAGACCTCCCCCGACCCAAAGTCCCTCCCAAAGCCTTGGGCAGGTCGGCGGTGGAGTTTGGGGAGGCGGGTTCTGGGCACTACCAGTATTTCTACAAACCTGCTGCCCCTGTTGTCCACTGCACTCCTTGGTTCTCCCCAGCTGCTCCCTCTCTAGAGACTTTTTTCTATCCCATCTCTGGGATAGTCCCTATCCCAGACTATCCTAGTGAGAGAAGGCCCATACACAGGCAGACTGTGATTTTGATTCTTTGTTCTTATACCCCTGTAACTAGCTAAGTGATAAAAATACACCTAAGTTCTTAAAGTATAGGCTTTACAGTTAGAATGAAAATATATATATAACAGTGGGTTTTACTTCTTCCCCCATTCTGTGTCTGTCTTGTCTATTTAGATTGTAAATTCTTCAGGGCATGGGTCATCTACTACTCTGTTTGTACTTTGCCTAGCACAATGGGGACCCACTGTTAGTTGGTCCTTAGCACTAAGGTAATGAATATGATTTATAAAAACAACAACTCTCCTGACACTTTGACCCAAGGAAGCTGGTCTTAGGATGTTACTGCTTAAAAATGAGCTGGGTTGAAACCATGGAATATTCTTTGTGACAAGTATCCCACAAATTCCACTGACCCCCCTTGTTTTCTTTGCCTGGAGTAGGGTTTCCAGTTTCCAAACCTGATGTGATCTTGCAGCTGGATCAAGAGGAAGAGCCGTGGGACCCAGACCTCCAGGTCTCTGAGAAAGAAGTGCTCCCGAGAGCTGCCTGCACAGGTGAGGAATTGGTTACATCAACTCAAAAACTCTCTGTGAATACAGGAAACATTTGGGATGCCCTACAAAGACCTTGTTCAGGATTCTCTCCAAGTACAGGATTGTTTCCTGCAGATGTGGAATCATTAGGCAGATGTCACTCATGGCTTCCCACCTACCCTGACTGACAACTGGCAGCAGGTCCCTCCCCAATCTCACTTTCCCCTGAGTGTTCTGGTGAGATACGGACCGAGAACTGATCCCTTCCTCTCTCCTCTGGGGAAGGGTTTGGGGAAAATCAGCTCCTGATAGGTTAGATCTCTCCCGCACATTTTGGTTTGTTCTCCCCTTTTTCTATTCCTGTCTCTGAGATTTCCTTTCTCTCCAGCACAGACTGTGACCTATGTCTGGATTCTCTCTGTCTCCCATCAGGTGATGGGATGGTGAGTGAGAACGAGGAGAAACTCCAGCAGGAAGATGCCGAGCAAGTAGAACCACATGGGATGTTCTCAGGAAGATCCGAAGGGAATGATTCCAGGAGTTGTGCACTCCTAGAAAAGGAAAAAGCCTGTGAGACTCAGCAGAGGCCAGAGGAAAACTTCAGTAGCCTCTCAGACCTTATTATACGCGAAAGAATCAACTTGGAAGAGACACGCTACACATGTCATGAGTGTGGGAAAAGCTTCAGTGGGAGCTCACACCTTATCCGACATCGTAGAATTCACACAGGAGAGACGCCCTACATGTGCTCTGAGTGCGGGAAACGTTTCAGTCAGAGCTTTACCCTTATCAGACATTGGAGAACCCACACTGGCGAGAAATCCTACACCTGCTCTGAGTGCGGGAAAAGCTTCAATCAGAGCTCAAACCTCATCAGACATCGGAGAATCCACACAGGTGAGAAACCTTATGGATGCTCTGAGTGTGGGAAACGCTTCATTGATAGTTCAGCCCTCATCTCGCATCACAGAATCCACACAGGAGAGAGGCCCTATGCATGCTCTGAGTGCGGGAAAAGCTTCAATCAGAGCTCTGACCTGATCACGCATCGTAGAATCCACACAGGAGAGAAACCCTACACCTGCTCTGTGTGCAGGAAAAGCTTCAATCAAAGCTCAACCCTTATTAGACATCAGAAAATCCACATGAGAGAGAACTGTAACAAATGCCTTCACTAGGGCTGACCAAAGATTTGGTTTTTTTAAATCACATTTGCTAATTCCCCCATAGTGATCTTTCTACTATCTTCACCATGGTGTCTCAGCTCCCCGAGATGGGTTATCTGCTGCCTTTTGCAATTCACCCTTCTTTGGGGTCACTCCTGTGATCTTTTCTATCAACTCCTTTCTTTTTGAATTGTAAGTGTCTCTCTCTCTCCAGCCAGAAATGTACATCAGCTCCAAGTGGGGGAGAGAGGTTTGATCCCAACAAGCTACACTGAGGCAAAAACTACCTGGGCCTTACATCCACTAGGACTGTACATGGTGTTGGCTGCTCAAGTTAGTGATCTTGGTTTAAAAAGACAATTAGAGTTGTAGAGCAGATGCAGCCCAGGTGGAGTGGTTGGCATTAGCTTTCCCCTTGACCTGACCTTAACTCCATCACTTTTCCTAGTGTAAACAAACCCTGAGCATCACGGTTATACTGTTCCCCCATTTCAAAGCAATTGTTAGTCATCAAGTTCCCTCTTGGGGAACAAATTGTTTGATTCCCAGTTGCTCTGATCTTGTTTCAGGCTGGAGAGTAGATATTTTTACTACCATTTTCCTCACTTAGAATATATTGAACTATAACAAACAGCAGGAGCAGAGCACGGATAGGGGAAAATGTCATTTCACCCTTTGTAACAACAGAAGTAGTTATGGTATGTCAGAGGGATTCCCTTATTCCCCATCACCATCCAGACCCCCCTGTTGTTCAGTTGGTTAGGTCAATATTTTTTCTAACGTGCTGGGAAGAGGATTCCCTGCTAAATGACTTGGAATTAAGCAAAATAAGCAAAATACCCCAAACAGTAGTGGTCCAGGCTCTGCAGGAGGTCGCTCCTGAAGATATCGCCTTCCTAATCAGGTGTATGTTGCCTGTTATTTGGGAAATGCAATCCCTATCTCGGTAGGGATGGAAAAAATAGAAGTGACATTTCTGTTGAGATCACCCCTCGGAGGTGCTGCAAATGTGTAAAAAATTAAATTGATGTGGAATGGGATATAGCTGCAGAAAGATACCTATTTTTAATAGATACCTGACTTTTGGTGACTTACAGGGATTCTAAACCACACCTGACTTTAGTCCCTAATTTAAATGTGTGCTACCAGTTCTGTCTCCAGGATACATGAATGCTGAGTCCAGAGTCTGTGGTTTGGTCTCTTAGTTTTGCTCTTGAGTTTAATGCATTTGTATCACTTCTCTGCCTCCTGCTACTTTTGAAAGATTAGAAAGTGTGAAAATAGAGCACAGGTGGTTTTTCTCATGATGCAGCCTTCGCACAGAGTGAGACCCCTTCCACCCACACTTCTGGGAGAAGACCCAGGGAGAAATGAACTCTCAGAAATGGAAGGCTACTAGATTATTGTAGAATGTGACTTCACACAAAGCTGACTGCGTGGAAATATGAATGAAGAAAAAACTGCCCTATAGATTTATATTTTGTTGTCTTTGAATAAGTTGTTACCAGTGACAATCAAATTAAACATGAAGTTAATTAGTGTAACGTAAGAGGCTAATTCTGTGATAACTTGAATCATATTGTAACATTGAAAGTTTTCTTCTAGTTCTCTCCTTGCCCCCTCCTACTATCTCGGAAATGGTGGCTATTCCTGAAATTAAAACCTCACTCCAAAGGAATTAGAGTGGGGGAATATGTGAGAGAAATAGCATGTATGAGAATAGAGACCCAGTATGGACTGTAATTATTTCTATTCAAAATGGAATTTATTCGGGTAAATTTTAAAATAAATCTTCTGTTAAGAGGAAAATGACTTGAGACAAGATATGTAACATTTTACCCATCCCCCACAGTGCTGATATGTTTTTGTTTGTCTCTCCTCCGGTGGTTCCTTTTTAATAAAAGAATAGTGTTGGTTTGAAAGCAATCTTTATTCCATTAATTGAAAGCGAACAGATCCCTGCAAAGCAACAGGCAATTTTCTTAAACCTTCATAGTGCATTGTCTGCACCAATCACAATCCCCTCCTCACATTACAAGCCCTGCACTCCCGTGCGTAGCAACAAATATTAGACCTGGTCTACACTGCGAGTTTAGGTCGAATTTAGCAGCATTAGGTTGATTTAACCCTGCACCTGTCAATTTAAAGGGCTCTTAAAATCGATTTTTGTACTCCTCCCTGACAAGGGATTAGCGCTAAAATTGAGATGACTGGTTCAAATTTGGGGTAGTGTGGACCCAATTTGACGGTATTGGCATCTGGGAGCTATCCCACAGTGCTCCATTGTGACCGCTCTGGATAGCACTTTCAACTTGGATGCACTATCAGGTACACAGGAAAAGCCCTGGGAACTTTTTAATTTCATTTCCTGTTTGGCCAACATGGCGAGCCCATCAGCGCAGGTGACCATGCAGTCCCAGAATCGCAAAAGAGGTACAGCATGGACCGAACAGGAGGTACTGGATCTGATAGCACAGATTTGTCTCCCCATACAGCGATCAGAACTCCGTTCCAAAAGACGTAATGCCTTCGCGTAAAGACGTAAAATCATGGAACAGGTCCTCAAGGAATCAATTCTGAACCACTTAAAGGAGGGGAAAGTGATCAGGAACAGTCAGCATGGATTCACCAAGGGCAAGTCATGCCTGACTAACCTAATTGCCTTCTATGATGAGATAACTGGCTCTGTGGATGAGGGGAAAGCAGTGGATGTGCTATTTCTTGACTTTAGCAAAGCTTTTGATACAGTCTCCCACAGTGTTCTTGCCAGCAAGTTAAAGAAGTATGGGCTGGATGAATGGACGGTAAGGTGGATAGAAAACTGGCTGGATGGTCGCGCTCAACGGGTAGTGATCAATGGCTCCATGTCTAGTTGGCAGCCGGTATCAAGTGGAGTGCCCCAAGGGTCGGTGCTGGGGCCGGTTTTGTTCAATATCTTAATCAACGATGTGGAGGATGGTGTGGACTGCACCCTTAGCAAGTTTGCAGATGACACTAAACTGGGAGGAGTGGTTGATACGCTGGAGGGTAGGGATAGGATACAGAGGGACCTAGACAAATTAGAGGATTGGTCCAAAAGAAATATGATGAGGTTCAACAAGGACAAGTGCAGAGTCCTGCACTTAGGACGGAAGAATCCCATGCACTGCTACAGACTAGGGACCGAATGGCTGGGCAGCAGTTCTGCAGAAAAGGACCTAGGGGTTACGGTGGACGAAAAGCTGAATATGAGTCAACAGTGTGCCCTTGTTGCCAACAAGGCTAACGGCATTTTGGGCTGTATAAGTAGGGGCATTTCCAGCAGATCGAGGGACGTGATTATTCCCCTCTATTTGGCACTGGTGAGGCCTCATCTGGAGTACTGTGTCCAGTTTTGGGCCCCACACTACAAGAAGGATGTGGCTAAATTGGAAAGAGTCCAGGGGAGGGCAACAAAAATGATTAGGGGGCTGGAGCACATGACTTATGAGGAGAGGCTGAGGGAACTGGGATTGTTTAGCCTGCAGAAGAGAAGAGTGAGGGGGGATTTGATAGCTGCTTTCAACTACCTGAAAGGGGGTTCCAAAGAGGATGGATCTAGACTGTTCTCAGTGGTAGAAGATGACAGAACAAGGAGTAATGGTCTCAAATTGCAGAGGGGGAGGTTTAGGTTGGATATTTAGGAAAAACTTTTTCACTAGGAGGGTGGTGAAGCACTGGAATGGGTTCCCTAGGGAGGTGGTGGCATCTCCTTCCTTAGAGGTTTTTAAGGTCAGGCTTGACAAAGCCCTGGCTGGGATGATCTAGTTGGGGTTGGTCCTGCTTTGAGCAGGGGGTTGGACTAGATACCTCCTGAGGTCCCTTCCCACCCTGAGATTCTATGATCTCCAGTTGAACAACTCTGCATCCATCTTCCCATTAGAAATGCTGTTCTTGGACATTACCACACTTGGAAGTCTGTGAAATTCAGAGTATGAGCAGCAAACCTGACTCCCCGCACCAGGAACGATTTGGGAGTTTTCATAGAATCCAGGGTTGGAAGGGACCTCAGGAGGTATCTAGTCCAACCCCCTGCTCAAAGCAGGACCAACCCCAACTAAATCATCCCAGCCAGGGCTTTGTCAAGCCTGACCTTAAAAACCTCTAAGGAAGGAGATTCCACCACCTCCCTAGGTAACCCAGTCCAGTGCTTCACCACCCTACTAGTGAAAAAGTTTTTCCTAAATATCCAACCTAAACCTCCCGCTCTGCAACTTGAGACCATTACTCCTTGTTCTGTCATCTTCTACCACTGAGAACAGCCGAGCTCCATCCTCTTTGGAACCCCCTTTCAGGTAGTTGAAAGCAGCTATCAATTCCCCCCCTCACTCTTCTCTTCTGCAGCCTAAACAATCCCAGTTCCCTCAGCCTCTCCTCATAAGTCATGTGCTCCAGCCCCCTGATCATTTTTGTTGACCTCCAGTGGATTCTTTCCAATTTTTCCACATCCTTCTTGTAGTGTGGGGCCCAAAACTGGACACAGTTTTGTTCCTTTCACTTTACAGTAGTGAAGAGAAAGGGGCCGAGTGAGCCAGAAACATACTGGGGGGGGGGGGGGTGCTCCTGCTCGCTTGGCCCCTGTCTGCGGCAGCTGGGGCAGCAGTGGGCCACCCCCCGCCCAGGCCCTGCTTCTGGGGACAATGGCTGAGTGAGCCAGAGCCCCTCTCTCTGTCCAGCATGCTCAGCCCCTGTCCCCAGTAGCTGAGTCCAGGCAGGGAGGGGGCCGCCGCTGCCTCCCAGCCAGGCCCTAGAAGATCCAAGTGGCTCTGTCCCATTCCTGCTCTGTAGAAGCGGTCAAACTTGCGGGGCGGGGGGGAGACAAAGTAAGGACAGTGCACCCTCCCCCCCCCCCCCCCGTCCAGATGACCTGGGGCAGGGAGAGCGCAGTGGGGCAGAGCTGGGTGCAGGATGGGTGGGAGGTGTCACTGTGTAGGGGAGAAAATTAGGATAGTCACATGTCCTCCCCTTTAGATTATGCCCCCCTCGCAGTGTGGGGAGACATGAGTCGTCTTTAACCTCTATTTATTAACAGTTATCAAAATAGAAAACACACGCTAAGTATACAATGCTAGGCTCATCAATCCTGATCATGCAGATGGCCTTTCCCTGTTGGCCAAAAAAGGTCCGTCTCATCTGGGCTCTGGTTGCTGCACATCACGGTCGTGTAGAGTAGTCTGACAGCACTGGTCTTGGGTAGTGTCTTGGAGTTGAGTTCTTCTTCTTCTTCAGCATGAGCCCCCTTTAACCTGCTGAGCCAGACTCTTAAGCCTCCTCTAGCACGCACACAGTCAGGGCCACACCCCACTGCAAAAAGACACAGGCTCTGAGATCAGCTCTGGGAAGACTCAGTTTACCGGACTTTCCCCAGCACTCAGGTGTCCACCTCCCTCGGCGTGCAGACCCAAAGGTATATTGTGAAATCCACCCACCCCCCCATGAATAGCACAAACTGGATTTCAGAATTAACAAACAAACAAAAAAGTTTATTAACTAGAAAGAGTAGATTTTAAGTGAGTAGACGAGATAACAAACCAAACAAAGCAGACTACTAAGCAACTAAAACAAAACATGCAAACAAAGCTTGATTCACTAAAGAAACAGGATACAGAATGTAATTTCTTACCCTAAATGTTGAATTCGGCAGGATGCAGAGTTTCTGTTGCTAGGAGTCCCAGTTATTTCTTCTTACAGACTGGACCCCTGTCTCAGTCTGGACCAGGGGTCTCAAACTCACAGCCCATTGGCCATCTGTGGCCCATGAACCTCCAAAATGTGGCCCACAGGGCTCCAGCAGTTTTGGGCCCGGGTCTCTGGGTGGGTTCTGAGTGACATTACTGGTCCACTGGAAGGATTTAAGGACTGGTACTGGCCCTACAGTAAATTGAGTTTGAGACCCCTGGTCTGGACTCTCCCATGGCTTTCCCTTCAGGTTAGTTCCTTTGTTCCTCCAGGTTGTTTCAGCAGTCCTCCTTCTTGGGTAGGAGGAAAGTCAATGGAGGAGAGTCTCGTTTCCCCTCCTTCCCTAAGATTTACGTAAGGCAGGAATCTTTTGTTTCTCAAACTTGACACTCCTCCTTATAGTGGAAAGTTACAAGAAGTCCAAGATAATGTTTAGTGGCAGGAGACAAGACCACCTGATCTAGTAGTGTCACAGCTACATCCCAGGAATGAGAGAGATTAGTATCTTCACAGTCTTGTTGTTTCTTCCTAATGGCCCATCAAATCTGGTGGCCTATCCTCTGGTGGCTGTATTCATAGAATCATAGAATATCAGGGTTGGAAGGGACCTTAGGAGGTCATTTAGGGATCTGGGGCAAAAATCTGTCAGGCGACAGTACTTGGTCCTTCTAATGAAGGCAGGGGACTGGACTTGATGACCTTTCAAGGTCCTTCCAGTTCTATGAGATGGGCATATCTCCATATATTTTTTTCTTCTTAACCCCCTGCTTAAAGCAGGACCAATCCCCAATTTTATGCCCCAGATCCCTAAATGGCCCCCTCAAGGATTGAACTCACAACCCTGGGTTTAGCAGGCCAATGCTCAAACCACTGAGTTATCCCTTTCCCCCAATACAACCCTGTTGTAATTGTTACATACTCCATATTCCTAACTTTAGATACGGAAATGATACATGCATACAAATTGGATAATCACAAATCATAACCTGTCCAATGATATCTTACATGAGCCGTCTTGCAGAAAGTAAATCTCAGTCATGTCATATCCATATCATAAGCATATTTTCATAAAGGACATGGAGTGTAATGTCTCAATGCCTTGTACTAAAATTACTGCAAGAGTGTGTAGGGAATGAACACAGGGATATAGTCTGTCACAAGAGCCTAGGTCACAATTGCTGGGGTAAACAAACAACTGCACCTTTTGCCTAGTCACTTACTGTGGAATTCTCTCCTCGGATCATGTGAGACAATATCGACCTAAACAACTGAACAGCACTCTGATTATATCCAGTTATTTCCGTTAGTTGCACAATTTGGGGTGTGCTGTTGTTCACCATTTCGGATGGGAGATGTAAAAACAGTTGGCAGCATGTCCAAAAGCTTGGAGTATTCTCTCCTCTTTGATTGAACTGCATGTGAAGTTTCTCCATCTCATCATGGAGGGGGCAGGGAAAAGCAAAAATAAAATAAGGAAGACTATTTGAATAAATTGTCATTTTCTCAAAGTCCCCAATCAATCTGAGCTATAGTCAGGCAAGTCAAACTAATATCTGGTTATGGGACCAAATGGCCCTCAAAAAAGAGGAAAGACCCACAATGCAGAGAGGTATAAGATTCTAGTTATATGAAACTGGATGTAATTCCAGAGCAAGATAAAGGCGATGACTCAGATTTAACACAAGAGATTCTCCCATTATGTTTTCTTCTGATCCATTCAAACCTGCTTCACTCATTACTATTGAGTTGTATCATTTACAAAACTTCTAGCATCATCGTACTGGAAAAAAAACTCCAACCTCTCCATCTGCAAACAATCCCATCTCAACAGGAAAAATCCTAGAAGAGGCCTTGACAATAGCTGGAAACTGACATTTGAACTCCAAATGATTATACTGCATTTGAGAGCCATTCAAATTCCACTTCCAGGTCTGTGACACTTTCATCTCAGGCCTTAAATTACTATGTTTTAGGATCAAATCAAAGCGTTATTCCCAAGCAGAGGGCTGAGAACACTGAATCATAAGACACAGTGAGAGGTGGAGGTGTAGAAAGTGGAGAACATAAATTCAACATAAATTCTGGCTGGAGTAATTCGGAAGGGGGGGAATCCCTACGACTCACCATTTCTTCTTCAGGTTGAAAAAGCTTTTCTTTTCCTATTCCTAACCCTGCTCCTTCTCTTTGTTATATTTACATATATTTAAAATGAGAAAAATGGTACAAAAACAATCAGCAGAACCCAGTGCAATGTGAAAACAACTGGCAATGAGACAATCTGTCCATAGTGGGGGAATGTGGTGACCAACAATTGCTTTGCAGTGGGAGGAAAAGTATAAATGTGATGTTCCAAATTTGTTTACACTAGGAAAAGTGATGGATGTTATGTCAGGTCTTCACAACATTTGCTGAATTACCATGGCCACTATAAATGGGCTATTTTTTAAATTGAAAAAAAACATTGTTTTTACATCAAGATCGCTAATTGAAGCTAGCTAAATCCTAGTGGAATCAAGGCCCAAGTACATTAAACCTCCATGTACCTAGTTGAGACAACTCCTGGTTCCGCCACCTAGACTTGAGTGACATTCTTGTTTGAAGGATACACACTTCCATGACATAGAACAAAAGACTCTGGGATTCTCCCCAAGGGAGGATGTGCTACAGAAGGGAAAAGCAGACAACTCATCTGGGGGAACTGAAACATCACAGGGACACAAATGAGGCCTTAAATTTCACTATGTGGGAATTAGCAAAAGGAAAACAATCTTTTATCAGCTCTAGACAGGGTTTGTATGCTCTCTATCTCCCTTGCAGCATCTCTAATGATAAATAAAGGCTGAATTCTGATACAAGAACTTGCCATATTCATAAAATTCATAGGGTCACTCTCTTGTGTGGATCCTCTGATGTTTAATAAGTTTTGAGCTCTGAGCAAAGGCTTTCCCGCACTCAGAGCATGCGTAGGGTTTCTCCCCTGTGTGGATTCTCTGATGTTGAATAAGGGCTGAGCTCTGAGAAAAGGTTTTCCTGCACTCACTGCATTCATAGGGTTTCTCCCCTGTGTGGATTCTCTCATGTTGAATAAGAACTGAGCTCCAAGAGAAGGTTTTCCCACACTCGCAGCATCGATAGGGTTTCTGCCCCGTGTGGATTCTCCGATGGCTAATAAGCGTTGAGCGATCCGTGAAGGTTTTCCCACACTCACAGCACTCATAGGGTTTCTCCCCGGTGTGGATTCTCTGATGGCTAATAAGGTTTGAACTACCAGTGAAGGTTTTCCCGCACTCACTGCATCCATAGGGTTTCTCCCCTGTGTGGGTCCTCTCATGTCTAATAAGCTGTGAGCTCTGAGCGAAGGTTTGCCCGCACTCACTGCATTCATAGGGTTTCTCCCCTGTGTGGATCCTCTGATGCTGAATAAGGTGTAAGCTCCGAGAGAAGGATTTCCCACACTCACTGCATTCATAGGGTTTTTCCCCTGTGTGGATTCTCTGATGACTAATAAGGGTTGAGTGATCCGTGAAGGATTTCCCACACTCGCTGCATTCGTAGGGTTTCTCGCCTGTGTGGGTTCTCCGATGTGTAGTAAGGTTTGAGCTCTGAGCGAAGGTTTTCCCACACTCACTGCATTCATAAGGTTTCTCCCCTGTGTGGCTTCTCTGATGAATAATAAGGTGTGCTCGCTTACTGAACTTTTTCCCACAGTCAGAGCATGTGTTATTTCTCTCTCCCGTGAGGATAATCTGCTGGGCCATGGTTTTCTTGTTGCGTTTCTGAGTTTCCTGATAATTAACAGATTGACCAGCTTTCTGCATTGGCTGGTTTCCCTGCTGCTTCTCTGGCCTGTACTGACTCTCACAGGCTTTTTCCTGCTCACAACTCCTGGTCACGCCCCCTTTGCATCTTTGCAGTAACACCCCTCGTGGTTGCATTTCCTCATCATCTTCCTGCTGAGCCTTCTGCTCCAAGGTCTCATTCACCACCCCATCATCTGGTGGGACAGAGAAAGAAAAACCTCAGAAACCAGAATGGAAAAAGGGAGAACAAACCAAAAGAACAGCTGGAGATGGGAAAAAAATCAGGGACTGAATTTCCCCAAATTCTTCCCTAAAGGGGAGAGAGTAGGGGATCAATTTCTGCACCCAGCTCCCATCCAAACACTCAGGGAGAAGGAAGTTCGGGGAGGGAGCTACTGCCAAGCAGTGGGGGCAAAAGACCTAACTGGCTTCAAGATTAAGCTAGATACATTTATGGAGGGGATGGTTTGATGGGATAACATGATCTTAGTCAAAGGTCAATTAATTGCCATCAGTGGTAAATAGGACCAATGGTCAATGATGGGATGTTAGAAGTTACTACAGAGAACTTTTTCCTGGGTGTCTGGCTGGTGAGTCTTGCCCACATGCTCAGGGTTCAGCTGATCGCCATATTTGGGGTCGGGAAGGAATTTTCCTCCAGGGTAGATCGGCAGAGGCCCTGGAGGTTTTTTGCCTTCCTCTGCAGCATGGGGCACGGGTCACTTACCGGAGGATTCTCTGCATCTTGAAGTCTTTCAACCATGATTTGAGGACTTCAATAGCTGAGACATAGGTGAGAGGATTATTCCAGGAGTGGGTGGGTGAGATTCTGTGGCCTGCATTGTGCAGGAGGTCAGACTAGATGATCATAATGGTCCCCTCTGACCTTAAAGTCTATGAGTCTATGAGTTAGTCAGGATGGCATGAGCAATATCTATCTGCCTTGAGCCTACGCCTGCTAGGAACAATCCTGAATTCAGGCAGCTCACAGGTCGTTGTTGGGAATCCCAGCTGTTTCCTTCAGGCATGGACAACATGGGAATTGGTTTAATTATAGAATATCAGGGTTGGAACGGACCTTAGAGGTCATCTAGTCCAACCCCCTGCTCAAAGCAGGACCAATCCCCAATTTTTGCCCCAGATCCCCAAATGGCCCCCTCCAGGATTGAACTCACAACCCTTCCTCATTCACACCTCATTCATTCAACAGGGCAATTGAATACAAAGTGGGGGGAAGATCTTACTCTACTTCTAGCAAAAATACATTTTTTTTACCTTAATTATATTACCTGGGGGGAGGGATAGCTCAGTGGTTTGAGCATTGGCCTGCTAAACCCAGGGTTGTGAGTTCAATCCTTGAGGGGGCCATTTGGGGATATGGGGCAAAAATTGGGGATTGGTCCTGCTTTGAGCAGCGGGTTGGACTAGATGAATTCCTAAGGTCCCTTCCAACCCTGATATTCTATGATTCTACCTTAGGGGCCCGCTATAACATATTAGCAAGGTTCAATACAAAGTCATATAGAAGTTATACAAAAATGCATAATGCAGAGATTTATCTACAACTGCATTGATTGACTGTTGCATGCAGTAATATAGTGACCCCTGGGGGGAATGAAGAGGGGTGTGATGGTGGGGAGGGTCGGGTCCTATTTTACTGCTGTGATCTGGTCACCCTATGCGTGCTGTTTCTTTCCTCCTCTACAGGCTTCCACACCCCAGCCCTGGGGAAGGAGGGGTTGTTTCCACGGGGTGGGTGGTGCTGGGGGTGGGGGGTTTCCGCAGGGCCGGGGGGTTTCATCCCTCAGCTGTTTTCTTTGGAGTAATATGGCCCTCGCCGCTTTACGAGTTGTGCAGGCCTGACCTAGACCATCCCTCACCGACATTTGTCCAATCTGTTTTTTAAAACTTTCAATGATGGTGAATTCAAAAGCTCCCTTGGAAGCCTATTCCTGAGCATAACTATAATAGAATCATAGAATCTCAGGGTTGGAAGGGACCTCAGGAGGTCATCTAGTCCAACCCCCTGCTCAAAGCAGGACCAACCCCAACTAGATCATCCCAGCCAGGGCTTTGTCAAGCCTGACCTTAAAAACTTCTAAGGAAGGAGATTCCACCACCTCCCTAGGTAACCCATTCCAGTGCTTCACCACCCTACTAGTGAAAAAGTTCTTCCTAATATCCAACCTAAACCTCCCCCTCTGCAACTTGAGACCATTGCTCCTTGTTCTGTCATCTTCTACCACTGAGAACAGTCTAGATCCAGCCTCTTTGGAACCCCCTTTTAGGTAGTTGAAAGCAACTATCAAATCCCCCCTCACTCTTCTCTTCTGCAGGCTAAACAATCCCAGTTCCCTCAGCCTTTCCTCATAAGTCATGTGCTCCAACCCCCTAATCATTTTGGTTGCCCTCCATTGGACTCTTTCCAATTTAGCCACATCCTTCTTGTAGTGTGGGGCCCAAAACTGGACACAGTACTCCAAATGAGGCCTCACCAGTGCCGAATAGAGGGGAATAATCACGTCCCTCGATCTGCTGGAAATGCCCCTACTTATACAGCCCAAAATGCCATTAGCCTTCTTGGCAACAAGGGCACACTGTTGACTCATATTCAGCTTTTCGTCCACTGTAACCCCTAGGTCCTTTTCTGCAGAACTGCTGCCCAGCCATTCGGTCCCTAGTCTGTAGCAGTGCATGGGATTCTTCCGTCCTAACTGCAGGACTCTGCACTTGTCCTTGCTGAACCTCATCAGATTTCTTTTGGCCCAATCCTCTAATTTGTCTAGGTCCCTCTGTATCCTGTCCCTACCCTCCAGCGTATCAACCACTCCTCCCAGTTTAGTGTCATCTGCAAACTTGCTAAGGGTGCAGTCCACACCATCCTCCAGGTCGTTGATGAAGATATTCAACAAAACCGGCCCCAGGACCGACCCTTGGGGCACTCCACTTGATACCGGCTGCCAACTAGACATGGAGCCATTGATCACTACCCATTGAGCACGACCATCCAGCCAGTTTTCTATCCACCTTACCGTCCATTCATCCAGCCCATACTTCTTTAACTTGCTGGCAAGAACACTGTGGGAGACTGTATCAAAAGCTTTGCTAAAGTCAAGAAATAGCACATCCACTGCTTTCCCCTCATCCACAGAGCCAGTTATCTCATCATAGAAGGCAATTAGGTTAGTCAGGCATGACTTGCCCTTGGTGAATCCATGCTGACTGTTCCTGATCACTTTCCCCTCCTTTAAGTGGTTCAGAATTGATTCCTTGAGGACCTGTTCCATGATTTTTCCAGGGACTGATGTGAGACTGACTGGCCTGTAGTTCCCCGGATCGTCCTTCTTCCCTTTTTTAAAGATGGGCACTACATTAGCTTTTTTCCAGTCATCCGGGACCTCCCCCGATTGCCATGATTTGTCAAAGATAATGGCCAATGGCTCTGCAATCACATCGGCCAACTCCTTTAGCACCCTCGGATGCAGTGCATCCGGCCCCATGGACTTGTGTTCGTCCAGCTTTTCTAAATAGTCCCGAACTACTTCTTTCTCCACAGAGGGCTGGTCACCTCCTCCCCATACCGTGCTGCGGAGTGCAGCCGCCTGGGAGCTGACCTTGTCTGTGAAGACAGAGGCAAAAAAAGCATTGAGTACACTAGCTTTCTCCACATCCTCTGTCACTAGGTTCCCTCCCTCATTCAGCAAGGGGCCCACACTTTCCTTGACTTTCTTCTTGTTGCTCACATACCTGAAGAAACCCTTCTTGTTACTCCTAACATCTCCAGCTAGCTGCAACTCCAAGTGTGATTTGGCCTTCCTAATTTCACTCCTGCATGCCTGAGCAATATTTTTATACTCCTCCCTGGTCATTTGTCCAATCTTCCACTTCTTGTAAGCTGCTTTTTTGTGTTTAAGACGAGCAAGGATTTCACTGTTAAGCCAAGCTGGTCGCCTGCCGTATTTACTTTTCTTTCTACACATCGGGATGGTTTGTTCCTGCAACCTCAATAAGGATTCTTTAAAATACAGCCAGCTTTCCTCGACTCCTTTCCCCCTCATGTTATTCTCCCAGGGGACCTTGCCCATCAGTTCCCTGAGGGAGTCAAAGTCTGCTTTTCTGAAGTCCAGGCTCTGTATTCTACTGCTCTCCTTTCTTCCTTGTGTCAGGATCCTGAACTCGACCATCTCATGGTCACTGCCTCCCAGGTTCCCATCCACTATTGCTTCCTCTACTATTTCTTCCCTGTTTGCGAGCAGCAGGTCAAGAAGAGCTTTTCCCCTAGTTGGTTCCTCCAGCACTTGCACCAGGAAATTGTCCCCTACACTTTCCAAAAACTTCCTGGATGTCAAATCAACCTAGTCTTCTTTGAAAGGATAACAAGCCTTATGGATGGGGAGAGCAGTAAATATGATATATTTTTACTTTTGGTACTCTCTCACATGACCTTCTCATATGCAAAGTAGGGAAATTTAGCCTAGATGAACCTACAATAAGGTGGGTGCACAACTGGTTGGAAAACCATTATCAGAGCGTAATTGTGAATGGTACACAATCAAAGTGTAAGGACATATTGAGTGGGGTCCCCCAGCGATCTGTCCTGGGTCCAGTTCTATTCAATATGTTTATAAATGGTTTCAATAATGGCAGAGAGAGTACACTTACAAAGTTTGCAGACACCACCAAGCTGGGAGGAATGCAAGAGCTTTGGAGGACAGCATTCGAATTCAAAATGATCCTGTCAAAGTGGAAAAATGGCATGAAATAAATAGCATAAAAGGGAATGAAGATATATGTAAAGTATTACACGTAGAAAGGAATAATCAACTGCACAAATGCAAAATGGGAAAGGAGTGCCTAAGGAGGAGTACCGCAGAAAAGGATCTGAGGGTTGTAGTGGATCACCTCTGTCCCCCCTGTTACTTCTTGCACCCCCCCCAGCTCACCTCTGTTCCGCCTCCTCCCCTGAACACGTCACCGCTCTGCTTCTCCTCCCTCCCAGGAGCTGTTGCACGGCAAGCCGGGGAGGAGGGGAAATGTGGCGCGCCCGGGGGAGGAGGCAGGGCCAGGGATTTGTGGAAGGTGTTGGAATGAGGGTAGGGAAGGGGCGGATTTGTGCCGGGAGGGGGACGCGAGCACCCACCAGTGCTGGCTAAAGTCAGCGCCTATGGCTACACCTTCCTCTGTCTTTCTCTAGCTCCTAATGTATTTAGGTCAAAGTTCTAACCTTTTCTTATTGCCTTTTCGATCGCCTTACCCTTTCTGAGTCGTCCCTACATGCTTGTGCGCTCCTTCTAGACTCCTCCCCACAATTTGCCCATGTGTCTATTTTTCATAGGGTTCAGTTTTGATTTTCAGGTCATTAAAGTGCTCCTGTGGTGGTAAATGGACCTCTTACTATTCTTCCTTTCTTTCCTTCATGTCAGGTTAGTTTGCAGTTATGCCTTAGATATTGTCTCCTTGACAAACGGTCAGCTCTCCTGAACTCATTTTTCCCTTAGATTTTCTTCCCATATGACTGCAGTTACCCATTCTCTTCATTTGAAGTCTGAAGTCCTTATTCTGCTGCTCTCACTCCTTTCTTTCCTGGCTAGCTCAGTTGGTCGAGCATCAGACTTTTAATCTGAGGGTCCAGGCTTCAAGTCCCTGGTCAGGTGTATACTTTGCAAGTGTTGTATGTATTTGATTCCTTAACCAATTTTCAGAGGGGTAGCTGTGTTTGTCGCTTCTACAGATCCAGCCTAAGAGTTCTGTGGCACCTTATAGACTAACAGACGTATTGGAGCATAAGCTTTCGTGGGTGAATCCCCACTTCTTCGGATGCATCTGAAGAAGTGGGTATTCACCCACGAAAGCTTATGCTCCAATACGTCTGTTAGTCTATAAGGTGCCACAGAACTCTTTGTCGCTTAACCAATTTTAACTCTTGCCTTTCTTTTCTTTTTTTATAAATAAATCTTCAGATATTAGATACTAAAGGATTGGCAACAGCATGATTATTGGGTAAGATCTGAGTTATATATTGACCTGGGTAGGTGGCTGGTCCTTTGGGATCAGAAACCCCCTTTTGTTTGATGAAACTGGTTTTAAATAACCACTCCTCATTAAGTCTAGTGTCTGGGTGTTGAATCCAGGACTGCAATACCTAAGGAGGCTGCATTTCTGACTTCGTGTTAGTCTTTGTGGTGAGACAGAAGTTGACTTGTGTTGCTGGATTGGTATATCTCATGGAAGAATAACCACCAGTTTGGGGCTGTGTCTGCACTTTTCCCCTGCAGCTTGTCCTGAATTTGGTATTCTCAGTGGTGGCCCATGAAGACACGGTGACAGTGACATGTAAGGTAGGAATAGGCAGTGAAAGGCCTTGACAGTGAAGATAAGCAGCTAACCCGTTAGGGTATGTCTGCACTACACCAGGCTTTGAGCCTGGGTCCATGGACTTGTATTCATCATGCTCAGGCTAGCACATTAAAAATAGCTATGCAGACATTGCAGCTCCAGTTCCCAAGCCTACCCCTGGTTTGAGAGGCCGCGCTCCAGCCCAACCTCCAACATCTACACAGTTACATATAGCCCCCCCAGCACGAGTGTGCGGACCCAGGCTGGGAGGATCTCTCCCAGAGGCAGTATAGACATATCAGTAACATGCTATTGCCTAGGCTTTGCTTTTTCGCAAGGCTGATCCCCACAGCTCCACTACTCTGAGACAGGGCCTTCTGGAGGCAATACCCCTCTGTGTCACGATGGCACGTCAGTGAGTCCAAATGATTTGAGATGCCTCCTAAACACCATCCCTTTTGGGGTACAGGGTCGAAAGTTCTTACAGATCCGGCATCGATCTTTAATGAGTGACTCCCCCAAGCACTTAAGGCAGCTGCTATGGGGGTCACTCACAGGCATAGGCCAGTTGCAGTCCGAGCAGGGCTTAAACCCAGGAGACCGGGGCATGCCCACCCTGGGGTGAAATCCCTGCTGGGATCCTAATGACTAACTAACAAACGCTTTATTACTCTTAACAACTATTTAACCATGTTTTTGTGATGCCTATTATATCAATATCTTCATTTAAAACCAGGCACTCAAGTTCATCCATCTTACAATTTAGCCTTCTTCTGTTTGCATACAATAATATATACAATTTGCCAGTATTTTGGGGGGAGGGATAGCTCAGTGGTTTGAGCATTGGCCTGCTAAACCCAGGGTTGTGAGTTCAATCCTTGAGGGGGCCATTTAGGGATCTGGGGCAAAAATTGGGGATTGGTCCTGCTTTGAGCAGGGGGTTGGACTAGATGACCTCCTAAGGTCCCTTCCAACCCTGATAGTCTATGATTCTAATATTTAGTTGCAACAAAGGGTCCTGTGGCACCTTATAGACTAACAGAGGTATTGAAGCATAAGCTTTCGTGGGTGAATACCCACTTCTTCGGATGCAAGGAGTGGACATCCGAAGAAGTGGGTATTCACCCACGAAAGCTTATGCTTCAATACCTCTGTTAGTCTATAAGGTGCCACAGGACCCTTTGTCGCTTCTACAGATCCAGACTAACACGGCTACCCCCTGATACTTAATATTTAGTTGTCTGCCTTCATATGATGCAATTGAATAGGACTCCCTCTCTTCAGCTACGACCTGTACTTTATGAACTTCTATCCTCTCCTCTTTACTAGGATATAGAGAATCCCCATTAAGGGATTCTCCCCCCCCCCTCCCTCCAAAGGGATGGCTCTGTCCGAACCTTGCGTTCCTCCACAATTCTTGCCTTTCCCCCAGCCCTTAGTTTAAAATCTCCTCTGTATGTTTTTTCATTTTACATGCCAGAGGTCTGGTTCCATTTTGGTTTACGTGGAGACCACCCTTCTTGTATAGGCTCTTCCTTTTCAAAAAGGTTCCCCAGGTCCTAATAAACCTAAAACCTTCCTCCCTACAGTATCATCAAATGATGAGTCAAAGAGATTGAAATTCACATGTGCAGCAAGATGAAGGTCTTTTAACAGCTACAGAGTTTCCAGTAATTTGCTGTCACAGTAATTGGCTGGATCAGGAGGACATGCTATGGCCATTAAACCTGTGCTAAATTATGCATTTGAGTCTCAGCCCTATCACTGACAACTTTCAGACAATGCGTGTTGTTGATTTTTCTTACATTCTGAAGGAGTTTCTCTTGGAAGTTTTGACCCGATATCAAAATTACTGCGTTAATAACAGTGATTTGAAGTGCTCTCAAACTTACATGGAGATATTGGACTGGTAGCTAATTAAGAGTTTTGCAAGCATTGCTCTGCCGGCTAGTGGTGTGAAAAATCATATCCTTACTGTGACCCGGTGTGCTTGGGGCAGCCCTCACTGGAAATGCCAAGGTCAGGGCAAAAGGAAGAGCAGATACCCACCAGTTTTGGGAGTAACACAGAAGTTAAACTCCCCAACCAGTGACAAACTGTGCTTCTGATGCCCCACACTGGTTATCAAGAAGCACAAAAAGAAATCACACAGCCCCCTTATTGCATTCCAGTTCCCTGGCTCCCAATCAGCACCTAGGTTCTGTACAGTGAGAAGTTATTTAAAAAAACTGCTCACATATACAAAATGTTCTTCTCACCCCAAAGGGTCAGCCACATTAGCAGGTCAGTATAGGTTTGAATCTCACCAAAATGCCACACTGCCAGCCAATCTTTTAATGTCTAAAACTAAAGAAAAAAAGAAAGAACAAGAAGAGAGATGTTAAATAGTAAAACAGTCACATACATACAAAGACTTCAAAGTCCATAGATCAGTTTCCTAGCAGTATTCGTGAGTTTGCTGGCTTGAAAGTCCCTCTAGAACACATCCCCAGCTGGGATGGATCATTCAGTCCTTTATTCAGAGCTTCAGTTTGTAGCAAAGTTCCTCCAGAGCTAAGAAGCAGGCTTGAAGACAAAATGGAGACGATGCGGCTGCCTTTTATAGTCTTTTGCAGTGTGGATTGTAATTCCTTAGTTTTAAACACAAACTGCCCAGCACATGACTTGGAAGCCTTTTCTGTCCATAGGCCTGTCCCTGCATGCCTTGCTGAGTCATAAGAGGTCTCTCTTACCTTCCCTCAATGGGTCAGTTAGGGCTAGTCTACACTTACCGGCTGGATTGGAGGCGTCGGATCGATCTTCTGGGTTCGATTTATCGCGTCTTGTCTAGATGCGATAAATCGAACCAGGAAGTGCGCCCCCGTCGACGCTGGTAATCCAGCTCGCCGCGAGGAGTAAGCGCTGTCGACGGGGGAGCCTGCGCGTCGTGTGTGGACCGCAGGTAAGTTCGAACTAAGAGACTTCGACTTCAGCTACGTTATTAACGTAGCTGAAGTTGAGTATCTTAGTTCGACGGGGGGGGTTAGTGTAAACCAGCCCTTAGATAGCTGATGGTCCTTCATGGGCCATCAAGCAGGCTAGGCAATGCTGATGCCAAAGTGTCTGGGGGTGTCATGCAGGGCTTGGCTACACTGGAAACTTTAAAGCACTGTCATGGGAACGCTCCTGTGGCAGCGCTTTGAAGTGTAAGTGTGGCCAGGCGGAAGCGCTGGGTCCCCGAGATTTCGTAGAGCGTCACACTTACCTGACATAGCTTGCTGACAAAAACTCTAATGTAGACACACGTATAGTGACCAAAAAAAATCACTAAAAAGAAATCAAGCACAGATTCTCCCCTGCAGAAGAGAAGAGTGAGGGGGGATTTGATAGCTGCTTTCAACTACCTGAAAGGGGGTTCCAAAGAGGATGGATCTAGACTGTTCTCAGTGGCAGAAGATGACAGAACAAGGAGTAATGGTCTCAATTTGCAGAGGGGGAGGTTTAGGTTGGATATTAGGAAAAACTTTTTCACTAGTAGGGTGGTGAAGCACTGGAATGGGTTCCCTAGGGAGGTAGTGGAATCTCCTTCCTTAGAGGTTTTTAAGGTCAGGCTTGACAAAGCCCTGGCTGGGATGATCTAGTTGGGGTTGGTCCTGCTTTGAGCAGGGGGTTGGACTAGATACCTCCTGAGGTCCCTTCCAACCCTGAGATTCTATGATTCTATGAAATGCCCATGCACTATATTAAAGCAGAGTTAAGATTTCCCAGCTCTGCCTCATGCCCTTCCAGCATGTGAATGGTGATGAAAGTTAAAAGCTCTGAAAACCAGGAAATGAAGAAAGAACTACACACCACCCCGGCACTGCCACCTGAATTCTTCTCCTGGTCCCTAACCCTGGAGCCAGCAAATAGCACTGGGAATAGGTCAGTAAAGGTGATGCAAAGAAGAAGTGGGTGCATCTGAAGAAGTGGGTATTCACCCACGAAAGCTTATGCTCCAATACGTCTGTTTGTCTATAAGGTGCCACAGGACTCGTTGTCGCTTCTGGTGATGCAAATGTTAACCACCTGCCCAGGGAAGTGGAATATTCAAGTCAAGAACAGATTCCTTTCTGCAAGATGTTTTCATCAAAACAGAAGGTATTCAGCTCACTACAATGCTAACTTGTCAAGGCTGATTCCCCACTCTGGCACTTCAAGTGCAGAAGGCGAGGGCCCGCAAGGATACTAAAAATTAATACTGGCCACTCCAGTTCTGTATTAAACTCCCAAGGTTACAGCTTTTCTCTGACCTTGGCTTGGTAAATGCTGCCATCACCCAAATGCAAAAACCCCCTTGGATCCAGGAAGGAGCACTTGGCAATTCCTCCCTGTGGGGTACCCTCAAGCCCTTTCACCCGCCCCTCCGGGGAAGAGCTGAGAAAGAAAAAGGAAATTAGCTGTTGCCACCAGCTAATTAAACAACATGCGCACAAACCTCTTCGGACACAAAAAATCCAATCCTGTTCTCCAAAGAGGTAAATTTTATTAACAACAAAGAAAGAAATAAAATGCTGCTGGAAGTTAGGCTTTTGCTGGATTTTAAAAGAGCAACTCCAAAAATTGAGCAGCCAAAATAGCTTTCTTGGGGGTTCAGCTTAAAGGTTACATGCAACAAAAGCATTTGGGGTTAGCACAGAGGAGTCCAGGAGTCTTACCAAAAATAAAAAATAAACCTGATTGTGGCTATCTAAACATTCCCTGTCCCAATGAATCCTTCTAGGTATAGGCTTTAAGGTCAGAAGGGACCATTATGATCATCTAGTCTGACCTCCTGCACAATGCAGGCCACGGAATCTCACCCACCCACTCCTGCCATAATCCTCTCACCGATGTCTCAGCTATTGAAGTCCTCAAATCCTGGTTTAAAGACTTCAAGATGCAGAGAATCCTCCGGTAAGTGACCCGAGCCCCATGCTGCAGAGGAAGGCGAAAAACCTCCAGGGCCTCTGCCAATCTACCCTGGAGGGAAATTCCTTCCCAACCCCAAATATGGCGATCAGCTGAACCCTGAGCATGTGGGCAAGACTCACCAGCCAGACACCCAGGAAAAAGTTCTCTGTAGTAACTTCTAACATCCCATCACTGACCATTGGTCCTATTTACCACCCAGGCTTAGCCGGCAGACCACACCTATGGAAGGGGATGTTTCATTCCTGCTTCAAACTTTACACAGCATTCCTACTGCCCCTTTCTCTTCAGCCCAGAGAGAACAACAGACACACAAAGGGAAAGCTTCCCCCCCCACCATTTTAAAAAGTTCTAGCCTTCCCATTGGCTCTTCTGGTCAGGTGCCCACTCCCTTTCCTTTACCTGGGGGAATTTTAACCCTTTACAGGTAAAGCAAGCAGAGAACAGCTACCAAGAGCTAACTGGCTGGCTAGCCATAAAAGGGAGCTACTCCCCCCTGCTTTCATTTATCACATAATTGGGTGAAGCTGTATGGCCTGTATTATACGGGAGGTCAGACTAGATCAGGGGGTCTCAAACTCAAATGACCATGAGGGCCACATGAGGACTAGTGCATTGGCCCGAGGGCCACATTACTGACACCCCCCCCCCTCGCTGCCCCTGCCCCCACTCCACCCGTTCCATTAGGCCCCACCCCTTCCCTGCCCTCATTCCAACCCCTTCCCCAAATCCCTGCGTCTGCCCCGCCTCCTCCCCTGAGTGCGTGGCTCCCCACTCCTCCCTGGAAAGCGCTGAGGGCCACCAAACAGCTGTTTGGCGGCGGTAAGCGCCTGGAGGTAGGCAGAGGAGTGGGGACGCGGCGCGCTGGGGGGGAGTTGAGCTTGGTGGCCACAGGAAATAACACTGGGGGTGGGGGGCGGACGGAGCTTGGCGGGCTGCAGGAAATAACCCCACGAGCCGCATGGGGCCCGCGGGCTGCGTGTTTGAGACCCCTGGACTAGATGACCTAATAGTATCCCCTGGCCTTAAAATGTACTGAACAATAATCAACAGGAGGAAGGACTAAGAGAACATGCCCCTGTTTGTGCGGTGTTGTACGGGTTGGAATACCAGCATTTCTCTCGATGCACTCCAGTTGCGTGCACAGTGTCAGTGGTAACTTTACATGAACGGCGGCGGGAATACTTGGAGCAGCTTGGCAGAGCTGTGACAGTGATAGGAAGACAGGATGCAGGTGACACATCCTCATGTCAGTGCCGAAGGGTTGTAGGTTGTGTCAATAAAGGTGCACTAGCGTGTGTTCTTGCCATGAGGGTTGTCAGCACTCTGGCGGCACGCATGCCAGTGGTCTCCAGTGCTCAGCGAGGGGTAAGTGAAGGCAAGGACTCTGAAGGAAGCCTCAGTGCAAGGATAAAGGGGTGGTAACGTTAGGAAAGTCTGTGATGGATTGTGTGCACTAGGCTCAGTGTTTTGAGTGCAGGCCAAGTGTAAATAGCTTCTGTTCCTAATCATAGAATCTCAGGGTTGGAAGGGACCTTAGGAGGTCATCTAGGCCAACCCCCTGCTCAAAGAAGGACCAATCCCCAATTTTTGCCCCAGATCCCTAAATGGCCCCCTCAAGGGTTGAACTCACAACCCTGGGTTTAGCAGGCCAATGACTCAAACCACTGAGCGATCCCTCCCCCCGAAATCCCAGGCTTTGCCTCAGCAAAGAGAAGATGTTAGATTCTGTGCTATACTGCTCCTGTGCTCTGTTCCCAAAGTGGTCTTTACGGGGAGGGTAGTATATGTGTCACGCGCCCTGCTGGTGTGTTGCTGAAACAGGGCAGAGTTGAGGTTCCATGGTGGAGTATTGTGAACCTTAACTCTCCATTTCCCCTTCCAATAACCAATGGGACAGGAATCCTTACCCAGCGAGGTCACCGTCTCATAGTTCTCCTGCATGACGTCTCTGTAGAGGGCTCTCTGAGCGGGGTCCAGCAGAGCCCCCTCTTCCCTGGTGAAATACACAGCCACCTCCTCGAAGGTCACCGGCCCCTGAAAGAGCAAGAGTCCAACACTCAGTACCTACTGTCTACGGACAACCCCACTATTGGCAGGGGAGGGGGGCCAATCACATGGAAGCTCTGGGAGGCAGGCAAGCAGTATAGTGCCACCCACACCCCATCACATGAGAGCAGACAGGAAGCATCAAGGGGAGGGGAGAAAAAGAGCACCCCCACTTCTCCCAGCAGAGAGAGGGGGTAGGAGTCTTCACAATCATCACTCGCCGACTAGCCAGAGGCTGATACAGGAGATGGAGCCCCCAGCAGGGTCCGGAGACCCGGAGTGAATCACATCACCCTCCCCGTTGCCAGCATCCAGAAGGGAAGGGATGAGGCATCTTCCCTGGGCCTCACTGGTGGGTGCCCCTTTATACCTCACAGAAACCTCCGGTGTATAGGTTCAGACTGCAGTATTAGTCTGGTAAGTTTTCCCAGCCAAGTCCAGAGGGGGGGTTGTTTCCTGTTCTACAAATAAGAGAATTCCCACCCGCATGACACCAAGATGAGAGGAGTTCCAAGCTGTTGCCTGATCTTTAGATGATGTATTAATTATATTGATTTCTTAAGAATCCCCAGTTATTACTTTGGGACAAGAACCGGTCAACCATCAAGATCAGGGCCAGTTATTATTTAAATTATTATATAGTTGGGAGCCCCGACGTGCGCAGTTGCAACACTCACACGATAGGAGCTCTTCTATATTTACAGGTTTCAGGGTAGCAGCTGTGTTAGTCTGTGTCAGCAAAAAGAACAGGAGCACTATACTAACCTTAGACACTAACACATTTATTTCAGCATAAGCTTTGGTGGGCGACAGTCCCACTTCATCGGATGCATAGAATGGAACATACAGTAAGTTCTCGCAATGTATAAATATCTTCTTACTGTATGTTCCATTCTATGCATCCGATGAAGTGGACTGTCGCCCACGAAAGCTTATGCGGAAAAAAATGTGTTAGTCTCTACGTTGCTACCAGTACTTCTGTTCTTTATATTTACAAATGACAAAGAGTTCTGTGGCACCTTATAGACTAGCAGGGAGGAGGGATAGCTCAGTGGTTTGGGCATTGGCCTGCTAAACCCAAGGTTGTGAGTTCAATCCTTGAGGGGGCCATTTAGGGATCTGGGGCAAAAATTGGGGATTGGTCCTGCTTTGAATCATAGAATCATAGAATCTCAGGGTTGGAAGGGACCTCAGGAGGTCATCTAGTCCAACCCCCTGCTCAAAGCAGGACCAACCCCAACTAGATCATTCCAGCCAGGGCTTTGTCAAGCCTGACCTTAAAAACCTCTAAGGAAGGAGACTCCACCACCTCCCTAGGTAACCCATTCCAGTGCTTCACCACCCTACTAGTGAAAAAGTTTTTCCTAATATCCAACCTAAACCTCCCCCTCTGCAACTTGAGACCATTACTCCTTGTTCTGTCATCTTCTACCACTGAGAACAGTCTAGATCCTAGACCTTGAGCTGAGGGTTGGACTAGATGACCTCCTAAGGTCCCTTCCAACCCTAATCTTCTATGATCACCGCCAGTGGCCATTGTTCTGGTACCTCCCAGGGACTACTGCTCCTAGGCTGGGATGCCACTTTTATAATATGTTACGCTGATGCTGTGACGTTTGATGCATATTCAGTAGAAAATTTCCCCCTTTTTCCTTATTTGTATTTTCTCACCTTACTAATGTTGGAGTGTCTTTTTTCTAAAGGTTAGTATATCAAGCATCAAACATATTGTCAGTTCTTTGCCATAGCCCTTTGGTGATTATGTTATGGGATGTTAGAAGTTACTACAGACAATTTTTTCCTGGGTGTCTGGTTGGTGAGTCTTGCCCACATGCTCAGGGTTCAGCTGATCGCCATATTTGGGGTCGGGAAGGAATTTTCCTCCAGGGTAGATTGGCAGAGGCCCTGGAGGTTTTTTGCCTTCCTCTGCAACATGGGGCACAGGTCACTTGCTGGAGGATCTTGAAGTCTTTAAACCATGATTTGAGGACTTCAATAGCTGAGACATAGGTGAGAGGATTATTCCAGGAGTGGGTGGGTGAGATTCTGTGGCCTGCACTGTGCAGGAGGTCAGACTAGATGATCATAATGGTCCCTTCTGACCTTAAAGTCTATGAGTCCATGTATCGGTTATGTATGTCAATTCATTGCCATGACACTTCTGTGGTTGGATCATGTACCTGTGTTCAGAACTTCCCCTTAAACATTCTCTATTCAGCTCCCCAATACTTGGGGTTTTCAGTTGGGCTGTTTATCTGTTCATAGGCCTCGTGGCTTATGCTAACTTGCTGAAGCTAATGTCTTACAGGTTATAGGCCCGTAGGTTCGTGCATTACTGCTGAATATAATGCAAAACAGTGAATATAATAAAGGCAAGCTAGCCCACCGGGCAACAAAGCACGTAGGAGAACAGGAGAACAATTCAAAATGACCTTTATAAACTAGAAAACTGATATGAATGAACAAGATGAAATTCAGTAAAGACAAATGTAAAGAACTACACGTAAGGACGGAAAACTAAATGTTCAACTACAAACCAGGGACTAATTGGCTTGGGGCAGTACTACTCAAAAGGATCTGGGGGTTAGTGTGGATCAAAAACTGAATCTGAGCCAGCCATGTGACTCAGTTGTGACGAAGGCTAGTTCAGTACTGGAATAGGTTACCAAGGGAGGTTGTGGAATCATCATCATTGGAGGTTTTTAAGGACAGGCTGGACATTGGGGGCTGGACTAGATGACCTCTCAAGGTTCAGTCCAGCCCTACAGTTCTAGGATTCTATGCTGAGGAAATGTTTGGTCACTTTATGACACCGCTGACCTGGCCTCTCCCACCAGCACTAAACCACAGATATTTTGAAACCCTCCCAGTAATAAAATCTGGGAACCCAAATATGAGACAAGAGCAGAACAAAAGGAGTGACCTTCGGGGATTCCCCCTGACATTGTCCCCAGGGCAGCATAGTCCCACAGCAGGGGGTACAGGGAGAGTCAGAAATTGGCTTTTCCTCCCCCTGCACCTCACCTTGTTCACTGGAAAGTGACTCTGCCCAGGGATGCGGCAATAAGTGTGTGTGGGCAGGTTAGAGATCTGGGAATCTCCCCAATTATTTCTCCCACTGCCCCCAATCAATCTCTCTCTCCTTTTTCTCCTGGTCTCCCCCATCCCCTGTCCCTCCCCGTCTGGTGGACAGACAGCCATTCCTGGGTGTTCACTCTCCTATGACTGGATCAGCTCTTACAATGGCTAAGGGGAGGAGAGATTTGGGGTGAGGAGAGATGTGGGGTGAGGAAGGGCTATTTGTGCAGAGTCATTTCATGCCCATCCCCAGTACGTTCCCCGAGGTCTCTATCCATCACCTGGAGTATGTGGCTCAGATGTTGGGGTGGGCAGAGCCTAGGGCTGGCCCATGGGGCTAATTACAGCTGGAGAAAGTCCTCACCTTGCCCGGGCACAGAGGAAGCTTCACACCAAGTGACTCCCAAGCCCAGACCCCACCGAGGGAGCAGCAGCTGCTCAGTCTGGGCTCCCAGATCACAATGCAGGCAGCAGCGTCTGACTCAGGAAGCTGAACCCCAATATCCTGGGAAGAGAGAGAGACACAGTCAGAGACTGAGGGCTTCCCCACCCCCACTTCAGCAACAACTGATACCCCCTCCCCACAGGGACACATCCTGATTTTATTTGCCCCCACGTTAATCTGGAGTCACTCCATGTTCTTTCTTGAAGTGTCTCTTGATTAACACTGGTCTCAGTGAGACCAGAAACATGGCTCAGGAGGGAGGAGGCCAGAGTCCTTTCCTCCTCCCTCTCCCCCGTCTTCTGAGAAGGATTCACAGCAAGAGTTTTCCCTCCAAAACCTGACGTTCCTCCAGTTTTGGAAACGGAGAGAGAAGCAAAATCTGTGGTGATTTCATATCAGTAACTGATTAAATGGATAGAAATTTATCAGCAGCCCTCGCAGGCCGCTCACACAGGCGGAGGTAGCTGTGGGTAATGCTTCTTTAGCAGGAGACTGGAAGAGCCACGTTTTAAAAGAAATGTCCATGCCCAGTGACTGGCAGGTAATGGCCAGCAGGGACCCACCCCAGAGATGACTACAGCTCAGCCCTGAGGAAAGCAGCCCCTCACAGAGACCGTACCTCCTGGAGAGGTTAAGAACATACGAATGGCCGTACTGGGTCAGACCAAAGGTATCCTGTCCACCGACAGTGGCCAATGCCAGGTGCCCTGGAGTGAGTGAATCTAACAGGTAATGATCAAGTGATCTCTCTCCTGCCATCCATCATCCCCCGCTGACAAACAGAGGCTAAGGACACCATTCCTTACCTATCCTGGTTAATAGCTATTAATGGCCTTAACCTCCATGAATTTATCCAGTTCTTTTTTAAACCCTTTTATAGTCCTAGCCTTCACAGCCTCCTCAGGCAAGGAGTTCCACAGGTTGACTGTACGCAGTATAAAGAAGAACTTCCTTTTATTTGTTTTAAACCCACTAATTTCATTGTGTGGGACCTAGTTCTTCTATTACGGTAACAAGTAAATAACTTTTCCTTATTCACTTCCTCCACACCATAATTTTATATACCTCTATCATATCCCCCTTAGTCTCCTCTTTCCCAAGCTAAAAAGTCCTAGCCTCTTTAATCTCTCCTCATATGGGACCTGTTCCAAACCCCTAATCATTTTAGTTGCCCTTCTCCGAACCTTTTCTAATGCCAGTATATCCTTTTTGAGATGAGGAGACCACAGTTGTATGCAGTATTCAAGATGTGGGCGCACTATAGATTTGTATAAGGGCAATAAGATATTCTCCGTCTTATTCTCTATCCTTTTTTAATTATTTCTAACATCCTGTGTGCTTTTTTGACTGCCGCTGCACACTGCATGGACGTCTTCAGAGAACTACCCACGATGACTCCAAGATCTTTTTCCTGATTAGTTGTAGCTAAATTAGCCCCCCATCATATTGTATATATAGTTGGGGTTATTTTTTCCAATGTGTATTACTTTACATTCATCCACATTAAATTTCATTTGCCATTTTGTTGCCCAATCATTTAGTTTTGTGAGTTCTTCACAGTCTGGTTTGGTCTTAACTATCTTGAGCAGCTTAGTATCATTTGCAAACTTTGCCACCTCACTGTTTACCCCTTCTTACAAATCATTTGTGAATAAGTTGAATAGGATTGGTCCTAGGACTGACCCTTGGGGAACAAACTAGTTACCCCTCTCCATTGTGAAAATTTACCATTTATTCCTACCCTTTCTTCCCTGTCTTTTAACCAGTTCTCAATTCATGAAAGGATCTTCCCTCTTATCCCATGGCAACTTAATTTACATAAGAGCCTTTGGTGAGGGACCTTGGCAAAGGCTTTCTAGAAATCTAAGTACACTATGTCTACTGGATCACCCTTGTCCACATGTTTGCTGACCTCTTCAAAGAACTCTAATAGATTAGTAAGGCATGATTTCCCTTTACAGAAACATGTTTACTTTTGCCCAACAATTTATGTTCTTCTATGTGCCTGATAATTTTATTCTTTACTATTGTTTCAACTAATTTGCCCGGTACGGATGTTAGACTTACCAGTCTGTAATTGCCGGGATCCCCTCTAGAGCCCTTTTAAATATTGGCGTTACATTAGCTATCTTCCGGTCATGGTTACAGAAGCCGATTTAAAGGCCAGGTTACAAACCCTAGGTTGCTTTAGGATACCAAAGTATTCTAATACTAAAACTTTAGTTTTAAGATACTACTGGGGAACATGGTGAGAGGAAAGCGAGGGGTTAATACAGTAGCATGGAGATTCTCAGCCACTCTGGGCACTGCCTGGGCAGCAAGGAGCCAGTCCCAGACTGAGCCCTTGTCTTGTGCCCCCTGAAGAAAAGAAAAGGGTCCTGCCGACTGTCCTGTGAGCACCTGGGAGACACCACTCCCCCAAACAGGGGGAGGCCTCGGGCTTTGATGTGTATTAAATATGGGGCAAGTCACTTTCATCATTGAACATTTTATGGAGCTAAAGCAGAATGAGAGCGGAAAGTTGATCATTTAGAACCCTGCAACCGCCAGGATGGTGAATGATTCAAGGCAACAAATTCCCTCCAAGACAGGAGAAGTTGCTGCAATTAAACATGGGAATGTCTCCAAACCTGAGGTGCTTTTTAATAGACATTTGAAAATGACACGGAAAAAGGCAATATCTGACAGCAGATAGCAACGTTCAGTCCTTAAAAAGACAAGGATGGAAATCTGGGGAATTTTCTATTACGTTTTACAAACTAGAAAGGAGAGTGGAAAAACGTGAGGGATTTTATATCGAAAGTCAATAGTAGGTAAAGAGGTAGAATTTGAGTGAATTTCATATCGTTATTTCACAAATCAAGAGAAAAGGGAAAACAGCTGAAAAATTTTTCTAACAATATTCAAGAATTTGAGCAAAGGTCAAAATCAGAGGATATTTTATGTTCATATTTTATCATTAGAAAGACACGGAAAAAATCTTAGGGAATATTAAATTAGTAACAGATAATTTTAGGATATTCTCCTGAAGACCTCTGTGTAGCTCAGAGATTTGTGTCTCTCACCAACCGAAGTGGGTCCAATACAAGATATTACCTCCCCCACCTTGTCTTTCTAAATGCAAAGCAATGTGCATTGGAGAGAAAAACGGCAGCTACTCATACACCTTACTGGGTGGTAAATTAACGATCCAATGTCGCCCATAGAGCCAGATTTAACATTTATTTTATGCAGCAGTAATGGAAGGAACCTACAGGCCTGTATCCTGTACGACATTGGCTTCAGCAGTTAACATAAGGCGTGAGGCCTATCAACTCTGGCACAGATAAACGGCCCAAAGGGTCACTCCTAAGTTTTGGGGAACTGGAAATAGAGCGTGTAAGGGCGAATTTGGTTCATAGTGACACCAGCCGGCAACAGGAACATGAGCTAATGCCCGCTTTTTGATAGAACATCCACACATGCCTCACCACAGGAGTGCCATGGCAACGAACAGACAAATATGATAAGTTGTATTAATCATAGAATCATAGAATCTCAGGGTTGGAAGGGACCTTAGGAGGTCATCTAGTCCAACCCCCTGCTCAAAGCAGGACCAATCCCCAATTTTTGCCCCAGATCCCCAAATGGCCCCCTCAAGGATTGAACTCACAACCCTGGGTTTAGCAGGCCAATGCTCAAACCACTGAGCTATCCCTCCCCCCTTGGTCTCACTAACCCAGGAGAAGGACACCCCAATATTGGAAGGGTAAGGACATACAAATAAGGAACAGAGAAGAAACCCCTACTGAATATGCATTAGACTGAGTGGCATCAACGTAACACATTATAAAAGTTGTATGCCAGCCTGTGTATAGGAGAAGAAAGAGATATAGACCTTGGAAGATGCCAAGATGATGGCTACTGGTGATGATGAGGAAGGTGATGGGGATGAGGAAAATAATGGCTAACATTTCAGGTTGTTCTGCAAGGGCTGGTGTTAGTATATATGGCTGTTCAGCTGAACATTCTGTAGCATCTCTATCTTACAGAGTTACAGTGTTTGTAACTTTGCTAAATGTATTATTACACTATTGTAGATATAAAAGGGTTCCCATAGTGTGAGTGTTGCAACTGTGCACATCGGAGTTCCCAACTATATAGTAATTTTAATAATACTGGGCCTGATAATGGGACAAGAACCTGTCAACCCTCAAAGTAATAACCGGGAATTCTTAAGTAATCAATATAATGAATACATAATCTAAAGATCAGGCAACAGCTTGGAACTCCTCTCAGGTTGGTGTCATGTGGGTGGGAATTCCCTAATTTGTAGAACAGGAAATGACCCCCCCTGGACTTGGCTGGGAAAATGTAATCTAAAGATCAGGGTACACAACTCAAGGAAAGGACCTGCACGTTGCTGTAGACCAGGACGTGTAGACAACCGTTCAGAAGTGGTGTGCCGAGTCTTCATTTATTTACTCTAATTTAAGGTTTTGCGCACCAGTAATACATTTTAACGTTTTTAGAAGGTCTTTCTATAAGTCTATAATATATCACTAAACTATTGTTGTATGTAAAGTAAATAAAGATTTTTAAAATGTTTAAGAAGCTTCATTTAAAATTAAATTAAAATGCAGAGCCCCCCCGGACCAGTGGCCAGGACCCAGGCAGTGTGAGTGTCAGTGAAAATCAGCTCGCGTGCTGCCTTTGACACACGTGCCATAGGTTGTCTACCTCTGCTGTAGACAGCTCAATGAAAAGGTCCACTCTTACAGCTGCCACCAAAAAAAGCTAACAACATGATAGGATTCATAAGGAATAGAACAGAGAATAACATCAAACATTTGTACTGTATATTAATCAAGAGGGCAGTCTCTAATATACTGGGACCACCATGGCTACTACTATTAGATGATATTTTAGATCCATCTTTGAGAATTGGGGAGGAAATAGGTCAAAAAAGAAATATTTGATAACATGATAGCAAACGGATCATATTATATTGATACATAATACGTGAGTAAATTGGGACAGTGTGACGGGATTGTCTATGGAAGTTCAATATGCAAATATAGAGTAACATCACCAGCATTCCCATGAATCCGCATCCGACGAAGCGGGTATTCACCCACGAAAGCTTATCCTCCAATACGTCCGTAAGTCTATAAGGTGCCACAGGACTCTTTGTCGCTTCTACAGATCCAGACTAACACGGCTACCCCTCTCATAGAATCTCAGGGTTGGAAGGGACCTCAGGAGGTTCTAGTCCAACCCCCTGCTCAAAGCAGGACCAACCCCAACTAGATCATCCCAGCCAGGGCTTTGTCAAGCCGGGCCTTAAAAACCTCTAAGGAAGGAGATTCCACCACCTCCCTAGGTAACCCATTCCAGTGCTTCACCACCCTACTAGTGAAAAAGTTTTTCCTAATATCCAACCTAAACCTCCCCCTCTGCAACTTGAGACCATTACTCCTTGTTCTGTCATCTTCTACCACTGAGAACAGTCTAGATCCAGCCTCTTTGGATCCCCCTTTTAGGTAGTTGAAAGCAGCTATCAAATCCTCCCTCATTCTTCTCTTCTGCAGGCTAAACAATCCCAGTTCCCTCAGCCTCTCCTCATAAGTCATGTGCTCCAGCCCCCTAATCATTTTTGTTGCCCTCCGTTGGACTCTTTCCAATTTAGCCACATCCTTCTTGTGGTGTGGGGCCCAAAACTGGACACAGTACTCCAACGAAAGCTTATGCTCCAATACCTCTGTTAGTCTATAAGGTGCCACAGGACCCTTTGTCGCTTCTACAAATCCAGACTAACACGGCTACCCCTCTGATACTTGAGTACTCCAAATGAGGCCTCACCAGTGCCGAATAGAGGGGAATGATCACGTCCCTCGATCTGCTGGAAATGCCCCTCCTTATACAGCCCCAAATGCCGTTAGCCTTCTTGGCAACAAGGGCACACTGTTGACTCTGATACTTGACGCTTTAAGAAGGCAAGAGAGGGGGTCTGGAGCAGGAACACTCCCTGACAGTGAGGAGGGGACAGCAGTATGGCATGAGTAGGGTGACCAGATGTCCCGATTTTATAGGGACAGTAACAATTTTTGAGTCTTTTTCTTATATAGGCTCCTGTTACCCCCCACCCCCCGTCCTGATTTTTCACAGTTGCTGTCTGGTCACCCTACCTATGAGCAGCAGGGGACAGGTAGCTGGTGGCTGAAGGAAGCTGCACTGGGTACAGTTTGGGGGGGCCGGACTGGGCCTTGTTATTCCACTGAGAACACTTGTTTCTCACGTCCCTTTGCTGTGTCCCTTCCATACCCTGTTGCTGGCAGAGAACGGCCGCCCAGTCCCACCCCAGAGCCAGCCGTGTCTCCAGACTCCCCTAAGCCGAATTCACGCAAACCCCTTCCAGTTTTGGCGGGGGGGGGGGGGGGGAAACCATTTCCCACCTCAACAAGGAGAAGGTGCTGAAGATCCAATGGGTGGGAAGTGGGAACATCTCTCAAAAAGGGAGGAGATTTTGAAGGGACATGAAAATGGGGCCAAATCCGAGAACAGAGGCATGGACAATAGAGACAGAGAGAGAGAAAAGCGGGCGGCGGCGGCGGCGGCGGCGGGGGGGGGGGGGGGGGAATCTACAAGGATTTTAGACCCATATTTGAGAGTTAGGGAAAAAAAACAGGGAGGGGGTAAGAATTCAGGAGACATGCATCCAATCTTTCAGACTGAAGTGGCAAAATCAGAGAAAATTTCATTACGGTCCCTTCCTCCTCCCCCCCCCAGAGCCAGGTCACCCCCCCCCCCCATTCACACGGTCTGCCCCCCTCCTTCCATCTCCGGCTCATTCCCCCCCCTTCCCGACCCCCCCCCCATTCACACGGTCTGCCCCCCTCCTTCCATCTCCGGCTCATTCCCCCCCCCCCCCCTTCCCGACCCCTCCCCCCCAGAGCCAGGTCCACCCCACCCCCATTCACAGGGTCTGCCCCCCTCCTTCCATCTCCGGCTCATTCCTCCCCCCCTTCCCGACCCCTCCCCCCCAGAGCCAGGTCCACCCCACCCCCATTCACAGGGTCTGCCCCCCTCCTTCCATCTCCGGCTCATTCCCCCCCCCTTCCCGACCCCTCCCCCCCAGAGCCAGGTCCACCCCCCCCCCCATTCACACGGTCTGCCCCCCTCCGGCTCATTCCCCCCCCCCTTCCCGACCCCTCCCCCCCAGAGCCAGGTCCACCCCCCCCCCCCCCATTCACACGGTCTGCCCCCCTCCTTCCATCTCCGGCTCATTCCCCCCCCCCCCCTTCCCGACCCCTCCCCCCCAGAGCCAGGTCCACCCCCCCCCCCGTTCACACGGTCTGCCCCCCTCCTTCCATCTCCGGCTCATTCCCCCCCCCCTTCCCGACCCCTCCCCCCCAGAGCCAGGTCCACCCCCCCCCCCCGTTCACACGGTCTGCCCCCCTCCTTCCATCTCTGGCTCATTCCCCCCCCCCTTCCCGACCCCTCCCCCCCAGAGCCAGGTCACCCCCCCCCATTCACACGGTCTGCCCCCCTCCTTCCCGACCCCTCCCCCTCCCGACACACGAAGGGGAGCCCCCCTGGGGCCCGGTCTCTTACCCCAGCTGACCCCCCCCCCCGGGGCAGCCCGTGGCTGGGGAGGGAGGCAGAGATGGCGGAGGGGGGGGGGGCAGCGGGGTCACCGCCCCAGGTGCGGTAACAAACCAGGGGGCCGGTTTCGGGGGGGGGGGGGGTCCCTGCCCCCAGAGCCCCCCCCGCCCCCGCCCCTTGTTAATCACCTGCAGGCTCCGGCCCGGGGCTGGTGCGGGCTGCGCCCGGGGCTGCCCAGGGGGCGGGTCCCGGCCGGAGAAACACCCCCCCGGGCACGGAGGGGTTAATGACGGGCCCCGCCCCCCCGCACAGACCCCGGGGAGCAGCAGCTACTCAACGCCAGCAAACCACTGAGGCTCGCACTGAGCATGCGCAGTAAGAGCTGCAGAAACCGTCCCTTACCTGGGCTGCACGGAAGCGCCCCCCCGGGGCAGGCTGGGAGATGTAGTTCCTGACTCTCCCGGGAGCGGAAGTGACGTCGGGCGGGGGGCGGGGAAGGACGAGCCGGGCTGCGAACGCTGCGGCTCTGCCTGGCTCGCGCGGGGCCGTTGGAGCCTCTCCCGGAGCCCGTGGAAGAGGTTCTGGGCATGCGCAGATCTGCCCGCCCCGCTGCGGCGCTGCAGCTTCCAGGTGCCGGCGCGAGCCCCGGGGGCGGGGCCGGGCGGTGACTCCGCCCCAGTGTCCGGGGGGGGGGGCTCGGAGCTGCTGCCCCCGCGGGAGCCCAACGCCCCTGGGCCCGGCCGGGCTCTGCCCTGGGGGTGCGGGGGGAGGGGACCGGCCCCCCGGGTCCCTGCGCGGGGCGGGGGGGAAATGTCTGAGCAGCCCGGACATGGGGGGGGAGGAGCAGGTGACCCCCGAGGGGGGGAGAGAAAGGGGGGGGCTGAGACCCCCTCGGATTTACCGCTGGCCCCGGCCCTGGGGACCCCCCCGCCCCGCCCCCTTCCTCCCTAGAGAGCCACGAGCCGCACCCAGGGTGACCCCCCCCTCCCCCCCCATCCCTGAGCAGGTCTCTGCGCCCCTCCCCCACCGCACCCCATTGTCTCCCCCTCCCCCAACGGCCGGTTCGGATCTGGGGGTTCGGGTTGGGCTCCCAGGAACGGGCTGTTTAATTCAGGTGTAGTGGCTGGGCTCCGGCTGCAGGAGCGGGTGTGAAGGTTTTGGGGTGGGGAGGGGGGACAGTGGCCTCACTGAGGCCTGGGGTCTGGCTGAACAGAGCAGCTGGTAACCGAGGGGCAGCAGTGAGTGCTGGAGGTATGAGCCGGGAGCTCAGCCCCACAGGACTGGATACTGACTTCTCCTGACCCAGGACACACACCCCCAGCTGTGTGCAGGGACTGCAGCTGAGTTTCCCTGCCAAGACAGCCTGTGCATCCATGGACAAACCACCTCTTCCTGCAGCCTAATACAATGGGGTCCGGGGACCTTTCCAAGCGGCGGGTCCAAGTTCCCGGGGTCTGTTCCTGGCTCTCTCACTGACCTGCTTGGTGACCTTGTTGTTACAGCCCCTCTCTGTTCTCCTCCGACCCACTGTCTGCTTGGATTGTGAGCTCTCTGGGGCAAGGACCGTCCCTCTCTGTCTGTGCAGTGCCCAGCGCAATGGGGGTGCTGATCTCAGTCAGGTTCTCTGCCATGTGCCGGATGATGGGGCCCTGATCTCCATCAGTGTCTGTGCAACGCAAGGCACAGTTTATAGACCCTCAGAGTTTATGGCCAGAAAGGACCTCCTGTCCTGCACATCGCAGTCCACAAAAACGCACTCACCCACTCCTGTAATAGACCCCTAAGCTCTGGCTGAGTTAATGAAGTCCTCAAGTGATTATTTAAAGACTTCACGTTACAAAAAAAATGCACCATTTACACTAGTTTAAGCCTGCAACTGACCCATGCTGCAGAGAAAGGCAAAACAAAATAAATCAACTCTGACCACTACCCAGGCACAAATGGGCACTTTGTTGATGATCATAGAATCATAGAATCTCAGGGTTGGAAGGGACCTCAGGAGGGATCTAGTCCAACCCCCTGCTCAAAGCAGGACCAACCCCAACTAGATCATCCCAGCCAGGGCTTTGTCAAGCCTGACCTTAAAAACCTCTAAGGAAGGAGATTCCACCACCTCCCTAGGTAACCCATTCCAGTGCTTCACCACCCTACTAGTGAAAAAGTGTTTCCTAATATCCAACCTAAACCTCCCCCTCTGCAACTTGAGACCATTACTCCTTGTTCTGTCATCTTCTACCACTGAGAACAGTCTAGATCCATCCTCTTTGGAACCCCCTTTTAGGTAGTTGAAAGCAGCTATCAAATCCCCCCATGATGTCACAATGTGGTAGTGTAGCCTGTTCAGTTTTTACACCTATAAGATTACGTATTGGGGTTCAACTTGCCCTTGTACATGGCTACTCAAAGTTAATTGAGAAGATGAAATTTGGTGAAACACACAGAAACTTGATTTAATACAGACAGCTGTAATTGAAATCATAGGGCAGGATCAATACACATAACAATTAGATTAAGATAAGTATAGGAAAGAGGGTCTTGCACAGTGCATACTTGCAAGTTCTGGAGACCAGTGGAAACAAAGATCGAGGGGCAAGGGAGACCATCACAAGGGAGGCCCTGCTTCAATTTACACTGTCTCGGGGACCCGACAAAATGAAAAAATGGTAACTAGTAGAGGTATTTTATCTGCTTCCTTATGGTAATAGGATGGCTATATACCATATCTGCTCTTTTACTCTGATTACAATAATGTCAATAGCTGCCCCAACCCATATATGGCCTTTGGGAAGTCCATAATTAAGCATCAAGCATTAATACTCATGATTTACATCACATATTTATTCATAATTCCAATATATGAATGTGTCCAACTACTGAGATACTGGATAGCAAGCTAACTGCCAAAGCCCGCCCCAAACTTCCTTCTTTCAGAATCCTGTGGCGTATTGCATCTGTTTATGGTTACTCGTTAGTCTCCAAAATGAGGGTGTAAAATATCTGACCTGGGATTCTCTCCTTAGGCCTATTCCGGTACATCCCAGACTTCAGCATGACTACTCCCACAAAGCCTCAACCTAATGTAAGACCCATAACTGTAGCAAGCTTCATAACCTTTTATTTATGTTCACCTCCTTGCAGCTCCATGAATGATCCAAGATAATAAGCAAGACTCTGGTAATGACATTTTATCTCCAGCGAGTATAACATTGCCCACAAGACATGAGACTAGGTCATAGATCATAAAATCAGGTTGGGGTCAACGGGAGTGAGAGTTTGGGAGCAAGTCTTGTCCCCCGTCTCAATCTGCACCAGCCACAGCCTGTCTTAGAATCATAGAATCATAGAATCTTCCCTCCAGGCTCCTTGGATCTTTGAGCCTGTCCCTTCTGAGGTTGCGTGGCCCAGTTCTTGTGTCTTATATTCTCCTTTTCCGGAAGAATTAGAGGCTGTTGCTCCCCGCAGCCTTCTCCACACACTGGGAGAGTTTAATTTTCCCTCCTATTACACCTGAGTCACTAGATTTCCCAATTCCCCCAAATGTGCTTTTGCGATGTCACAGTTCTGGGGTAGCTAAGCCTTTGACCTGCCCCCCTGGTCTGCTCAAGGAATGCCCTCTCAGGTATCAGGCCTCTAGCCAGCCCCTCTCTATGGGTAGGGACCCACATGCCTCTCCTTTTTAACCAGGGTTTGAGGATTGCAGCCTGTCCTCCACTGTGTTCACTGGACTAATGTCCTGTTCCTGTACTTTGCTTTCTCTCCAAGGGCTGTGAGCAGTATTTTGGTGATACTTGTGTGATGCCAATACTCACCTTAGTTTCCCTCTGTGATCGGTATTGCTATGATTATAAAGAGCACGAGAATGGGGTGTTTTGTCACGTAGCTGTCATGGGCTGATATGAATGGGTCATTAAGGACTGGCTGGGACCAAACTACATCAATGGAATACCCGACCGAGAGAAGGGAATAATTGTCACCTGTCCATGGGAGGATCTCCGCTTCGCTAAATGAAGCATATATGGACTCGTTATGTTTTTGGGAGGAGGAAGAACTGAGCTCACAGATGCAGGGAGCTCCACCAGAGCAATGACAAATGAGCAGGCGCAGGGAAAGAAAACCAAACTGTTTTCTACAGCAGCATGGCTCAAGGGCATTGTCCAGTATGGACTCTATTGTTGTCTTTGCTTCTCTGTGCTAATCTAAGGACTTTCCAATGCTGTTTTGGTTGACTAATACACCCTGCTAGGTTTTAAAAGTCTGCCCAGGGTCACAGCAAAGACTTGCTGAGGTGCATTGAATTATGAATGAGGAACAGTCTCTGAACAGGATTGTCGTTGAGTTGGACCTGCTAACAGAGCTCACAGGTTGAAATAGGAGTGTTGAAGCCAGAGGCTCAGTCTCAGGTGTTGAAGCTACATGGCCTATCCTTGTGGAAGAGTGGGACCCATTGGGGGGGTCTAGTGCACTCAAGGGGCACCTTCCAAGGACTGTTTGAAAGCCAGGGTATTGCACAGATCCTATGGATCCATGAGAGTGTGACAGAGGTTAAGCCTTATGGGGAAAAGTTATTAAACAAGAAAAGCATCTAAACATGTATTTACCATCGCCCCCTCATCAGTCCTCTTGGAAATTCCTGATAGTTTCCTAAGTGTATTAAAACTTTCCTTAAAAGCTTACCTCTTGGTTATCAGGTCATGTCAGTTTGTAGCCCCAAAAGACTCCCCTCAATCAGCTCAAACCCAGCTGTATCTCCTCAAAAAGTCTATCCATCTTCTTCCGACTCCTGAAAGTGGTAAAATCAGTCACTGCCCCTTTCTGCATGGGGCAAATCTTCAAAAGATGGAGATCTGCATAACCAGCCTTGAGATCTGGCATTCATCACCCCTTAGTGACACCAGATCGCAAAGGAAACCCATCCCTCAGTCCTCTCCAATATCCTCTGGCCCAGTGGTCCCCAACGCGGTGCCCGTGGGTGCCATGGTGCCCGCCGGGGCATTTATGGGTGCCCGCCCACCAACTAGTGCCCAGAAGGGGAGAGAAGCTGCTGCCCCGGCCTGCCGGGGACAGAGAACTCCGGGGCTGCAGGCGCCGGTGTTCTCTGTCCCCGGCAGGCCGGGGCAGCGCGGAGAGAAGCCACAGCCCCGCGCCTGCCGGGGACAGAGAAAATAGGCGCCCGCAGCCCCAGAGTTCTCTGTCCCCGGCAGGGCGGGCTGCGGCTTCTCTCCGTGGGGCAGCAAATTCACCCAATTTCATCTCCTCCATTAACTGTGAGTAGCCATGTACAAGGGCAAGTTGTACCCTAATACGTAATCTTATAGGTGTAAAAATTGTACAGGCTACCCTGTGACATCATCAACAAAGTGCCCATTTGTGCCTGGGTAGGGGCCCTGCTATGGGAGGGAGGAATGCAGCAAGGACTCCGGATCGGTGGCCGGGGTCGCTGTGCATAGAGATGGGGAGGTTATATGGGGAGGAGGGTAATGAGTGGGAGGGAGAGGTTAAGAGTTAAAATAATAATATTTGGAGTAAAAAATGTATAATGAAGTGAAACTGAACAGAAATAAAAGTGGAGCGTAGGCTCTAAAGCAACAAGGCCTGGGCAAGGATTCAAGGTTAAAGGTCTGGGATCCCCACAGCCCTAAACCCCCAACCTCTCCTCCCTCCCACTCACCCACCCAGCCCACTTCCTGGGTGTTCTTCCTCCACACTCCCCTCCCCTCTTCCCATTACTCTGGGGCTGCAGGCTGCAGGCGCCGGTGTTCTCTGTCCCCGGCAGGTGCGGGGCCGCGGCTTCCCTCAGCGCTGCCCCACGGCCCCGCGCCTGCCGGAGACAGACAACTCCGGGGCTGCAGGCGCCGGTGTTCTCTGTCCCCGGCAGGCGTGGGGCTGCGGCTTCCCTCTCCGCTGCCCAGAACTGCGCCCTCCCCCCCCCCGCCCTCCCCAAAAGGTAAATAAAAAAGAGCAAATTCTCATGGTAAGGTGAAACAATAACTGCCGAATAACTGAATTAATACCTTTTACATGTAAAATTACCTTTTTTATCTTATGGATTCATATATTATGTAATATTAAATATGATTTCATATTATTTAATGTACAAATACAAAATAAGTGTTGAACAATTGTTGGCGGCCGCCACACTCTTCTGAAAACACGAATGTGCTCTTGGCCACAGAAAGGTTGGGGACCACTGCTCTGGCCCATCTCAGCATCATAGTCTGTGAAGTATTCATGCTTTCAAGAGCTGGCTCAGATATACAGATAACAGTCAGAACTAGGGCCAGTGTTTGATGGTAATGAAAACAGAGTAATTGACAAACATGAGCAATATATAATCCTTTACAGCCTGAAAGTGCATTGCAGGGAGGAGACAGGAGCCAGCCGTGTGGGGGCCTGTGTGCCCTGCCCACACATCACCTCTGCCCTGCATCCTGGGGATGAGTCAGGAGTCTCTGGGCAGAAATCTGGGGTGTTTTGACCCTGCATGCCCCACCCACCCTCTCTTCAGCAATTCCGGTTATGAAGGGTGATTCCAGAAATGAAGAGTAATTTCAGAAAAAAAAAATGCAGAAATAGCGGCAATTTCTGGAAAACACTGGCCCTAGTCATAACGTTAAATACAATAGTCTCAAGATATATGCCTGTATTCATCAGATCTGTCACTCTGCCTTCACATAGTTCACTCTGCTGGTGGGTTCTACCTCTTCCCCCATTCTGTGTCTCTCTTGTCTATTTGGATTGTAAATTCTTCAGGGCATTGGCCATCTACTATTCTGGGTTTGTACCTTGCCTAGCACAACGGGGACCCACTGTTAGTTGGCCCTTAGGCACTAAGGTAATGAATATGATTTATAATAATAATAACCCTCCTGCCACTTGGAGCCAAGGAAGCTGGCCTTGGGATGTTACTACTTAAAAATGAGCTGGGGTTAAAACCATGGAATTTTCCTCGTGACAAGTATCCCACAAATTCCATGGACCTTCCTTGTTTTCTTTGCTTTGAGCAGGGTTTCCAGTTTCCAAACCTGATTTGATTTTGCAGCTGGAATGAGGGGAAGAGCCGTGAGTTCCAGACCTTCAGGGCTCTGAAAAAAAAGTGCTCCCGAGAGCTGCCTGCACAGGTGAGGAATTGGTTAAACCAACTCAAAAACTGTCCGTGAATACAGGAAACATTTGTGATGCCCTAGAAAGACCTTGTGAGCGCTCCAAGTTCAGAACTGTTCCCTGCAGATGTAGGCAGATACCACCCTACCCTGACTGACAACTGGCAGCAGGTCCCTCCCTAATCTTGCTTTCCCCTGAGAGTTATGCTGAGATGTGGACCCAGAATTAATCCCTTCCTCTCTCTCTTCTGGGGAAAGGTTTGGGGATAATCCACTCCTGATAGGTTTGATCTCTCCTGCACATATTTTGGTTTGTTCACCCCTTTTTCCATTTCTCTCTGAGATTTCCTTTCTCTCTGGTGCAGGACGTGACCTATGTCTGGATTCTGTCTACCATCAGGTGTTGGGATGGTGAGTGAGAACGAGGAGAAACCCCAGCAGGAAGATGCTGAGCAAGTAGAACCACATGGGATGTTCTCAGGAAGATCCAAAGGGAATGATTCTTGGAGTTGTGCACTCCCAGAAAAAGCAAAAGCCCGTGAGAGTCAACACAGGCCAGAGGAAAACGTCAATAGCCACTCAGACCTTATTACACGTGAGAGAATCAACTTGGAAGAGACACGCTACACATGCCATGAGTGTGGGAAACGCTTCAATCAGAGCTCTGACTTTCTCACACATCAGAGAACTCACACAGGTGAGAAACCTTATGGATGCTCTGAGTGCGGGAAAAGCTTCAATGGGAGCTCAGACCTGATCAAACATCGGAGAATCCACACAGGAGAGATGCCCTACACGTGCTCTGATTGCAGGAAAAGTTTCAATCAGAGCTCAAACCTCATCAGACATAGGATAATCCACACGGGTGAGAAACCTTATGGATGCTCTGAGTGTGGGAAACGCTTCAATCGGAGCTCACACCTTATCAGACATAGGATAATCCACACGGGTGAGAAACCTTATGGATGCCCTGAGTGTGGGAAATGCTACAATGGTAGCTCAGCCCTCGTCTCGCATCAGCGAATCCACACAGGAGAGACGCCCTACGCATGCGCTGATTGCGGGAAAAGCTTCAGTCAGAGCGCTGACCTTCTCGCACATCAGAGAATCCACACAGGAGAGAGACCTTATGGCTGCGCTGAGTGCGGGAAAAGCTTCAATCGGAGGTCAAACCTCATCAGACATAGCAGAATCCACACGGGCGAGAAACCTTATGGATGCGCCGAGTGTGGGAAACGTTTTAGTCTGCACTCAGTCCTTATCAAACATCGGAGAATCCACACGGGAGAGACGCCCTACACGTGCTCTGAGTGTGGGAAACGCTTTAGTCAAAGCTCAAACCTTATTAGACATCAGAAAATACACATGAGAGAGACCTGTAATAAATAACTTGACTAGAGCTGGTCACTTTTTTTTAATTACATTTTCTAATTCCCACATTGTGATCTTTGCACCATCTTCACCGTGGTCTCTCAGCTCCCCCGGATGGGTTGCCTGCTTCTGCCTTTTGCAGCTCACCCTTCTTTGGGGTCACTCCTGTGATCTTTTCTATCAACTCCTTTCCTTTTGAGTCGTAGGAGTGTGTGTCCCTCCAGCCAGGAATGTTCATCAGCTCCAGGTGGGGGAGAGGTTTGAGCCCAACAAGCTACACTGAGGCAAAAACTACCTGGGCCTTACATCCACTAGGACTGTACATGGCGTTGGCTGCTCAAGTTAGTGATCTTGGTGTAAAAAGACAATTATAGTTGTAGTGCAGATGCAGCCTAGGTGGAGTGGTTGGGATTAGCTTTCCCCTTGACCTGACCTAAACTCCATTTCTTTTCCTACTTTAAAGAAACCCTGAGCACACGGTTATACTGTCCCCCCATTTCAAAGCAACTGTGAGTCATCAAGTTCCCCCTTTGGGAACAAATTGTTTCATTCCCAGTTGCTCGGAAGTTGCTTCAGGTTTTGCTGGAGAGCAGATATTTTTACTACCCTTTTCCTCACTTAAAATATATTGAACTATAACAAAGAGCAGGAACAGGGCAGGGATAGGGGGAAAATTTCATTTCACCCTCTGTAACAACAGAAGAAGATAGGGTAAATCAGAGGGATTCCTTTATTCCCCATCATCATCTCAACCCCCCTGTTGTTCAATTGGTTAGATCAATATTTTTTCTAAAGGGCTGGGAAGAGGATTCCCTTGTAAATGACTGGTAACTAAGCAAAATACCCATACATTTGGCTACCAAAGCATTTGTGGCCCAGGCCCTAAAGGAGGTCGCTCCTGAAGATATCTCCTTCCTAATCAGGTGCATGCTGCCTATTATTTGGGAAAGGCAATCCCTATCTAGGTAGAGATGGGGAAAATGGAAATGGCATTTCGGTTCAGCTCACCCGTGGGAGATCACAGAATCACAGAATATCAGGGTTGGAAGGGACCTTAGTAGGTCATCTAGTCCAACCCGCTGCTCAAAGCAGGACCAATCCCCATTTTTTGCCCCAGATCCTTAAATGGCCCCCTCAAGGATTGAACTCACAACCCTGGGTTTAGCAGGCCAATGCTCAAACCACTGAGATGTTGTACATGTGTAGAAAATGAAATCCATGTTGAATGTGATAGGCACCTTTCTGCAGCTATATTTTTAATAGATACCTGACATTTGGTGTCTTACAGGGATTCTAAGCTGCTCCTGAATGTAGTCCCTAATTTAAATCGGTGCCATCAGATTAAAGAAATAAAAGGGCATATTTGGGGCAGTTATATCTCACTATCAATAGGTTGTGTGGTTGGTGATGAATTCTATGCCAGAGAAGTGTAAAATTATTCCAAGTAAGGTCAAAGATTTGACAAGAACTCAGGTAGAAATTGCAGGTAGTAGTGGTTGATTTTCACCCGAGAGATGGAAGCTGTGGTGACCTGTAGCCCAGGTAAACTATTTTTAGAACGCTGCTCCCTCGTTAAGGGGCATTGGTCCCACTCCTAAAGGATGTCCTGATTAAATTGGGAACAACTGGCTTTTATCATTTGGGTCGAAAGTTTAAGGAAGCACAGAGAGAAAGAGCTGCTTCCTTTAGCCATTCCATGCCTAGGGGTCCTAGTCTGCCTGCCTTGTTGGCCAAGAAGCACTTCCATGCTGCTGTGGAAGTATAAAAGGGAAAAGAGAATTTAAGTGCAGCCCTCTTAGGTTTGTCAAAAAACAGAGCAACAGTCAGGCTAACACTGAATCCTAACAACGCGAGATTTGCAGAGGCAGGACTGGTGTAAGCGTATGAAAAACCTGCAACGCAGAGTCATCTTGACCTGTCCGTAAGGTAACAGTCAGAAGTGGGGAGTAGTGAGAAATACGGAGAGAAGCAAAATATCAGGAAGGAAAATGTATAAACAAGTCAGAGCTTTATGTTGTTTTGTATTTCGAAGATTCGCATACAGACAGACACTGTGTCACTGCTGTCTTCCTTCTTGCAATTTGCTTGAATAAAGACTGCAGCTGATTTGTAGTAACCAGATAAGTGCTGGACCTGGGCTGCGTCCGGCTGGTCCATGTGCTGCTGGCCTGAGCTGCTCTCCCCGGGAGTACCCGCCACCCTGCCCGCAGCCAGCCCCTGTCTCCAGCCAGCCCCGCACTCCCAGCCCGCAGCCAGCCCCTGTCTCCAGCCAGCCCCGCACTCCCAGCCTGCAGCCAGCCCCTGTCTCCAGCCAGCCCCGCACTCCCAGCCCGCAGCCAGCCCCTCTCTCCAGCCAGCCCCGCACTCCCAGCCTGCAGCCAGCCCCTGTCTCCAGCCAGCCCTGCACTCCCAGCCCGCAGCCAGCCCCTGTCTCCAGCCAGCCCCGCACTCCCAGCCCACAGCCAGCCCGTCTCCAGCCAGCCCCGCACTCCCAGCCCGCAGCCAGCCCCTGTCTCCAGCCAGCCCCGCACTCCCGGCCTGCAGCCAGCCCCTGTCTCCAGCCAGCCCTGCACTCCCAGCCCGCAGCCAGCCCCTGTCTCCAGCCAGCCCCGCACTCCCAGCCCACAGCCAGCCCGTCTCCAGCCAGCCCCGCACTCCCAGCCCGCAGCCAGCCCCTGTCTCCAGCCAGCCCCGCACTCCCGGCCCACAGCCAGCCCCTGTCTCCAGCCAGCCCCGCACTCCCAGCCCACAGCCAGCCCGTCTCCAGCCAGCCCCGCACTCCCAGCCCGCAGCCAGCCCCTGTCTCCAGCCAGCCCTGCACTCCCGGCCCGCAGCCAGCCCGTCTCCAGCCAGCCCCGTACTCCCAGCCCGCAGCCAGCCCCTGTCTCCAGCCAGTCCCGCACTCCCAGCCCGCAGCCAGCCCCTGTCTCCAGCCAGCCCTGCACTCCCAGCCTGCAGCCAGCCCCTGTCTCCAACCAGCCCCGCACTCCCAGCCCGCAGCCAGCCTGTCTCCAGCCAGCCCCGCACTCCCAGCCCGCAGCCAGCCCCGCACTCCCAGCCCACAGCCAGCCCCTGTCTCCAGCCAGCCCCGCACTCCCAGCCCGCAGCCAGCCCCTGTCTCCAGCCAGCCCCGCACTCCCAGCCCGCAGCCAGCCCCGCACTGCCAGCCCACAGCCAGCCCGTCTCCAGCCAGCCCCGCACTCCCAGCCCGCAGCCAGCCCCTGTCTCCAGCCAGCCCCGCACTCCCAGCCTGCAGCCAGCCTGTCTCCAGCCAGCCCCGCACTCCCAGCCCGCAGCCAGCCTGTCTCCAGCCAGCCCCGCACTCCCAGCCCACAGCCAGCCCCTGTCTCCAGCCAGCCCCGCACTCCCAGCCCGCAGCCAGCCCCTGTCTCCAGCCAGCCCCGCACTCCCAGCCCGCAGCCAGCCCCGCACTGCCAGCCCACAGCCAGCCCGTCTCCAGCCAGCCCCGCACTCCCAGCCCGCAGCCAGCCCCTGTCTCCAGCCAGCCCCGCACTCCCAGCCTGCAGCCAGCCCCTGTCTCCAACCAGCCCCGCACTCCCAGCCCGCAGCCAGCCTGTCTCCAGCCAGCCCCGCACTCCCAGCCCGCAGCCAGCCCCTGTCTCCAGCCAGCCCCGCACTCCCAGCCCGCAGCCAGCCCCTGTCTCCAGCCAGCCCCGCACTCCCAGCCCGCAGCCAACCCGTCTCCAGCCAGCCCCGCACTCCCAGCCTGCAGCCAGCCCGTCTCCAGCCAGCCCCGCACTCCCAGCCCGCAGCCAGTCCCTGTCTCCAGCCAGCCCCGCACTCCCAGCCCACAGCCAGCCCGTCTCCAGCCAGCCCCGCACTCCCAGCCCACAGCCAGCCCCTGTCTCCAGCCAGCCCCGCACTCCCAGCCCACAGCCAGCCCCCGTCTCCAGCCAGCCCCACACTCCCAGCCCACAGCCAGCCCGTCTCCAGCCAGCCCCGCACTCCCAGCCCGCAGCCAGCCCCTGTCTCCAGCCAGCCCTGCACTCCCAGCCCGCAGCCAGCCCCTGTCTCCAGCCAGCCCCGCACTCCCAGCCCACAGCCAGCCCCCGTCTCCAGCCAGCCCCACACTCCCAGCCCACAGCCAGCCCGTCTCCAGCCAGCCCCGCACTCCCAGCCCGCAGCCAGCCCCTGTCTCCAGCCAGCCCTGCACTCCCAGCCTGCAGCCAGCCCCTGTCTCCAACCAGCCCCGCACTCCCAGCCCGCAGCCAGCCTGTCTCCAGCCAGCCCCGCACTCCCAGCCCGCAGCCAGCCCCGCACTCCCAGCCCGCAGCCAGCCTGTCTCCAGCCAGCCCCGCACTCCCAGCCCGCAGCCAGCCCCTGTCTCCAGCCAGCCCCGCACTCCCAGCCCGCAGCCAGCCCCGCACTGCCAGCCCACAGCCAGCCCGTCTCCAGCCAGCCCCGCACTCCCAGCCCGCAGCCAGCCCCTGTCTCCAGCCAGCCCCGCACTCCCAGCCTGCAGCCAGCCCCTGTCTCCAGCCAGCCCTGCACTCCCAGCCCGCAGCCAGCCCCTGTCTCCAACCAGCCCCGCACTCCCAGCCCGCAGCCAGCCCCTGTCTCCAGCCAGCCCCACACTCCCAGCCCACAGCCAGCCCGTCTCCAGCCAGCCCCGCACTCCCAGCCCACAGCCAGCCCGTCTCCAGCCAGCCCCGCACTCCCAGCCCGCAGCCAGCCTGTCTCCAGCCAGCCCCGCACTCCCAGCCCACAGCCAGCCCCTGTCTCCAGCCAGCCCCGCACTCCCAGCCCACAGCCAGCCCCTGTCTCCAGCCAGCCCCGCACTCCCAGCCCGCAGCCAGCCCCTGTCTCCAGCCAGCCCCGCACTCCCAGCCCGCAGCCAGCCCGTCTCCAGCCAGCCCTGCACTCCCAGCCCGCAGCCAGCCCCTGTCTCCAGCCAGCCCCGCACTCCCGGCCCACAGCCAGCCCCTGTCTCCAGCCAGCCCCGCACTCCCAGCCCGCAGCCAGCCTGTCTCCAGCCAGCCCCACACTCCCAGCCCGCAGCCAGCCCGTCTCCAGCCAGCCCTGCACTCCCAGCCCGCAGCCAGCCCCTGTCTCCAGCCAGCCCCGCACTCCCAGCCCACAGCCAGCACCTGTCTCCAGCCAGCCCCGCACTCCCAGCCCACAGCCAGCACCTGTCTCCAGCCAGCCCCGCACTCCCAGCCCGCAGCCAGCCCCTGTCTCCAGCCAGTCCTGCACTCCCAGCCCGCAGCCAGTCCCTGTCTCCAGCCAGCCCCGCACTCCCAGCCCGCAGCCAGCCCCTGTCTCCAGCCAGCCCCGCACTCCCGGCCCGCAGCGAGCCCCTGTCTCCAGCCAGCCCCGCACTCCCAGCCCGCAGCCAGCCCGTCTCCAGCCAGCCCTGCACTCCCAGCCCGCAGCCAGCCCCTGTCTCCAGCCAGCCCCGCACTCCCAGCCCACAGCCAGCACCTGTCTCCAGCCAGCCCCGCACTCCCAGCCCACAGCCAGCACCTGTCTCCAGCCAGCCCCGCACTCCCAGCCCGCAGCCAGCCCCTGTCTCCAGCCAGTCCTGCACTCCCAGCCCGCAGCCAGTCCCTGTCTCCAGCCAGCCCCGCACTCCCAGCCCACAGCCAGCCCCTGTCTCCAGCCAGCCCCGCACTCCCAGCCCGCAGCCAGCCCCTGTCTCCAGCCAGCCCCGCACTCCCAGCCCACAGCCAGCCCCTGTCTCCAGCCAGCCCCGCACTCCCAGCCCACAGCCAGCACCTGTCTCCAGCCAGCCCCGCACTCCCAGCCCGCAGCCAGCCCCTGTCTCCAGCCAGTCCTGCACTCCCAGCCCGCAGCCAGTCCCTGTCTCCAGCCAGCCCCGCACTCCCAGCCCGCAGCCAGCCCGTCTCCAGCCAGCCCCGCACTCCCAGCCCGCAGCCAGCCCCTGTCTCCAGCCAGCCCCGCACTCCCAGCCCGCAGCCAGCCCCTGTCTCCAGCCAGCCCCGCACTCCCAGCCCGCAGCCAGCCCCTGTCTCCAGCCAGCCCCGCACTCCCAGCCCGCAGCCAGCCCCGCACTCCCAGCCCGCAGCCAGCCCGTCTCCAGCCAGCCCCGCACTCCCAGCCCGCAGCCAGCCCGTCTCCAGCCAGCCCCGCACTCCCAGCCCGCAGCCAGCCCCTGTCTCCAGCCAGCCCCGCACTCCCGGCCCGCAGCCAGCCTGTCTCCAGCCAGCCCCGCACTCCCAGCCCGCAGCCAGCCCCTGTCTCCAGCCAGCCCCACACTCCCAGCCCACAGCCAGCCCCTGTCTCCAGCCAGCCCCGCACTCCCAGCCCGCAGCCAGCCCCTGTCTCCAGCCAGCCCCGCACTCCCAGCCCGCAGCCAGCCCCTGTCTCCAGCCAGTCCTGCACTCCCAGCCCACAGCCAGCCCCTGTCTCCAGCCAGCCCCGCACTCCCAGCCTGCAGCCAGTCCCTGTCTCCAGCCAGCCCCACACTCCCAGCCCGCAGCCAGCCTGTCTCCAGCCAGCCCCACACTCCCAGCCCACAGCCAGCCCCTGTCTCCAGCCAGCCCCGCACTCCCAGCCCACAGCCAGCCCCTGTCTCCAGCCAGCCCCGCACTCCCAGCCCGCAGCCAGCCCCTGTCTCCAGCCAGCCCCGCACTCCCAGCCCGCAGCCAGCCCGCAGCCAGCCCGTCTCCAGCCAGCCCCGCACTTCCGGCCCACAGCCAGCCCCTGTCTCCAGCCAGCCCCGCACTCCCAGCCCACAGCCAGCCCCTGTCTCCAGCCAGCCCCGCACTCCCAGCCCGCAGCCAGCCCGTCTCCAGCCAGCCCCGCACTCCCGGCCCACAGCCAGCCCCTGTCTCCAGCCAGCCCCGCACTCCCAGCCCACAGCCAGCCCCTGTCTCCAGCCAGCCCCGCACTCCTGGCCCACAGCCAGCCCGTCTCCAGCCAGCCCCGTACTCCCAGCCCGCAGCCAGCCCCTGTCTCCAGCCAGTCCCGCACTCCCAGCCCGCAGCCAGCCCCTGTCTCCAGCCAGCCCTGCACTCCCAGCCTGCAGCCAGCCCCTGTCTCCAACCAGCCCCGCACTCCCAGCCCGCAGCCAGCCCCTGTCTCCAGCCAGCCCCGCACTCCCAGCCCGCAGCCAGCCCGTCTCCAGCCAGCCCCGCACTCCCAGCCCACAGCCAGCCCCTGTCTCCAGCCAGCCCCGCACTCCTGGCCCACAGCCAGCCCCCGCCGCACCCCCTGGCCTGCCTGCACCAGCCCCGCGCCCCCTGCCTGCAGCCAGCCCTGCACTCCCTGCCCACCAGCAGCCCCTGCCGCAGTCCTGCACCCTGTCCCCGCAGCCAGCCTGTCTCCAGCCCCCGCCGCACCCCCTGCCCTGCCTGCACCAGCCCAGCACCCCCTGCCCTGCCTGCAGCCAGCCCTGCACCTCCTGCCCACAGCCAGCCCCTGCCGCACCCCCTGCCCTGCCTCCAGCCAGCCCCGCACCCCCCTGTCTCCAGCTAGCCCTGCCCCACGCCCCTGCCCGTAGCCAGCCAGCTCCACACCCCCTGTCTCCAGCCAACCCCTGCTGCACCCCCCTGCCCAAAGCCAGCCAGCCTCACACCGTCAGGTTATTCTTTTTTTTCATTACACATGTAGACTAAATAATGACGTTAATAAATTTTCAAGCCGAACGTGTATTCATTCTAATGAACAATGCCACATTATCCAGCATCCATTTTTGAAAGTTTATAATAAGCGATGCTCGTGGGGGAGGGGGGCGCAAGGTGGAAGTTTCGCCTAGGGCGCAAAATATCCTTGCAGCGGCCCTGGGTAGGCCCTGGCCATCAGTCACAGGATACAGAATTTCTGGCCATTGTCTGGGCCTAGGCAGCTAGACAGCCGTCACACCCGCCCTGTAGGGGTCTCTGCAAAGATTAAACACCCTTGTCCCAGCACCTAGATCAGTGGGCCCAAATTTTGAGGGTCATGCCCCTCCCTTACCTTTGTCCATGTCCCCCATGAGCCAGGGCTGGGAATGGGGCCACCGCTACGGGCGAAGGGACGCAGGCAGGGGTAAGAGGGCTGAGGCAGGTGCTACAGCTGGGGGTGAAGGGTAAGACCGGCAGCGAAGCCCCAGGAGAAGGGCTGGGAGTGGAGCCCTGGGAGCAGCTGGGGCTCGGGCCAGGAGCGGAGCTGGGTGGCCCTCCCTCCCCACCCCCTGTGGGGGCTGGCCCAGGCCCCAGTTGCATTCCCCTGAATGTTACTCTATTCCACCTGGTGGGATGCACCCTATGTTTTGGACCTCTGATGCATAGGCACCGACTCTGTGGGTGCTCTGGGGCTGGAGCACCCACGGGGAAAAAGCTCCCCGTCCTGCCCTCCTGTCCCAGCTCACCTCTGCTCCGCCTCCACTTCCTCCCCATAGCGCGCCGCCGAGTCCTGCTTCTCCTCCCTCCCTCCCAGTGCTTGCGGCATGAAACAGCTGTTTCGCACGGCTGGGAGGGAGGGGGGAAGAGGGGGAACGCGGCGCGCACAGGGAAGGAGGCAGAGCCGGGGCAGGGATTTGAGGAAGGGGTCCAATAGGGGCAGGGAGGAGGCGGAGTTGAGGTGGGAACTTTGGGGAAGGGGTGGAGTTGGGGTGGGGAGGGGGGATGCAAGCACCCACCGGCGCTGCAGGAAGTTGGCGCCTATGCTCTGACGTAGATAATCGTGCAACAAATAGGGGAAATTGAGGTATACACAATATGCCTACAGAACGTTCAGAAAATTCCCACTTCATCACAGGGGTGTCAGTGGGGTCTGAGCTGGGCAGCAGCACAGGGAAAGTGGGGAGTTTTCCCTTTGGAAAAATTAAACTGCAAAACATCCCCCTGTGTTCCAACAAAATCCTCTCATTTATCCCTTAACCCCATCCCCATGACAATCTCCACCGCTGCTCTGGCACACACAGACCCCCTCACTTCAATGCAGATTTTCAACTTTTCTTACTTTTTCCTGGCCTTCTAGAAACATTTTCCCCATCAAAATGATCCAGCGCTTTTAAAATGAGACTAAGAGAACAAACTAAATCCAAACCAAAGAAACCGCTATCCATCTCTGAATTTTTCTACTGAAATTTTGAGGCAATAAAACGCACACTGCTATTGTCCAGGAAAGAAACCTAAACCTCCCATGCAGTACTTAGGACTTCGCTTACTGACCCACCAATGCTTCAGCTCCTTTTGTGAGATTTCCAGCTGCCCAATACTGCTGGTATTCCAGGGGAGCAATTCTTGACTCCAGTAAGCATTTATCTCAGCCCCGTTCTGTGTATCACAGGTTTCTCTAGGAAAGGGCAGTGAATGGTTGTAGGGTCCAGTGATCAGGGCCGGCTCTAACTTTTTTGCCGCCCCAAGCAAAAAAAAAAAACAAACAAAAAAAACTCAAGCGCCGCCCCCCCCACCTAAACAAAAAAACCCAATTCCCCCGCCCCCCCCTGCAGCGCCCACGGAAACACCCCCCCACCGGTGCACCACAACACACACCCCTCCCTGCGGGAGAGCCGCGGGGCAGGGCGGCCCGCCCGCCCCCGGCCCCGCTTTCCCGGCCGGCCGGAGCGCCGCCGGGGCAGGGCGGCCAGCCCGCCCGCCCCCGGCCCCGCTCTCCCAGCCGGAGCACTGGCGGGGCAAGGTGGCCCTGCTCTCCGGCCGGAGCGCCGGCGGGGCAGGGCGGCCAGCCCGCCCGCTCTCCCCCGACCCACTCTCCCGGCCGGAGCGGGGCAGGGCGGGGCGGCCAGCCCGCCCCTGGACCCGCGCTCCCGGCTGGAACGCCGCCGGGGCAGGGCGGCCAGCCAGCCCCGCCACAGTATGTTAATTATGAAACAAACAAACAAAAAAAACGCCTGAGCGCCGCCCCCCGCCCCCCGCCCCAGGTGCCGCCCCAAGCTGTCATCTTCTACCACTGAGAACAGTCTAGATCCATCCTCTTTGGAACCCCCTTTCAGTACTCCAAATGAGGCCTCACCAGTGCCCAATAGAGGGGAATAATCACGTCCCTCGATCTGCTGGAAATGCCCCTACTTATACAGCCCAAAATGCCGTTAGCCTTCCTGGCAACAAGGGCACACTGTTGACTCATATTCAGCTTTTCGTCCACTGTAACCCCTAGGTCCTTTTCTGCAGAACTGCTGCCCGGCCATTCGGTCCCTAGTCTGTAGCAGTGCATGGGATTCTTCCGTCCTAAGTGCAGGACTCTGCACTTGTCCTCGTTGAACCTCATCAGATTTCTTTTGGCCCAATCCTCTAATTTGTCTAGGTCCCTCTGTATCCTATCCCTACCCTCCAGCGTATCAACCACTCCTCCCAGTTTAGTGTCATCTGCAAACTTGCTAAGGGTGCAGTCCACACCATCCTCCAGGTCGTTGATGAAGATATTGATATGATGCCCTTAGAGAGGTTGTGGTGACCTCGCAGGTATGGGAAATTGATGCATCGTGGTGTGAATGAATGTATAAATAGGCCTTGCTGTGTGTGTGTGTGTGTGTGTGTGTGTGTGTCAGTGTGAGTGATTTGAATAGAGTGGTGGGTGTTTGGGGTTTTTTTTTTGGCTTTGTGAGCCGCTGACTCAGCAGACAGGAGAGAATCATAGAATATCAGGGTTGGAAGGGACCTTAGTAGGTCATCTAGTCCAACCCCCTGCTCAAAGCAGGACCAATCCCCAATTTTTGCCCCATATCCCCAAATCCCCCTCAAGGATTGAACTCACAACCCTGGGTTTAGCAGGCCAATGCTCAAACCACTGAGCTATCCCTCCCCCCTAGAGAGAGAAGTGTCCTTGGTCTGTGAGCTGCTGCAGCGGGCAGAGAAACCCCCCTTTTTAGACAATGAGTGGAAATAAGTCCAAGAATGTCCCTGCTCCACCAAAAGGTACACCAGCTCATTATATGTATGTGCATTATAATCCTAGGACTTGTAAGTAATTAGAGAAGTGGAATTTTTACACGCGTGATGATTCATCTAAATAATGAAGGTACCTTCGATTTAATTAGGATTGTCCGCCTCAGAGGCACTCTTGTGTCACCGAAAATCCCTCATGGGCAGTGGGAACAGTTTGGTTTTTGGTGGGAGGAAGCTACAAAGAGACTCCATGAGTCTCGGGTGCGGAGTCTAAAAGATTCCCAGGAAAAATTGAAGACACAAATGCAGGAGTTAAAAACCAAGTGTAGAGCGTCCAGTTGTTTCCCAGCCCAAACAACAATTTCGACTCCCTTGGCTCCCTTGTATCCCCAATTAATTAAGTCTGAAAGCGAGGAAGAGACAGCCAAGGATATTGTGAATTTTTGTAGTGCTGCTCGACAGCCAGCGATGCCTTCTCCCCATCCTCTTCCCCCTTCGCCTGATAATTTACAGGCAGGCAGCAGTGTTTTACAGAGGCAACCATCGCCTCCCCTACAAGTTATTCCCTCATCATCAGGTCAGGATGCAGCATCTTCCTCATTTCTTTCGCGGGGGGGAGTCTTCTGCTGTTCCTAGGGAGTTTTCTGCTTCACCGCCCAATGGTGATGGGTCGAGGGTTGTTCCCGATTCCACTGGTATCTCATTAGACTCAATTCCCAACCGTACCAGGAGACAATTGATACAGGTGCCAGCAGATCAGCGTTACGGTCTGCTGAATTTTAACAATGTGAGTTCAAATATCAAGGGGATTTCCACATACCTGATCTCTTCCATCCTCCTCCCTTTTTAGTATTAATTTTTATTTGATGTGTTTGGCTTAACCGTGATCTTCTCTTTCCCTGCCTGTCTTGCAATGTTAGGTTTATTTTCATTTTGCCTCCCTTTTGTTCGTGTCATTATAATTGTAACAGCAAAGGAACCTGCAGGAGCAAAAATTGACCCAAAACTTTATTTCCCCATCACGCAGGAACATCACACAAACATCGCAACCAGCTGGAATCATAACACGGAAGGCAAGGGGATGGGAGATGCAGGTTTCCAAGCATTCTGTCTTTCCCAGGTAACACATTTCAGCCCCTTGTATGTCTCCACCCTGTATGACCTGCTGGGCTTTGAAACATTTATTGTCTCATTCTGTTGATAATGTAATTGTAACACAATGTGACTGACATTAAACCACTTTCAGCCAAGGAACAAACAAAAGAGAAAAGCCACTATTGCATTGGCTGGGAATCAAACCCAGGTCAACTGCTTGGAAGGCAGCTATGCTCACCACTGTACCACCAATGCATCTGGTGAGGACACCTTATGAGTTATGTTATGGGTGGTAGCAAAGGTGGTAACACATGACCATGGAGTTACTAAGCAGGGTGGATGGGTTGGAGGCCATCCCACATTTACCATTTATTCCTACCCTTTGTTCCCTGTCTTTTAACTAGCTCTCAATCCATGAAAAAATCTTCCCTCTAATCCCATGGCAATTTAATTTATGTAAGAGCCCTTGGTGAGAGACCTTGTCAAAGGCTTTCTGGTAAGTACACTATGTCCACTGGATCCCCCTTGTCCACGTTTGTTGACTCCTTCAAAGAACTCATAAAAATTGCCCCCTCCCTCAATGTGGAGGGAGATATACACAGCTTTTTGCCTCCCCGCCCCTCCCGCGCAATATGAATTGCACAAATTGGTTGATAGAAAACAAAGACAAGTTTATTAACTACAAAGGACAGATTTTAAGTGATTATAAGTGATAACAAACAGATCAAAGCAGATTACTAAGCAAATAAAACAAAACATGTAAAATAGGCTTAATACATTAAAGAAATTGGCTACAAATAGTCATTTCTCACCCTAAATGTTACAGAGTTACGCAGGTTACAGAGTTTCTTGAAGGTAAACTGCACTGCTTGCAATTTAAATCTCCAGGTATACCCTTCACGGGCTTACCTTTTTCAGCCTGGTCCAAGTCCTTCTCCCCTGATCAGTCTTAGGTGTTTACAGCAGTCATCCTGGGCAGGGATCCAGGGAAGAACCGGTGACCATGATTAACTCACTCTCCAGCCTTAAATAGAATTTACATGTGCCGTGAATCTTTTGTTTCCCAGTCTGACTCCCAACCCCCTCTTAATGGAAAAACACTGAAAGCCCAAGATGGGGGTCTAGTACCAGGTGACAAGATCACATGACCTTGCAGTGTCAAAGCAACCATGAGACAAGGTTTATTTGTAATGTCCACAGGAGGGAGCTCCAGGAAGATGAGAGATCAGCATCTTCAAAGACTCATTCCATTGTCTTTCCTAATGGCCCATTCAGGCTGATTGCCTACTGTCTTGTGGGCATTTCCCAGATACAAACACTTTTGCACTTGATACAGAGCTGATAGTCCTAACTTCAGATACAGCAATGATACTGTGACGGGTTGGAACCACAGAGACCTGCTTGGTGCTGCCACCTGGTGTGCCAAGGCTACTTCTGCCCCTGCTTCCAGGCCTTTTCCAGCTTGGGACTCCCGAATCCTGTCTGTTTTGAGCCAGATTCCACTGATCTGCTGCAAACACAGACCCAGGTCCGAACCAAGTCCACTCACCACTGTAAGGCCCCTGGAAGCGCTCTTGCCTTTGACACCCAGCTGCTCAACTCCAAGGAGGCTCAAACCCTTAATAAATCCGTTTTACCCTGTATAAAGGTTATACAGGGTAAACTCATAGATAGTTCGCTTTCTATTGCACAGATAGAAAGGTATGCACACCTGATCGCTGTCCCAAGGCACTAACTCGTACTCAAGGAAACTTAATAAGTAAAAAGTGATTTTAATAAGTACAGAAAATAGGATTAAAGTGATTCTCAAGTAGTGACAGACAGAACAAAGCAAGTTACTTAGTAAAATAAAATAAAACGCGCACATCTATGTCTATTCAAAGTTAACACAGATAAAAGCCTCACCAGATTTGGATATTTTCCTTTTTACAGGCTGTGGAATCAGCCTGGGCCCAGCTGAGTCCAGCAGACTTTCACACCCCTTTGTCCTTTGTTCAGTTCCCCTCAGGAATGTCCTTGGGGGGGTGGAGAGCCTCTCCCTTTAGCCAGCTGAAGACAAAATGGAAGGGTCTTGCAAGGGCTTTTATAGCCTCTCTTCCTCTCCCTGTGTAGGATCCAGTTGCCCTGGAGTTTTAGGATCACATGGGCAAGTCACCTGCCCATGCGCCCTAACCAGTCTAACCAGTTGCATTCCAGACCTGGCCCCAATGTGGATTGGGGTCTGCAAAGTCTTTTGTCTGTCAAGTGCTCGCATTTAACAGGCATTCTTTGCTCCAAAGATGATCCCATGCACTTACAAAGGCTATGTACAAAACCAGCAAATATAAAACCAATCTTCATAACTCCAACTACAACAATGATACATGCATACAAACAGGAGGAGTAAATTCAGTAGGTCATAACTTTCACAGAGATATGTTACATGGCACATGTAGCATAAAACATATTTTAGTTACATATATACATTTATAAGCATCTCCCCATAAAGTTTTATGGGGAACACCGTCACAGATACATGCATACAAATAGGATAATTTAGTTAGGGTTGGTCCTGCTTTGAGCAGGGGGTTGGACTAGATGACCTCCTGAGGTCCCTTCCAACCCTGAGATTCTATGATTCTATGATTTGTTAGACATGATTTGCCTTTACAGAAACCACGTTGACTTTTGCCCAACAATTTATGTTCTTCTATGTGCCTGACAATTTTATTCTTTACTATTATTTCAACTAATTTGTCTGGTACAGACGTTAGACTTACCGGTCTGTAATTGCTAGGATCGCCTCTAGATCCCTTTTAAAATATTGGCGTTACATTAGCTATCTTCCAGTCATTGGGTACAGAAGTTGATTTAAGGACGGGTTACAAACCATAGCTAATAGTTACTGTGAGGGGGCAAGGCCAGATGGCTATAGTAAAGTGGTGAGGAACAAGTATGTTAGCCCCAGGCTAAACAAATCCCTGATACCTTGGTAACCAAATGGCAGTTGCCCCAGGTTAATCAAGACACCTGGGGCCAATTAAGATCCTTCTAGAAAAGCAGTGGAGATAGCTAGATTAATTGGGACACCTGAAGCCAATCAAGGGCTGGCTGGAACTAGTTAAAAGCCTCCCAGTTAGTCCAGTGGGTGTGCATGCCAGGAGCTGTGAGAGGAAAGTTGTGCTGTTGGAGAGACTGAGCTGTACACACCATATTAGGCACAAGGAAGAAGGCCCTGAGGTAAGGGTGAAGTGGAGCTTGAGGAAGTAGGGGCTGCTGTGGGGAAGTAGCCCAGGGAATTGTACGTGTCCTGTTTTTAAAAGGTCAGCTACCATAACTGATACTATTGGGGTCCCTGGGCTGGAGCCCGGAGTAGAGGGCGGGCCTGGGCTCCCCCCACCCTTGCCCCATGATTAATCACTGAGACTGGGAGACAACAGAGACTGTGCAAGGGAGGATAGCTTCTCCTTACCTCCCTCACTGGCTTATGATGAAAATGGCTCAGTAGCCTGTGACCCTGGCCTCTAGAGAGAAAAGGGTTATGTGGAGGGTCACAGTGAGCCTCTGAGGCTAGTGAAATACGCCAGGAAATGCAGGACCCACGGAGACTAGGACAGAGCTTTGTCACATTACCCAATTTCACATTTGAGTTCCTTCAGAACTCTTGGGTAAATACGATCTGGTTCCGGTGACTTGTTACAGTTAAGTTGATCAATTAATTCCAAAACCTCCTCTAGTGACACTTCAATCTGTGGCAATTCCTCAGATTTGTCACCCACAAAAGGTTTGGGAATCTCCCTAACGTCCTCAGCCGTGAAGACTGAAGCAAAGAATTCATTTAGTTTCTCCGCAATGACTATCATCTTTGAGGGCTCCTTTTGTATCTCGATTGTCCAGGGGCCCCACTGGTGGTTTAGCAGGCTTCCTGCTTTTGATGTATTTAAAAAACATTTTGTTATTTCCTCTGAGTTTTTGGCTAGCTGTTCCTCAAACTCCTTTTTGGCTTTTCTTATTACATTTTTACACTTAATTTGGCAGTGTATATGCTCCCTTCTATATACCTCACTAGGATCGGACTTCCACTTTTTAAAAGGTGCCTTTTTATCTCTCACTGCTTCTTTTACATGGTGGTTAAGCCACCGTGGCTCTTTTTTAGTTCTTTTGCTGTGTTTTTTAATTTGGGGTATACATTGAAGTTGGGCCTCTAATATTGTGTCTTTGAAAAGTGTCCATGCAGCTTGCAGGGATTTCACTTTAGTCACTTTACCTTTTAATTTCTGTTTAACTAACCCTCTCATTTTTGCATAGTTCCCCTTTCTGAAATTAAATGCCACAGTGTTGGGCTGTTGATGTGTTCTTCCCACCACAGGAATGTTAAATATTATATTATGGTCACTATTTCCAAGCGGTCCTGTTATAGTTACCTCTTGGACTAGTTTTTGCGCTCCACTCAGGACTAAATCGAGAGTTGCCTCTCCCCTTGCGGGTTCTTGTACCAGCTGCTCCAAGAAGCAGTCATTTCATGTATCGAGAAATTTTGTCTCTGCATTTCGTCCTGAAGTGACATGTACCCAGTCAGTATGGGGATAATTGAAATCCCCCACTATTATTGAGTTCTTTATTTTGATAGCCTCTCTAATTTCCCTTAGCATTTCATCCTCACTATCACGGTCTTTGACAGATGGTCAATAATAGATCCTTATTATTATATTGTTATTAGAGCATGGAATGACTATCCAGAGAGATTCTATGGAACATGTGGTTTCATTTAAGATTTTTACTTCATTTGAGTCTACATTTTCTTTAACATACAGTGCCACTTTCCCCCGCCCCGCGAGTATGACCTGCTCTGTCCTTCTGATATATTTTGTACCCTGGAATGATTGTGTCCCGTTGATTGTCCTCACTCCACCAGGTTTCTCTGATGCCTATTATGTCCATATCCTCTTAACACGAGGCGCTCTAATTCACCCATCTTATTATTTAAATTTCTAGCATTTGTGTACAAGCACTTTAAAAACTTGTCACTGTTTATTTGTCTTCCCTTTTCTGATGTGTCAGATTCTTGTGTGTGAATGCTTCTCGTCTGATCTGGCCCCTACTTCATCCTCTTCCAGCCTCTCCTCCTGACTAAAAACTAGAAAATCTCTATCACTAGACTCTCCTCTAAGAGAAGTCTTTGTCTGATCCACGTGCTCCTCTACAGCCATCGGCTTTCCCCTATCTCTTAGTTTAAAAACTGCTCTGCAACCTTTTTAATGTTAAGTGCCAGCAGTCTGGTTGCACTTTGGTTTAGGTGGAGCCCATCCTTCCTGTATAGGCTCCCCGCATCCCAAAAGTTTACCCAGTTCCTAATAAATCTAAACCCCTCCTCTCTACACTGTCATCTCATCCACGCATTGAGACTCTGAAGCTTTGCCTGCCTACCTGGCCCTGCGCGTGGAACTAGAAGTATTTCTGAGAATGCCACCATAGAGGTCCTGGACTTCAGTCTCTTTCCTAAATTTGGCCTTCAGGACATCTCATCTACCCTTCCCTGTGTCATTGGTACCTACATGTACCATGACCATTGGCTCCTCCCCAGCACTACACATAAATCTATCTAGATGCCTCAAGAAATCCACAACCTTTGCACCAGGCAGGCAAGTCACCATACGGTTCTCCCGGTCATCACAAACCCAGCTATCTATGTTTCTAATGATCGAATCTCCTATTACTAACACCTGCCTTTTCTTAATGACTGGAGTTCCTGCCCCCGGCGAGGTAACCTCAGTGCAAGAGGTTACCCCAACACCATCTGGAAGGAGGGTCCCAACTATGGGAAGGTTTCCTTCTGCTCCCGTTGACTGCTCTCCTTCCCTGGGCCTTTTATACTCCTCAGCAGTGCAGGGGCTGTCTGTCTGGAGGTGGGACAAATCTACAGTGTCCCGGAAAGCCTCCTCACCAAACCTCTCTGCCTCCCTTAGCTCCTCCAGTTCCGTCACCCTGGCCTCCAAAGCCTGCACGTGGTCTCTGAGGGCCAGGAGCTCCTTGCACCGAATGCACACATATGCCACCCGCCCACAGGGCGGGTAATCAGACATGCTACAGTGAGTGCAATGAAGAGGATAGCCCCCACTCTGCTGCTGGGCTTCTGCCTGCATTCTCTCCTACAGCTACCTAAGTTAAGAATAGGCTTTATGTTTATATCAAGAAGTTTGGATTATAGCTGAAATGTTTTAAAGAATGGCAAGAGTAGCTCACCCCCTTCCCACTCCCCTTCCAAACTCCCTCACAAAACTCCCTGTTAGTAGCCCTAGTCGCAAAGCTCCCTGGTCGCTTGCTCACTGCTTTATAAAGCACTCCCCTATCACATACCCCCCACCCCGAGCCCCTGCTGTGAGCCACCCAGGGTAGGAGGCTGGGAGCACCCCCACAATCCCAGCTCACACCCCCAGCCCTGACTCCTGCACCCCCCCACATCCTCACCCCCACCCTGAGCACCAAATGGGAGTTCCTGCACACACACACACCCCCACATTCCCATCTGCACCCCTCGCTACAAATGGGAGCTGCCCCAGGTAAGCGCTCCACACCCCAACCACCTGCCCAAATCCTGAGTCCCCTCCTGCATCCTAAAACCTGGCCAGACCCTGCACCCCAACCTCCAGCCTGCTCCTGCACCCTAAATCCCTCCCAGACCCTGCACCCCCAGCCCTGACTCCTGCACCCCAAACACCCTGCCCTCCCTGACTCCTGCACCCCCTCTGACTCCTGACCCCCTCAAACCTCCAGCCCTTATTCCTTCACCCCTCTCAAACACACCCCACTTCCCTGCCCTCGCTGATTCCTGCTACCGTCCATAACCCCTTCCCCCCCCACACACACCCTCTGCCCCCCCTCACATGCCCCCAGCCCTGACTCCTGCCCCCCCCCGCCCACAGCCTCCTGCCCACCCTGACTCCTGCCCCCCCACCCCACATCCCCACCTGAATCCCTCGCATCAAACGGGAGCGGCCCCATGTAAGCGCTCCTTATCCCAACCCCCTACCCCAGTCCTGAACCCCTCCCACACCCTAACTCCTGGCCAGACCCTGCACCCCAATCCCCGGCCTGCTCCTGCACCATAACTTCCTCCCAGATGCTGTACCCCCAGCCCTGAGCCCCCTCCCACACCCTAAATGTTGGCTCCGCAAAGTTTTTTTTCTTTGTTTGTTTGTTTTTACATTTTTTTAAATAAAGGGCTCTTCTCCAAAGTGCTTTACAATAGTTGGCTAACGGTACAAAATATCTTTGGAAAGATCATTAAGTGGCGCACCGAGACCCTCAGCAATTTTCAAGTGGTCGGTGGAAAAGATACCTCCCTTTATTTTCACTTACTTCCTATTACTTATAGGACAAAGACGAAGGGAAAAAAGAATGAAAAATGGGGGCGGAGGGGGAGATAAGAGAGAGTGTGCTTTTTCTTGGCTGGGTCCCAAGGAGGGGCCCCAAAAAGGAAGCTGAGCTCAGGGCCCCACTAATGCTAAATCCGCGACTGAGCTTCCTTCTCTGGATACCCCCAGCCAGCATTCAAGGACGCTCGGAGTGTCTGTGATACGTAACCCTGGACCAGTAGCTCTTCCTCCAGCAGCCTGCTTGTTACACCCCAAGCACATTCTAGTCTGGGTGGAGAAGGCTCAGGGTTTGAGAGGTCAGGGGTAGGAAGCTTCTGTTTGTTATGCTGCACCGAACCCTCAGTTTTACTTGAGCAAACAGATATTTGACTCCTGTGCTCTGTTCTCAAAGTGTTCTGCAGCAGGGGAGGGTCTCTGGCAGTGTGTGTGTTGCGGGCATATTGGGGTGATGCTGAAACAGGGCAGAGTAGCGGTGGCATTGTGGGACTGGCGTAAACCCCATCTCTTCTTTTCCCCTTCAAGAACCGAGGGGACAGGAATCCTTACCCAGCGAGGTCACATTCTCATAGTTCTCCTGCATGATGTCTCTGAGTGGGGTCCAGCAGATCCCACTCTTCCCTGGTGAAACACACAGCCACCTCCTCGAAGCTCACCGGCCCCTGAAAGAGCAAAAGTCCAACACTCAGTACCTGCTGCCCCACTCACAGCCCCGCTATTCGTGGAGGAGAGGAGCCAATCAAAGGGAAGCTCTGGGTGGATCGCAGTGAACAGCATCCCACTCCCACCCTGCTCAGAGCCTCCATGAAACACCAGGGTGAGGGGACGAAGAGAGAGCCCCTTGTCTCTCCCAGGAGATCCATCACACACCTACTAGCCACAGACTGATACAGGAAATGGAGCCCCTAGAAGGGTCCAGGGAGAGATCCGTGGTAGGAAGCCGAACACCCTCCTCATTGTGAGGAGCTGGATATGAAGGGAGGGGAATCTCCCCTAAGCCTCACTGGTGGGTGCCCCCTTCATATCTCACGGCACCCGCTGGTTAGTCGGAGCAAGGTGAGAAGGGCAGTTGTGGAGTTTCAGAACAGGCTTTAATTAATTTCACAGCACGATTCCCCCAGGCTTTTTCCCTGCAGACAGACACCCTAGAGTCTGCCATGCTGAGAAAAGGCGTCATCTCTTTATTACAGTGTAGACCTGGCCCCGCCTGCAAGGCTAAGCCCACAGAGACATTTTTAACCTCCCTTCTCCCTCCCCACATCCCGTAACAAACTCTCTGAACCCAATGCCTGTTCTCAGTGGTAGAAGATGACAGAACAAGGAGTAATGGTCTCAAGTTGCAGAGGGGGAGGTTTAGGTTGGATATTAGGAAAAGCTTTTTCACTAGCAGGGTGGTGAAGAACTGGAATGGGTTACATAAGGAGGTGGTGGAATCTCCTTCCTTAGAGGTTTTTAAGGTGAGGCTTGACAAAGCCCTGGCTGGGATGATCTAGTTGGGATTGGTCCTGCTTTGAGCAGGGGGTTGGACTAGATACCTCCTGAGGTCCCTTCCAACCCTGAGATTCTATGAATGCTAGGAAAAAGCAGAACCAAAGGATTCACTGTGGGAGATTCCCTCAGACACTGACCCCAGGGCAGCCACACCCCAGCAGGAGGGATATGAAGTCAGAAACTGGATTTTCCTTTCTCTGATTCTCATCTTTTCCATAGGAAAGTGACTCTATCCAGGGTGCAGTAATACATCTTTCTGGGCAGATTAGAGATTTAGAAACCTCTCTCTCAAAACTCTTCTCTCCCACGGCCCCTTTCAGTCTCTCCTTCTATCTCCTTTCCCCTGTCCCCTCTCCCTGCCCGACTGGTAGGAAAGTCCCATTCCTGGCTTGTTTGCTCCCCCATGGCTGGATTTGCTCCTGCAATTGCTAATGGGACGAGAAATGAGGGGCGGGGGGATCTGTTTGTGTAGAGTCATTTTAAGGCCAGAACCCAGCATTTTCCCTTCATTTATTCCAGTTACCTGGAATCTCTGGCTCAGAATTTGGTATTAACAGGGCTCAGGGCTGCCCTAGGGGGCTAGTACCAGCTGGAGAAAGTCATCACCTGGGCTGGGAAGAGAAGCAGCTTTAATTAAGGTCATTTCCCAGCACAGAACCCCGCTGGGGGAGCAGCAGCTGCTAAGCCTGGTCTCCCGGATCACAATGGAGGCTGCAGCATCTGACTCACGAAGCTGAACCCCAATACCCCGAGCGGAGAGGGACAGGGCGTTGGAGCAGCCTTCCCTCCTTGAGCTCTCTGGGGGGAGCAGCTAATGAGAGCCCCTCCTCACAGTGGGAATTGCTGATCTCATTTGCCCCACTGTCTATCTGGAGTCACTCCTTGTCTTTCCAGGCAGTGACTCTGGATGAACAAGGTCTCAATGAAACCAGATTTCAGAAAGAATGAGTCCAGAATCCTGTGGATGAGACCACTGTGTGGCAGTGCTAACCCCCTTCCCACCTCCCGCACCCCCAGATCTAGGACAAGAACTGGGGGCACGAATTTTCTCAATGGAACCGAAAGTTCCTGCAGTTTTCAAAAGAGGAGAAAAGCAAAATCTGTGATTTCACCTCAGTGTTTGGTAAGCGGATAGAAAGTTATCACCGTGACTGGGGGTGGCCGGGCAATGCTTGGAACCAGGATTCTGGCACAAGTAGATCAGAGAAGGATCATGGTTAGTAGCACTCCCCGGAGCCCACAGCCAGGGGCCCCAGACACCCCCACCACTGCTAGGGTCCCACCAGATAATCCCTGGGACGCAGCCCCCAGAGTCCCTGGCCAGGAACCCCAGATACCCCTCAGAGCCCCACCAGCTAGGGAATCCCTACCAGACCATGACTGCCAGGTTGGGAATCCTAAAGGGTTCCCCCCACCAAGAGGCCCCCCCACCCCCACTGGGAACTCAGTCCCTCACTGCCTGTCTGGGATTCTCCCACTGCCTGCCTAGGACCCCCGCCTGCCCTCCAGTAGGATCTGCCGTGCCATTTGCCTGGGTCCCCTCACTCTGCTTGCCCGGCATCCCCATACCTAGCACCAGAGATTTCCCCCCGCCGCTCTGTGCACTGGGCATGGCAACGATCCCAGGAGGCAGCCGGGGAAGCCCAGAGAGCCCCTGGCATAGCGCCAGGCACCCTCTAGCCCCCTGCCCCGCCTCCCCAAGAGACACCCACCCCCGCTGTTCTGTAGCCACCAGCGATACCCACCTCCAGGACCCATAGCCTCACCGCTGGGCACATCAGAACCACCCCCCAAAACCCCAAACCTCCAGAACCCACCAATCTGACTAGGGTACCCCCCTGCCCAGCCACCCAGAGTCCTCCCCCTACCACAATGCCCCTTCAGCTCCAATCTCCCCACACAGATAACACTGTTGCTAGGGGCAAGGGGTTACCTCACAGTGTCTGGTAAGTGGATAGAAAGTTATCATCCGCTCCTGCTGGCCAGTCACACAGGCAGAGGGGGCCCTGGGGGATGCTTCTTTAACAGGAGACTGGAAGGCCTGGAGGGCCAAAAAAGGTAAGAAATGTCCATGCCCTGTCACTAGCAAATAATGGCCACCACGGATCCACCCCAGAGGTGGCTACATCTTAGCACTGCGGGAATCATTTGTCATGCTGTTTAGGATTCTTCTGGACACCACCTCATCCCGTGCCAGCTGGAGAAAAGAAAAGGGTCCAGCGTAACTCTGTTACCAGGTGTGGGCCAATCCCCAAACAGGGGGAGGCCTCTGGTTGTGATGTGTATTAAAATAGGTGGCTGGTCTCTTTCATTGGCAAACAGTTTAACAGAGATAAAGGGGGGAAGAAATGAGTCTCAAAGGAGAGGGGAAAGATGATCACTGCGAAATTTAACCCCCTGCAACCTCCAAGATGGATAATGACTCAGGGCAACAGGTTCCCTCCAAGGAAGGAGAAGTTGCTGGGATTTAGAAACATGGGGAACAGCCCCAAACACAAAAGGATTTTTAATTGACATTTGATAATGGCATAGAAAGAGGGAAATCCTGAGATTTGAGATCAATGTTCAGAAATGAAAGAGAAAGGGCGGAAATCTGAGGGAGTTTGGATCCATTTTTGCAAATTAGAAAGAGGAACGTGGAAAATCAGAGCTATTTTAGATCAGTTGTTGATATGAGGTAAAATCTGAGAGTATTTCACATCAGTATTTGATAAATGACCTTTATCTGTAACTTAAAGGTTTTGTCCAGAGTATCACTGTGTAACCAATTGGTTGGGAGATTGTTCTCAAGCTTCCCCAGGAAAGGGGGTGTACGGCTTGAGTGGGTATTTTTTGGGGGGAGGGAAGTTCAAGTGATTCCTTTCCTGGATTCCTGTTAGATACTTGATGGTGGCAGTGAAAGAAGCATTTCTCAGGGTGCAGGGAATTTTGTACCTTGGGGGATTTAACCTAAGCTGGTAAAAATAAGCTTAGGGGCTCTGAATGCGGGTCCCCACGTCTTTACCCTAGAGTTTAGAGTGGGGAGGGAAACCTGACACTCCCTGTGGCAGGAAAAGGCCGGGGTAGAGACAGTCGAATCGTGGAAGTCAACGAATGGCTACGCAGGTGGTGTCCGAGAGAAGGCTTTGGATTCTTTGACCATGGGATGAGGTGTTCCAAGTGCTCCAAGAAGAAGGAGAGGTAGGCAGAGACGGGCTCCAGCTACCGAAGAGAGGGAAGAGCGTCTTCCCAAGCAGGCTGGCTAACCTAGTGAGGAGGGCTTTAAACTAGGTTCACTGTGGGAAGGAGACCAAAGCCCTGAGATAAGTGGGGAAGTGGGATACCGGGAGGAAGCATAAGCAGGAGAGCGCAAGACGGGAGGGCTCCTGCCTCACACTGAGAAAGCAGGACAATCAACGAGTTATCTTAAGTGCCTATACACAAATGCAAGAAGCCTGGGAAACAAGCAGGGAGAACTGGAAGTCCTGGTAGAGTCAAGGAATTATGATGTAATTGGAATAACAGAGACTTGGTGGGATAACTCACATGACTGGAGCACTAGTCATGGATGGATATAAATTGTTCAGGAAGGCTAGGCAAGGCAGAAAAGGTGGGGGAGTTGCGTTGTATGTAAGAGAGCAGTATTGTTACCGAAATATCGGGTCCACCTAGCTGAGAGCCAATAACAGCCAGACAGGGATAAGGAAAGAAGGTTACTTTATTCTGCAGAAAAAAGGAGTGCTTGTACCTTAGTACAGTACTCTAATTAACACAGAAATTACAGGTCTTTTATACACACTTAGACAAAGCCCTGGGTCGTGTTAACAGCTGATTGGTGGTAGCCAGACCTCGGATGTTTGCTATCTGGTCAGTAAAAACTGGTTTGGGATAGTGATTTTCTGCAGGGACAACTTTTCTGTAAAAGTTGCTGGTTGTTAAGGGGGTTCATTGTACCTTATGTCTTTCACAGTATGACTACTCAGAGCTCCAGTATGAAACTGCAGAAACACCTGAGAGTCTCTGGACTAAGTTTAGAAGTGTGAGAAACAAGGGTAATGTCGTGGTGAAAGTCTGCTACAGACCACCAGACCAGGGGGATGAGGTGGACGAGGTTTTCTTCCGGTAACTAACAGAAGTTAGTAGATCACAGGCCCTGGTTCTCTTGGGGGACTTCAATCACCCTGATATCTGCTGGGAGAGCAATACAGCAGTGCACAGACAATCCAGGAAGTTTTTGGAAAGTGTAGGGGACAATTTCCTGGTGCAAGTGCTGGAGGAACCAACTAGGGGAAAAGCTCTTCTTGACCTGCTGCTCACAAACACGGAAGAAATAGTAGGGAAAGCAAAAGTGGATGGGAACCTGGGAGGCAATGACCATGAGATCATCGAGTTCAGGATCCTGACACGAGGAAGAAAGGAGAGCAGCAGATTACAGACCCTGGACTTCAGGAAAGCAGACTTTGGGCAGGTCTACACTAGCCCCGAAATTCGAACTAAGATATGTGACTTCAGCTACGTGAATAACGTAGCTGAAGTCGAACTATCTTAGTTCGAATGAAAAAGCACTTACCTGGGGTCCACACGCGGCGCGCAGGCTCCCCCGTCGACTCCGCCTACTCCGTTCGTCGAGCTGGATTACCAGCGTCGACGACGGAGCACTTCCTGGTTTGATTTATCGTGTCTAGACAAGACGCGATAAATCGAACCCAGAAAATCGATCGCACGCCTCCGACCGGACGCGTAAGTATAGACGTACCCTTTGACTCCCTCAGGGCAAAGTCCCCTGGGAGAATAACATGAGAGGGAAAGGAGTCCAGGAGAGCTGGCTGTATTTTAAAGAATCCTTATTGAGGTTGCAGGAACAAACCATCCCGATGTGTAGAAAGAATAGTAAATATGGCAGGCGACCAGCTTGGCTTAACAGTGAAATCCTTGCTCGTCTTAAACACAAAAAAGCAGCTTACACGAAGTGGAAGATTGGACAAATGACCAGGGAGGAGTATAAAAATATTGCTCAGGCATGCAGGAGTGAAATTAGGAAGGCCAAATCACACTTGGAGTTGCAGCTAGCCAGAGATGTTAGGGTTTCTTCAGGTATGTTAGCAACACGAAGAAGGTCAAGGAAAGTGTGGGCCCCTTGCTGAATGAGGGAGGGAACCTAGTGACAGAGGATGTGGAGAAAGCTAATGTACTCAATGCTTTTTTTGCCTCTGTCTTCACAGACAAGGTCAGCTCCCAGACTACTGCACTGTGCAGCATGGTATGGGGAAGTGATGACCAGCCCTATGTGGAGAAGGAAGTGCTTCAGGATTATTTAGAAAAAGCTGGACAAGCGCAAGTCCATGGGGCCGGATGCACTGCATCCGAGGGTGCTAAAGGAGTTGGCCGATGTGATTGCAGAGCCATTGGCCATCATCTTTGAAAACTCATGGCGATCGGGGGAGGTCCCAGATGACTGGAAAAAAGTCTAAAAAAGATGGGCTAATGTAGTGCCCATCTTTAAAAAAGGGAAGAAGGAAGATCCGGAGAACTACAGACCAGTCAGCCTCACCTCAATCCCTGGAAAAATCATGGAGCAGGTCCTCAAGGAATCAATTCTGAACCACTTAAAGGAGGGGAAAGTGATCAGGAACAGTCAGCATGGATTCACCAAGGGCAAGTCATGCCTGACTAACCTAATTGCCTTCTATGATGAGATAACTGGCTCTGTGGATGAGGGGAAAGCAGTGGATGTGCTATTTCTTGACTTTAGCAAAGCTTTTGATACAGTCTCGCACAGCGTTCTTGCCAGCAAGTTAAAGAAGTATGGGCTGGATGAATGGACGGTAAGGTGGATAGAAAACTGGCTGGATGGTCGTGCTCAACGGGTAGTGATCAATGGCTCCATGTCTAGTTGGCAGCCGGTATCAAGTGGAGTGCCCCAAGGGTCGGTGCTGGGGCCGGTTTTGTTCGATATCTTCATTAATGATCTTTGAGATTCGCTGAGGGTCACAAACTAAGCAATGTGATAACATGAGAGAAAAACACCGAGACGGAGGCGATTTTCATATTGCTATTAACTAACTAGAGGGAAAAGGGGGGACAGGTTGACTGGATTTTATATGACTGTCCAATACATAAACACAAGGTGATGGTCCCAGGGGGGGTCGGGGGGGGGGATCCCCAGAGTTTCTCGCCCCGGGGGGGATGCGGGGGGGGGCGGGGCCGGAGAGAATTTGTATCGGGGGCGGGGGGCGAGTGGCACCAACAGGGACAGGAGCCAATTAACTCCCCGCCCCCCCGAGCCAATTAACTCCCCGCCCCCCCGAGCCAATTAACTCCCCGCCTCCCCCCACCCCCCGAGCCAATTAACTCCCCGCCCCGCCACTTCCCCCCCCCCCGGGGATTTCCCGGCTGCCCAGAGACAGTTCAACCCCCCCCCCCCCCTGACCTCCCCCCCAGCGACCCCCCCGCCGGCCCCAGTCTCCCCCCCCCCAGTCCCAGCGGAGGGGGGGGGCAGATCCCGGCGGCGGCTCCCCTGGGGCTGAGGCAGCTCCGAGGCTTCTCCCCGGTTCCCCGGGGGGGGGGGGGGGCAGAGAGTCACTTCCCGCCCCCCCCCCGGGGTCTGTCACTCACCGGGCACGGAGGGGTTAATGACGGTGAGAGGCAGCAGCGGAATGGACGTTGGTCAAGGGAGCTCGCACTGAGCATGCGCAGTGACAGTTGCTGAAACCCTCCCGTAATCTGGGCTACAGAGGGCGGAAGCGGGCCCCCCTCCCCGGGGCAGGCTGGGAGATGTAGTTCCTGATTCTCCCGGGAGCGGAAGTGACGTCGGGAAGGGGGCGGGGCGAGAAGGAGCCGGGCTGCGAACGCGCGCGGGGCGCTGCGGCTCTGCCTGGCTCGAGCGGGGCCGTTGGAGCCTCTTCCCGGAGCCCGTTGAAGAGGTTTGTGTCTCCCGGCTCCGGGCATGCGCAGATCGGGGGCCGGGGGTCGCGCATGCGCAGAGGCAGAGCCCCCCCCCCCCGGCTGCTGCTCCCTGGCGCTGCGGGGCCGGGCGGAGCGGGAGGGTCTGTGCCGGGGAGACCTTCATTAACCCCCCCGTGCCCGGCCCGGGCCCTGCTCCCGCTGCAGCCTCCAGGTACCGGGGGGGAGACCTGGGGAAAGGGGCGGGGGGGAAATGTCTGAGCAGCCCGGACATGGGGGGGGGGAGGAGCAGGTGACCCCCAGGGGGGGGAGAAAGGGGGGGGCTGAGACCCCCTCGGATTTACTGCTGCCCCCGGCCCTGGGGACCCCCCGCCCCGCCCCCTTTCTCCCTAGAGAGCCACGAGCCGCACCCAGGGTGACCCCCCCTCCCCCCCCAACACCTGAGCAGGTCTCTGCGCCCCTCCCCCCCTGGACCCCATTGTCTCCCCCTCCCCCAACGGCCGGTTCGGATCTCGGGGTTCGGGGGTTTCCCCCCATTGTCCCCGGCCGGGATTTGTCCTGTTCCGGGGGATCGATCCCCTGAGCGATGCCTGAGCCGGGCCGGGGGGGCCTGAGACAGGGACCCCGCTGGGCTGGGCCGGGGGGGGGGCCCCTCTGCTGGGAACAGGGCCTGGGCAGGGAGCCAGCGCCCCCCATGGAGACGGCCCCGCCCCGGGTTCCCCAGTCCCAGCTACTTCCCCTCCCCCACCCAGCAGCCCCCCCCATAGTCACATTCCCAGACCCCACTGCCAGCCCCTCCCTGCCGGGCCGTAGGAATGTGAGGGGAGAAGAATCCATCCCATTCTGTTGCTGATTGAATATCGCTGTATAATCCCCTCCAATTTCCCCTCTTTTTCTCCTGCACTGTTGAACGGTGACACAAAATCTCCCCCGATGTTGGTGCTTCTCTCGTCTATTGGCAAATATTTCGTTTGTGCCCCTTTTTCTCCTTGGTTCTGAAATACCGATACCAAATCCCTGAGAATGTCCCCGCTTTTCTCCCCAGGTGTGTGACTGAGATCAGGGCTCTCGTTCTGAGCGTGGCTCAGGCCTTGCCTGAGATCAAGTCCCCCAGTGTGCAGGGCGCTGCACAAACCCTGACTGAGTTTGGGGCACTCGTTGTGCCAGGAAATGCACAGACCCCTACAGAGGGCAGGGACCTTGTGCCAGGGCCACAGTGACCCTGACTGAGTATGGGGCACTTGTTGTGCCTGGAACTGCACAGACCCCTACAGAGGGCAGGGACCTCATCTCTGTGCCAAGCAAGGGACAGTTTATCGACTCACAGACTTTAAGGCCAGAAGGGACCATCATGATTATCTAGTCCAGGGGTAGGCAACCTATGGCACGGGTGCCAAAAGGTGGCACGTGAGCTGATTTTCAGTGGCACTCACACTACCTCGGTCCTGGCCACCGGTCTGGGGGCCTTTCCATTTTAATTTAATTTTAAGTGAGGCTTCTTAAACATTTTAAAAACCTTATTTACTTTGCATACGACAATAGTTTAGTTATGTGTTAAAGACTTATAGAAAGAGACCTTCTAAAAACGTTAAAATGTGTTTGCTCTCTAGGGAGCATGCCACCGGCCAGGGCTTGCAGTCTTTCAGGAGTGGTGCGCTGGATTGTATTTAGTAATCTCAAAATAAAAGGTTAAGACTGCTGGTTCATAATATTCAATGAAATCTTTCAAACAATTATAGAAATAGACTCTAATGCTACCAAAAAAACATGGTATTAATACTGATTCAAAGTTTAAATTAAAATTACGAGATAAACGCATGTAGGGTGACCAGATGTCCCAATTTTATAGGAACAGTGCTGATTTTTGGGGGGCTTTTTTTTTATATAGGCACCTATTACCCCCCATCCTCGTCCCAATTTTTCACACTTGCTATCTGGTCACCCTAAACACATGAGAAATGAACGGACAGCTAATTTCCATTTCCTGATGCCTGAAATTTTGACACTTGCTCACACCATCTTTTTTTCAAAAGCACTGCACAGCACACACTCAAGTTAATTAATGAAAACATACCAATTAGTGACTGCTTTGTGTTGTGTAAGCACCTGATTAAAACTGTACCGCTGTAAGTGGAAATGCGTCGACACAGCTTAGCTCCAATGTGTTTAAATGTGATTGAAAAATTTCTACATTAAATACATGGCAGATTTGGCTTTTAGAATCGCAACATTTTACTGTAACTAAATAATTGTTGTCTGACCACCCCCATAACTCCCCACGACTCTGAACATTGAAATTGTAAACAGAGGGAAAATACCCACAAGTGCCTCTACCCGGTCTTGTTGACTTCTTGTCCCAACCCCCATTGAGTTCTGGCCGGGGTGTCGATCTAAGACAGGCCTGCACAACTCGTAAAGCGGCAAGGGCCATATTACTCCAAAGAAAACAGCTGAGGGCCGAAACCCCCCGGCCCCGCAGAACACGCCCCCCCCCACACACACACACAGCGCCACCTGCCCTGTGGAAACAACCCCTCCTTCCCCAGGGCTGGGGTGTGGAAGCCTGTAGAGGAGGAAAGAAACAACGCGCATAAGGTGACCAGATCACAGCAGTAAAATAGGACACCCCCCCCCCCCCCCTCGGCCCCACCATCACACCCCTCTTCACCACCCCAGGGGTCACTATTTTACTGCACACAACAGTCAATCAATGCAGTTGTAGATAAATCTCTGCATTATGCATTTTTGTATAACTTTTATATGACTTTATATTGAACCTTGCTAATATGTTATCGCGGGCCCCTAAAGTAGTATAATTAAAGTAAAAAAAATGGTTTTTTGCTAGAAGTAGAATAAGATCTTCCCCCCCACTTTGCATTCAATTGCCCTGTTGAATGAATGAGGTGTGAATGAGGAAGGCGTGGAAGGCAGCACCTCCAGACAGCTGCAACCCTTGGAGAGGGGATGGGAACCAGACCAAGGACAATCAAACTTGTCAAGTGGGCTGACTAGAGAAGAGCAGACATACTGACGGCCTCGGGGGTTAGAAGCAAGCACCTTCCTTTGGGAACACCCTCTTTGCAGCATTGGGACAACCCCCAGCCCAGAGACAAGCAGCTAAAAGGACCAACGGACACAGTCCCAGATTTTGGGCCGCACAGTGAGCCCACCTACTCACCCCCCCGCGGGCCGCACAGTGAGCCCACGCGGGCCGCATGCGGCCCCCGGGCCACATGTTGTGCAGGCCTGATCTAAGATATGCAACTTCAGCTACGCGAATAATGTAGCTGAAGTCGGCGAATTTTAGATTGACTTATCTGGCCATACGGCGGTGAGTCAACCGCTGCCGCTCCTGTGTCGACTCCGATTCCGCCTCTCGCAAGCTGGAGTTCTGGAGTCGACAAGACGTGATCAATCGATCCCCAAGAGATCGACCAGTACCCACCAATCCGGCAGGTAGTGAAGCCCAAGCCTGACTCTGGGAGGTGGGAGAGAGGAGAGGCTGAGAGGGAGTTTGCTCCTCACAGTCTTTAGGGCCATGTTCAACCCTGGTAATCTCTATGTTACCTCATCTGCCACCCTCCCCCATGTGTATCTGCTCATGTGTCAGAGTGTCACCTTCTGATCATAATGCCATTGGCCTCACCAGAGCTCCCATCAAGATGGAGTTACAGTACTGAGAGTAAAATACATCACAGGGAGGGTGTAATTATCCTCAAAGCAAGCATTACAGTCCAGGAAGTGAAAGAATTCAAGTACTTCATTACTGAAAATTATGCTTGAAAGGTTTGGATTTTTATTAATACATTTCAGTAAATGTTGATTTCACTGTGGACACACAGATGAAAAAATATTTATATAGGGAAAATACAGAAATGCTTCTGGAGAAAGTCGGGTTTGATGTAAGGATATTTACACTGTGTATTTTGCATGTGACATTGACACGTTCTGATTGAACAGTTATGAAGATTTGGCTTTTAGAATCGCAACATTTACTGTCATTAAATAATTGTTGTCTGACCACCCCCATAACTTCCCACAGCTCTGAACATTGAAATTGTAAACATTGGAAAAAGGACTTAAAATAAATATCGATATCATGAATTGAAATTTAAAAAGAGAAATAGACAAAATGAACGTTGCCAAACCCACTTAACAGCAATTGCAATGAGCTAGGGGATGGAAATTCACCGCTAAGGCACCCAACCTTAATTCTGCCCTGAAGTGACACCAGGCAATCATAATAGGGCTACGAATAAGGCTTCTTAGTGTATAAAGTTTCAGATTAGATTATACAGATTTGTAAAGACACGAGATCTTTTCCCCCAGGGTATCACCTTCACTGGGTTATTTATTGGTAATTCCCAGAAGTCAGGGCCGGTGCAACCACTAGGCAACCTAGGCGGTCGCCTAGAGCACCAAGATTTGGGGGGTGTCAAAAAGTGGTGCCCTGCCCGGGGGGCTGGTCCCGGCCTCCCTGCCCGGGGCGCCGAGAGCCGGAGCGCCGCGCTTGCAGCAGCGGTGAGCCCCAGCCGCGGAGGAGCCAGTGCGGCATGGGCAGGGGGCAGCAGCCCTGCAAGTCGCCGTGCCCCCCACAGCCCAGATCGCCAGCCGGCCGCTGGCATCAGGGCCTCCAGCAAGTCTAGAGCTCCGCCCCTCCCCTCCTCCTTGTCCCCTGCCGTGCTCCCCCCTCCCCTGCATTCCAGCCGGCAGCGTGTCTACCATGCTGGGCGGTTGGAGAAGGGGCAGTGGGTCTCTGGAGGAGGCAGTCAGGGAGCAGGGGGGTTGGATGGGTTGGGGGTTCGGGGGGGCCTGTCAGGGGGCAGGGGTGTGGAGAGGTGTCGGGGTAGTCAAGGGATAGGGAGAAGGGGGGGTTAGATTTGGTCGGGGGTTCTGGGAGGGCAGTCGGGACAGGGAGCGGGGGGCGTTGGATGGGTCAGGGGTTCGTGGGGGCAGTCAGGGGGCGAGGGTGTGGAGAGGGCTCGGGGCAGTCAAGGGACAGGGAGAAGTGGGGGGGGGTTAGATTGGTCGGAGGTTCGGGGGGGGCAGTCAGGACAGGGAGCAGGGGGGTTAGATTGGTCGGGGGTTCTGGGGGAGCAGTCAGGGGACAGGCAGCAGTTGGATAGGTGTGGGAGTCCCGGGGGGTCTGTCTGGGGGCAGGGGTGTGGATAGTGGTGGGGGCAGTCAGGGACCAGGTAGGGGATGGGGTCCTAGGGGAGCAGTTAGAGTGGGGGGTGTCTCAGGAGGGAGCAGTCGGGGACAAGGAGAAGGGAAGCTTAGATAGGGGGTGAGGTCCCGGGGGGCGGTTAGGGGCAGGGGTCCCGGGAGGGGGTGATCAGGGGACAAGGAGCAGGGGGGGTTGGATGGGTTGGGGGGTCTGTGGGGAGCAGGAAGTGGGAGAGAGTGGATAGGGGGAGGGGGGCGCAAGGTGGAAGTTTTGCCTAGGGTGCAAAATATCCTTGCTCCGGCCCTGCCAGAAGTCAATAGATAAAGAAGATTCTATCAGTTATGAAATGACCATTTCAGATTTCTGGGGGGTGTCTATTATTTTGCACTAGGGTCCAGGTCCTTCGAGAGACAGAACCTTGGTTTCATTTTAAATTGTGCATGCTCAGCAGCTTCTGGAATTTGGTTCTAAGTATTTACATGTTTCCCTGACCTGTTCTTAAAAGTGCTGCTATAGAAAGTGTCGAGGGGCAGAAACTCATTGTACGATAAGTAACTCAGTCCCCTAGGTATTTAGAGCTCGTGGGAAGGAGGACAGGGATTGGTGGGAGTTTGGGGATTTAATAAAAAACACAGAAATCTCTTTAGTATTAATGAATTTTCATCTTCTATTTCCCATAAACCACAAATTATCCCTGGCTGCCCCCGGCAGTCTGGGGAGGGAGTACTAGTAAACTCCTTTGGCCAATGTGGAACCTAAGGCACAAGGATCTTTCATAGAATCATAGAATCTCAGGGTTGGAAGGGACCTTAGGAGATCATCTAGTCCAACCCCCTGCTCAAAGCAGGACCAATCCCCAATTTTTGCCCCAGATCCCCAAATGGCCCCCTCAAGGATTGAACTCACAACCCTGGGTTTAGCAGGCCAATGCTCAAACCACTGAGCTATCCCTCCCCGGGATAGCTTTCAGTGACTGGCTCAAAGTTACCCAGAGTGAAATTCACTTCACTGGATAAATCCCTAGTTGCTGGGCTCCAGAGAGGGGTGGGGAGGTGAATTCCATCCCCCATTCCTGGGCATGGACCTCCCCACCCACACTCCTCACCCTGATCTCAGACACTGCTCCAACTTCCTCCTGCAGTGATGGACCCACTTGATGCTGCCAGAGCCATCTGCCATGGGACCTAGAGGGGGAAGAGGCCCAGCTCCAGACCTGCTACCACAGCCCCCCATGCTGTGCTGGAGTTGCCCTGGCAGATGGGTCTAGCTGTCTGGGGACCCCGCCCATGCATCCACCACACACAAACTCCCTCACAACACACATCCCAGGATGGGGAAGGACCATCTGGGGCTGGCTGCAGTCTCCCCTCGCTGCTGTGAAAAGAATGGGGTGGTCCCTTATATAGGACACAAACATACCCAGAGCCAGAAGGGAAACGTTGTTTCTTCCAGGGGCTTCAAAATGTTTGGTTTAGAGTCTGGAGCTCTGTCTTCCTGTTTGTCTCCTTCTGCCACTTTCAGATCTCTTGGAGAGACAAGGCGGGTGAGGGAATTTCTTTTAGAACCAATTTAAAATACCTCTTTTTGTTCTCCTGCCACCACCACGGCTGCAACATTTTTCCATTTGTACCCCCTACCCCTCTCACCTCTCCCTTAGCTGAGACTGTCCCATGTGATGGGAAAATAAGGGTTCAGTCCTGTAAGTGGATTGGGTCTTGCCAGCACTGACGGGAGTGAAAGCCTGTGTGCATTGGGCTCTGGGACTCTATAGGCCGTTGTGGGTCTCACACAAGTTTGCAATCAGAGGCACAGAGAAGTGCAATGACTTACCCAGGGTCACCCAGAAGGCCAGTGGCAGAGCCAGGGATGGTCCCCGTCCAGTGCTCTCTCCACGTCGTTGCTGGGTGATTCTGAAATGCAGCTCCCCTCTCCTGTACTTTTTCAAAGAACATCAGGGCTGGAAGGGACCTTAGGAGGTCATCTAGTCCAACCCCCTGCTCAAAGCAGGACCAATCCCCAGTTTTTGCCCCAGATGGCCCCCTCAAGGATTGAACTCACAACCCTGGGTGTAGGAGGCCAATGCTCAAACCACTGAGCTATCCCTCCCCCCATTTTGTTACTGTGGAATGGGAATAACGGTCATGCTTTCAAATGTGTCTCTCCTTCTCCACCACCTCATCCTGCCACCATTTCCAGCTCCACCTCCCCTTCTTGCCCATCCCCTCCAGCCCTCTCTTAGCGCTGTAGATGCCAGGAGCTGTCTCGTCCAGTCCTAGGCTGCTGCACACACGTATTACAGGCAGCAGCAGCATACGGTCTGGCACATGCCACCTTGGTGATGAAGCCTGAGCTTCACACTGAGCTGGGCCCCCTGCCGCTGGGCCAGCCATGCCCTAGCTCTGCCCAGTCTGCCCCTCCTCCGAACAGGCCCCCTCCCCTCTACACTCTGGCCTGCCCCTCCACACCATACGCGTGTAACATGTGCCTTTCAACTATTCATATTTTGGATTTCAGATGATCCACAAATTTGTGTTACATTCAGCTCCCCCACACCTCAGTTTCACTTGTTTGGTGGTGCCCCGACAGTTTTCCATTGATTGTTTGGGAGGGAGCAAGGCTGGTCACTTGAGCATTGTGTTACCTTGCAGCTGACTAGTGAGGAGTGAAGACTCCCTCTTGGGTGGATGGGCCAATCCTAGGCCCCTTTACCTCGTAGTGACCAATTTTTCCATTCCAAGTCCATAAAGTAGATTTTCACTATAAATGCTTTGTTCCTTACATATGACCCATATGTTGATCTCTCAGACATTGAGTCTTGACCACTGTTCCCGCTAAGCTGTGCTCGTGTGCGCGCGCACACAGATCCTAAACCCCGCGCACACGGCGAAACACCATGCGCACAACAATTTGCATAGAAGACATTTTTTGCGCACATGTCCTGTCAAAAATTTGCACAGAAGAAATTTTTTTGCGCACACGGCCTGTCAAAAATTAGAGGGAACATTGGTCTTGACCAGTTATGAGCTTTCTGTAGACACCTCGCATGATCATCCTCAAGAGATGTGTTTGCTGTGATGAGTTTGTCAGGTCTCAGATTAGAACTGCTTGCAAAGTCCAAGTGACCCTTTGCCAAAAGATCTCGGTGTCACTGTCTGAGTCCCATAGGCCACGGAGAGGACAACTTTCTGCCAGTGGCTTTCAGGACGGGTGCTGAGTTCCCTGCAGTGCCCCTCGTCCCCTTTCCGTTTCCCTTCTTGGAGTGGTGTCTGGGACGCTGCCCTGCTTCATGCTCCCCAGGCCACCCAATATCTACTCTATGTGCCAGGCTCCTGGCAGCCCCCAGTGAGAGGCCATCCAGCCCATCAAACTGGTGCCAAACTGCTGGGCCTCAGGCCTTCTGGGGTGCATATCTGTGAGTCCAATTGCCCCTGCCCCAGGCGTGCTACAGGGGCATGTCCTCCTAGTGTGTCAGGCTCAACCCTCTGGCTCAGGCCTCGGGGCCCTTTCTTCTCTCTCGGGTCCCAGGTGAAACAGCGAAAGAGCCGACTGTCGGCAAACAAGGGTAAATAAAGGAATGAAAGAAAAGAAACGGGTGGGGGGGAACTGTGGACAGATCCCATCAGGATATGGGCCTTACCTCTTACTTCTGGGGGCCCTGGGAGCATCTCGGTCCCCTTCAGAGGTTACTGGGTCTCCAGCGCAAGTTTCAGCCTGCTCCCTCTTTGAGCTCCGGGGATCCCTACCTTCCCCAGAGCCCCGACTGCTGCCAGGCCTCTCTTTGGGCCTGGAGATGCTCCACACACTGTTCCCTTCCCAGGGTGGCCCCCCTGTGAGTAGAGTAGGTCTCTCCTGTTAACTCCTGCCCCAGTCCTGGCATGGTTTGCAGGTGTGGAGGGGCTGGGCCAGTCCAGACTAAAGCAGCAGTTCAACCCCTTCGATGCCAGCGTGGGGTTTATATAGCCCCTCACAGGCACCCAGGCCCAGGGAATGGCCCACTATCGGCCCCATGCCTGATGTGGGGCGACCCACTGGCAGCATCGCTTACAAAACTCCCTCTAATACATGCTAGAATGATGATTGCTTTTTTTTGCACTGTTGACTTAGGGCTGGTCCACACTAACCCCCCCCGGTTCGAACTAAGACACGCAACTTCAGCTGAAGTCGAAGTATCTTAGTTCGAACTAAAAGGTACTTACCGCGGGTCCAAACGCAGCAGGGAGGCTCCTCTCGCGGAGCAGGAGTACCGGTGTCGACGGCGAGCACTTCTGGGATCGATTTATCGCGTCTAGACAAGACGCGATAAATCGATCCCAGAAGATCGATTGCTTCCCACCGAACCAGGAAGTAAGTATAGACGTACCCTTATACTTAGCCTGTGATCCACTATGACCCCCAGACCCCTTTCCGCAGTACTCCTTCCTAGGCCGTCATTTCCCATTTTGTGTGTGTGCAACTGACTGTCCCTTCCTAAGTGGAGTACTTTGCATTTATCCGTATTGAATTTCATCCTATTTACTTCAGACCATTTCTCCAGTTTGTCCAGATCAGTTTGAATTTGTATCCTGTCCTCCAAAGCACTTGCAACCCCTCCCAGTTTGGTATCATCCACAGACTTGATAAGTGTAACAGAGAGACGGTTACTGGGAGGGTTTCACCATGTCTCGGAGGGTTACACCCTGGTGGGAGGGGGCTAGGCCTGTACTGGAATAAGGTCACTCTGTGCTTCACAGTGTGGCAGAACCTAGAATGTCCATTAGCAGGGAAAAATCAAGGGGAGAATCGGCATGTGGAATGGACGAAAGCCCCATCTGAATTCTCTCACATTGTCCTTCTCGTCCTGTCAGGCTGCAGAATAACGTCCACGTTTTGCTCCAGATCATCCCATCCTCCCAAGAGGAAGGAAATGGCTGCAATGGAGCTGGCTCAGGTAAGAGATTATCAGAGAGCTGGTGGTGGGTTCTGCTTGGAAGGAGAGGAGCCGTACAGGCATAGGAAGCCGGTCGCTGCTAGAGGTGGTGGGAGGCAGGAAATATCTAGGGTGGAGAAAAGGAGGGGACAGGATGTGACCAACCTGCTGAGACTTGTGTAATCTAGGGTGTGATGGGTTGTCACCCCTGGGGTTCAGTCTGGGGGACTTCTGGAAACTGTGCGCCCTCTAACCCGCAAGCTGGGCTGGCCCTTCTTACACTGCTTTGCTGGAGATTCAGCCAGCCTCTCCATGCCCTGTTATCACCCAACACGACAGCAGGTGGCGCCATACACCAACTAAGCTACCTAAGTGCTTTACCTGAGCCACTCAAAGACAGATAGAAGACAACAGCCAACTTCCCAGCTCCCCAACCTTGCACACCTGCTGTAGTGTAAATCCAGAATTATACCATCTTATAGTGCACAGGGATCTGTATAATGTAAGCTCATTAATATAGTTTGCCTTCCCCTCAATATGGGAAAGATATGCACAACAAGCTTGTGCTAACCAAACTGAGATTTTCCCCCAACACTTCACTCAAAATACACTTGTTAAGATAAAGCATAAAACAAGTTTATTAACTGCAGAAAGATAGATTTTAAATTATTATTGTTAGAAGAGAAAAGGAGCAGGTTAACCGAGAGGCGGATATGAGTACAGGCTTCTTTATTGTGATACTTGTTCCCCTCGACCCAATTTTCGAGTAAGCACTGCATTAGTTACATCACACTTTTATGTAAGTTAGTATGTGAATGCCTATATCTGTTACAACACCCCAAAAACCTTTATTATGTAATAGAAACACCCATACTATTAGTATACCCTCCCCTATCTTTTATTCACAGCATTACGCATGTCAAACAGGCATTTTTACCTTGAAAATACAGTTCTTTGCAATATTGTATTGCCACAAATTTCCCTAATCAGCAGTTCTCAGGGGATGGAGAAGGGGCAATGAGCAGCTCTCAGGGGAGGGAGGAAGGGGTCCTAAGCCAGGGCTTGTTTATGTAGCTAGGAAAGGAAGGCAGTGGGAGATAACATTTATTTTACCTTCTTTTACACAGAGGGCATTCATTCCGACAACTACATTTCTCATGCAGCTCCATCCTTACCAATTCTTACAAGCAACAGGGAAAGGAAAAATATGGCAACTTATTTATTAAGCAAATAATTACTGCCTACTTATGCCTTTGTCCCCTAATGCCAGGTCAGCACATTAGGAGCTTCCCAGGTCTTTTACTTAACCCTAACATATCCCAACAATGATAAGTGACAGCAAACAGAGCAAAGCAGATTACTAAGGCTAGGTCTACACTAACCCCCCCTGTCGAACTAAGATACGCAACTTCAGCTACGTTAATAACGTAGCTGAAGTCGAAGTCTCTTAGTTCGAACTTACCTGTGGTCCACACGCGGCGCGCAGGCTCCCCCGTCGACTCCGCCTGCTCCGTTCGCAGAGCAGGATTACCGGCGTCGACGGGGGAGCACTTCCTGGTTCGATTTATCGCGTCTAGACAAGACGCGATAAATCGAACCCAGAAGATCGATTGGACTCCTCCGACGCGACGGGTAAGTATAGACGTACCCTTAGCAAATAACCAAAAACTCAAACTAAGCCTAAATGGATAGAATTTGAATTAGCAATTTCTCACCCTGACTGATGATACAAGCCGTCCACCAAGTTTCCATACACAAGCTAGAAATCCCTTTACCCTGGGACCAGCACTTCCCCCAGTTCAGTCTTTATTCCTCAGGTGTTTCCAGAAGTGCTCTTATGTGGGGAATGAGGCCAGAGATGCTGTCACACCCCACCTTCTGTAGCTTTTCCATATGATGGGAACCCTTTGTTCCAGACTTAGTTCCCAGTCCAGTTTGTGGAAAAATACAGGTAGCAAAATGGAGTTCAGTGTCATGTGGTCTGGTCGCATGCCTTAGCATGCCCTGCTGAGTCATAGTAGCCATGACTCATAGGCTGGCTGAAACATTAATAGGAAGGCTAAGCTCTTTCATGGTCCATTGTCTTTGTTGATGAGCCATCAGCACTGTCTGGCTTCTTCATTGTTGTACCTGAAAGGCTAGCTGTGGAGTAAGCACATTTGAAATACAGATATATGGTAAGTATGCATAACTTCAGATACAAACATGATCCATGCACACAAATAGGATAATCCTATTCAGCAAATCATAACGTTTCCAATAACACCGCACGTGATGCATCTTGCACAAAATGCATTGTAGTTATGACCTAATCATATTATAATCATACCTGAATACTGAATATGGGGTGTAGTGTCAGATAGGGCCTAGTTTCAAGGCAGAGGAGTTGGGAATGGAACTTCCCCTCTTTGTGGAACAGGAAATAACCCTCCAGCCAGGGCTGGGAAAACTTCCCAGACTCCCAGTGCTGGAGCCTGAATCTGCCGACACTTCATTAGTTACCACCAGGGCTTTGGAGCGGAGCGCAGAGCAGTGGAGCTGCAGGTTTTTTCCCGGAGCTAGAGCAGAGCCGGAGCACGGAAAATCTTTACTGCTCCAATGGTTTTTTTTGTTTGTTTTTTGTTTTTTTCATTTTCAATCCAAAATGAATGCTATTTAGCACGAGCGTCCTAAAGGTGCCAAAAAGTTTCAGATTGTATAACAATTAATATTAACATCTACTTTATCACTTTACGTAGTATGTCACAGTTGTTCTCACTTCGGCCGAAATCCAGATTTAATGTACAGATAACAAATTTAAAAGTTTTTTGGAGATATGTTTTATTAAAGAATCAGATCATTATCAGACATCCGGCAACACTGCAGACTGCTCCCACCCTTGTGCCAAGGTTAGGCGAGTACATACTCGCGTAGATTAGTTACTTAGATAGATTATTATGTGTTGATACTTCTTTTGTAAGGGTTGATCAACGAGACGCGCTGAGTGCTGTGATTACGGAAAAGTGTGACGCAAGACGCAACATTTAAGATATCACAAACAGGTATATTGCCAAAAAAAATGTTTTTGTTTATTAATATATTAAGATATCGCAAGAGATATTAACCACTTAAGCTCATTTCTCACATGGGCTCCCGTTACCCGTACATTTGTACATGCTCCCGTATCACTCTGGCGGACTTATTTTATATGTCATCTGTTCAACGGTCTTTTGATAGCATTGTTTGTGTAATTTTAATTTTACTGAAAACGTCACGTGCAGCAGGCATATAAATATACAGTAAACATTTTTGCATAAATTAGGAGTGATTTTTGTGATGTATCCAGAGTGATTGGAAAATGTCCAACACAACTTTGGGGGTGAATTCTTAGGTCATTTTAAGAAAAAACATTTCTGTGAACACGTCCTAAAATTCTTCCTAAGGGAGCTACAGTCCCTTCAAGGAGGTGACGAAAAGTTAATTTCTGATTAATATCTCAAAAACGCTCTAATATATAGTAATGAAATTATGTCTGTGTTTTAGCATTAGTATGTGCTACCATATTACATTATCCAAAATTATTTAAACCCTAGGCATCCCGAACTGGTGGTAGGTCATTTTTATTTCATATTTCAAGAAAGGCTTGTCGTCAACTGCCCCTGGCTACAAGTGGTAATATTATGTTCCATAATAAGTTAATAATTTTTGGTTATTATTTATTATTACGTTTAAAATGTATGGTTCCAAAGTTGAAAAATAAGTACAATTGTTTGTATCATTCTAAGCATCTAAGCAGATTAACATTTTTACAGTTTTCTCAGAAATGGTTAATTATACAAAATAAATTAAGAGTACCATTTTAATGCATGTTTTAGCATAAAAGCATATACCAGGGTCGTATCTGTTAAATAGTCGAAGATTTAAAAAATATTAAATAAAATTGGCCCAGTGCCCCCAGTTCACGACGCCTGTAGTTTAAATAATTTTATTTGAATGATGTTGTATGATAGAACGTTGGAAATAAACTTTAACGGGAAAGCGGATTCAAATTGCAAGCACAGTCCTTTTAGTAAAGAGCAAAATTTCGGAAATATGTTTTTCCTTCATCAGGCTAGAGACATTATACAAGATAGAGCAAATAACAGGTTCTATCTTGTATAATCTATTCAGGCTGATGAAGCAAAAACATATTTCCGAACATTTGCTCTCTTTACTACAAGGACTGTGCTTGCAATTTGAATCTGCTTTCCCATTAAAGTTTATTTTCAACCATGTAACATGTAGCCTCGTTACTTCCCAACAATTAATGTTGTAGAACAGCAATAGCACGTACTAATGCTACGGCACATACCAATTTTTATTGATATATCTATGCCCAGGTCTACACTACCCCCCCCCCCCCCCTGTCGAACTAAGGTACGCAACTTCAGCTACGTGAATAACGTAGCTGAAGTCGAAGTACCTTAGTTCGAATGAAAAAGCACTTACCCGGGGTCCACACGCGGCGCGCAGGCTCCCCCGTCGACTCCGCCTACTCCGTTCGTCGAGCTGGAGTACCAGCGTCGACGACGGAGCACTTCCTGGTTCGATTTATCGCGTCTTGACAAGACGCGATAAATCGAACCCAGAACATTGATCGCGCGCCTCCGACCGGACGCGTAAGTATAGACCTACCCTATGTGGAGGAGGGATAGCTCAGTGGTTTGAGCATTGCCCTGCTAAACCCAGGATTGTGAGTTCAACCCTTGAGAGGGCCATTTAGGGATCAGGGGCAAAAATTGGGGATTGGTCCTGCTTTGAGCAGGGGGTTGGACTAGATGACCTCCTAAGGTCCCTTCCAATCCTGATATTCTATGATTCGATGATCTATATTAAAGCATTTTTGAGATATTAATAAAAAACTTGGAAAATATGTCTAATATTTTTACCGCAACATTTCATAAGAAAAAACTAACTTGCAATTTACAAATAAAAAATTATATTAATTATGCATATTCCAAATATTTCGTACTTCATTAAAACTGCAAGAAACATGTTAAAATATTAAAATATACTTTAATAATAATTTTGTGTAAAAAGAAAATGCTATCAGTTTTGTCCAGAAAATCCAAATAAACGGCAGGGGGTGGGGGGCGTTGTTTCCGCAGGGAGGGCTGCGCGGGGGGGGGGGGGGTTGTTTCCGCGGGGCCAGAGGGTTTCGGCCCTCAGCTGTTTTCTTTGGAGTAATATGGCCCTCGCTGTTCTAAGTGTTGTGCAGACCTGCTCTACAGGGATGTCATGCAGGAGAACTATGAGACGGTGGTCTTGCTGGGTAAGGAATCCTGTCCCCACGGTTATTAGAAGCTGTGGGGGTCTCTAAAGAACCTGCGTAGTAATAACTTAATACTTTTAATTCATCATACAAGTTTTGATAAGTTTCCTTCACCCCTTTTTTTGCCTGATCTCCCACCCTCTAAAATAATTTTTGGACATGTGACTTTTTGGTGCTGTCAGTCATTTTGAAATTGCATTTAATGTATCTTTATTGGATATATTAATAACTGCATTAATAGCTAGAGCTTTCCTGCCTTTTCCTCATTTTAAGAGGAAAATATGCCTCTGTAGAATTCTAAATTGAGTAAATAGGTGTATGACTCATGCATGGCTTGTGTGACAGTCAGATGAGCTCATCTTTTGATAGGAGAGCGTATAATGTTGTCATTCAGGACCCCACGGCAGAAGGGAGAACAGAGCTATGGGAGGGGAGGAGAAGGTGGGGAGTAGCTAATTCTGGGGTGCCAGGACATGGGGAGGGTGTGTGCAGGATTAGAGGTAAGAAGCAGCAGGGAGGGATGAGGTAGTGAGAGACGAGGAGGGAACATAAGATGCTCCCAAGGTGCCGGGAGGTGGTGATGGCTGAGAGTACTGGGAAGAAGAGGAGGGGAGTCTGTAGGAAGGGCACCCAAGAAGTGGGTCAGTCAGGGGGAGGAGAGGTTTGGAGATCTACTGCTGTGGGGGTCCCAGACCTTTAACCCCGAATCCCTGCCCAAGACTTTTTGCTGTAGAGCCTACGCTCCCGTTTTATTTCTGGTCAGTTTCACTTCATTGTAATTTTTTTCCCAAAACATTCTTCTTTTAACTGGTGACCTCCCTCTCCCACTCATTACCCACTTCCCCCATATAACTTCCTCATCTCTATGGACAGTGACCCCGGCCACCGATCCTGCGTGTTTGCTGCATTCCTTCCTCCCATAGCAAAGCCACTACCCAGGCACAAATGAGCACTTTGTTGATGATGTCACAGGGTAGTAGTGTAGCTTGTACCATTTTTACCCATGTAAGATTACATATTGGGGTACAACTTGCCCTTGTACATGGCTACTCAAAGTTAATTGAGAACATGAAATTTGGTGCAACATACAGAAACTTAATTTAATACAGACACTTATAATTGGAATCATAGGCAAGGATCAATAAACATAACAATTAGATAAGTATAGTAAAGAGGGTCTTGCACTGTGCATACTTACAAGTTATGGACACCATTGGAAACAAAGATCGAGGGGCAAGGGAGACCATCGGAAGGGAGGCCGTGCTTCACTTTATACTGTCTTGGGGACCTGACAAAATGAAAAAATGGTAACTAGGAGAGGTATTTTATCCACTTCCTTATGGTAATAAGATGGCTATATACCATATCTGCTCCTTTACTCTTATTACAATAATGTCAATAACTGCCCCAACTCATATGTGGCCTTTGGGAAGTCCATAATTAAGCATCAAACATTAATACTAATCATAGAATCATAGAATCATAGAATCTCAGGGTTGGAAGGGACCTCAGGAGGTCATCTAGTCCAACCCCCTGCTCAAAGCAGGACCAACCCCAACTAGATCATCCCAGCCAGGGCTTTGTCAAGCCTGACCTTAAAAACCTCCAAGGAAGGAGACTCCACCACCTCCCTAGGTAACCCATTCCAATGCTTCACCACCCTACTAGTGAAAAAGTTTTTCCTAATATCCAATAATGATTTACATCACTTATTTATTAATAATTCCAATATATGAATGTGGTCCAACTGCTGAGATACTGCATAGCAACCTAATTGCTACGCCCCCTCCCCCCAAAAAACTTCCTTCTTTTAGAATCCTGTGGCGTATTGCACGTGTTTGTGGTTCCTCGTTAGTCTCTCAAAATGAGGGTGCAAAGTATCTGAGCTGCGATTCTGTCCTGAGGCCTATACAGGTAAATCCTAGACTTCAGCATAACTGCTCCACAAAGCCTGAACCTAATAGAAGGCCCTTATCTTTAGCTATCTTAGGTTATGTCTACACTACCGCGGTAAGTCAACCTACACTACGCAACTCCAGCTATGTACCTTAGGTCGAGTTACCACAGGGTCTACACTGTGGGAGAAAATCTCCCGTCAACTTACCTTACATCTTCTCATCAGGGGTAGAGTACAGTGGTTGACTGGAGAGCGATTTGCAGTCGATTTGGTGGGTCTTTCCTAGACCCGCTAAATTGACCACTGGTGGATCGATCTCGGAGCGTCGTTCCCGGCTGTAGTTAAGACCTGCCCTTAATAACCCATTATGTTCACCTCCTTGCCCCGCCGTACATGTTCCAAGCTAATAAGAAATACTCTGATAATGACATTTTACCTCTAGTGAGTACAAAATTGCCCACAAGACATGAGACTAAGTCATAGATCATAAAGTCAGGTCGGAGTCAACGGGAGTGAGAGTTTGAAGAGAGTCTTGTCTCCCCTCTCCCCATCTGCAGCAGGTCTTCCCTCCTTGCTCCTTGGATCTTTGAGCCTGTCTCTCCTGAGGTTGCGTGGCCCAGTTCTTGTTTCTTACATTCTTTTCTGGAAGAATTCCAGGCTCCTGAATTTTAGTGTTTAATTCCCCAGCCTTCTCCACACACTGGGGGAGTTTAGTTCTCCCTCCCATTACACCTGAGTCGCTAGATTTCCTAATTCCCCCAAATGTGTTTTTGCGATGTCAAAGTTCTGGGGTAGCTAAGCCTTTGACCTGCCTCCATGGTCTGCTCAAGGAATGCCCTCTCAGATATCAGGCCTCTAGCCAGCCCCTCTCTGTGGGTAGGGACCCACATGCCTCTCCTTTTTGACCAGGGTTTGAGAATTGCAGCTTGTCCTCCACTGTGTTCACTGGACTAACCTCCAGTTCCTGTGTTTTGCTTTCTCTCCAAGGGCTGTGAGCAGTGTGTATTTACCATCGCCCCCCACGTCAGTCCTCTGATTGTTTCGAAAGTGTATTAAAACCTTCCTAAAAGATTACCTCTTGGTTATCCGGTCATGTCAGTTTGTAGTCCAAAAAGACCCCCTCAGTCAGCTCAAACTCAGCTGTTTCTCCCCAAAAAGTGTGTCTGTCTTCTTCAGTCTCCTGAAAGAGGTAAAATCAGTCACTCCCCCTTTCTGTATGGGGCAGCTGGAAATCTGCATAACCAGCCTTGAGATCTGGCATCCATCACCCCTTAGTGACACCAGATCACAAAGGAAACCCATCCCTTAGTCCTCTCAAATATAGTCTGGCCCATCTCGGCATCATAGTCTGTGAAATATTCATGCTTTCAAGGGCTGGCTCAAAGATACAGATAACAGTCATAACTAGGGCCAGTGTTTGCTGCCAATGAAAACAGAGTAATTAAGAATATAAGAACATAAGAACGGCCGTACTGGGTCAGACCAAAGGTCCATCCAGCCCAGTATCCTGTCACCGACAGTGGCCAATGCCAGGTGCCCCGGAGTGAGTGGACCTAACAGGTAATGATCAAGTGATCTCTCTCTTGCCATCCATCACCCCCCTCTGACAAACAGAGGCTAAGGACACCATTCCTTGCCCATCCTGGTTAATAGCCATTAATGGACTTCATCTCCATGAATTTATCCAGTTCTCTTTTAAACCCTGTTATAGTCCTAGCCTTCACAGCCTCCTCAGGCAAGGAGTTCCACAGGTTGACTGTGCGCTGTGTGAAGAACAACTTCCTTTTATTTGTTTTAAACCTGCTGACTACTAATTTCATTGGGTGGCCCCTAGTTCTTCTTATAAGAACAAGTAAATAACTTTTCCTTATTCACTTTCTCCACACCACTCATAATTTTATATACTTCTATCATATCCCCCCCTTAGTCTCCTCTTTTCCAAGCTAAAAAGTCCTAGCCTCTTTAATCTCGCCTCATATGGGACCCGTTCCAGATCCCTAATCATTTTAGTTGCCCTTCTCTGAATCTTTTCTAATGCCAGTATATCCTTTTTGAGATGAAGAGACCACAATTGTACGCCGCATTCAAGATGTGGGTGCACTGTGGATTTGTATAAGGGCAGTAAGATATTCTCCGTCTTATTCTCTATCCCTTTTTTAATGATTCCTAACATCCTGTTTGCTTTTTTGACTGCTGCTGCACACTGCATGGATTGTCTTTAGAGAACTATCCACGATGACTCCAAGATCTTTTTCCTGATTAGTTGTAGCTAAATTAGCCCCCATCATATTGTATGTATAGTTGGGGTTATTTTTTCCAATGTGCATTACTTTACATTTATCCACATTCAATTTCATTTGCCATTTTGTTGCCCAATCACTTAGTTTTGTGAGATCTTTTTGAAGTTGTTCGCAGTCTGCTTTGGTCTTACCCATCTTGAGCAGCTTAGTATCATCTGCAAACTTTGCCACCTCACTGTTTACCCCTTATTCCAAATCATTTATGAATAAGTTGAATAGGATTGGTCCTAGGACTGATCCTTGGGGAACACCACTAGTTACCCCTCTACATTGTGAAAATTTACCATTTATTCCTTCCCTTTGTTCTCTGTTTTTTAACCAGTTCTCAATCCATGAAAGGATCTTCCCTCTTATCCCATGGCAACTTAATTTACTAGGAGCCTTTGGTGAGGGACTTTGTCAAAGGCTTTCTGGAAATCTAAGTACAGTATGTCTACTGGATCACCCTTGTCCACGTTTGTTAACCCCTTCAAAGAACTCTAATAGATTAGTAAGGCATGATTTCCCTTTACAGAAACCATGTTGACTTTTGCCCAACAATTTATGTTCTTCTATGTGCCTGACAATTTTATTCTTTACTATTGTTTCAACTAATTTGCCCGGTACGGATGTTAGACTTAACGGTCTGTAATTGCCGGGATCGCTTCTAGAACCCTTTTTAAATATTGGCGTTCATTAGCTATCTTCCAGTCATTGGGTACAGAAGCTGATTTAAAGGACAGGTTACAAACCATAGCTAATAGTTCCCCAATTTCACATTTGAGTTCCTTGAGAACTCATGGGTAGATACCCTCTGGTCCCAGTGACTTGTTACAATTAAGTTGATCAATTAGTTCCAAAACCTCCTCTAGTGACACTTCAATCTGTGGCAATTCCTCAGATTTGTCACCTACAAAAGACGGCTCAGGTTGGGGAATCTCCCTAACGTCCTCAGCCGTGAAGACCGAAGCAAAGAATTTGTTTAGTTTCTCCGCAATGACTACCATCTTTATTGTTATTATTTGACAAACACGAGCAGTGTATAATCCTTTACAGCCTGAATGTGCATTGGGGGGAGGAAGCAGGAGCCAGCTGTGTAGGGGAGGTGGGGACCAGACACTGGGCATTGAGAGCCTAGAGCCGTCTGTGTGCAGGGGAGACGGCATGAGCCAGCTCTTTGCAGGGGAGAGGTTCTTTGGATGCATGTGAGAGCAGGGGATTTTGGGGAGCCCAGATTTGTAGGAGGAGGGAAGAAATTGGCAGCAAGTCTCAACAGGGTTAGGGTTAGGGCACAGTTCTGCCCTGTGCCCTGGGGAGGAGTGAGGTGTTCCCAGGCAGAAATCATGGGGGGGGGGGGGGAGGTGACCCTGAGTGTCCTGCCCACATATCACCTCTGCCCTGTACCATAGAATCATAGAATTTCAGAGTTGGAAGGGACCTTAGGAGGTCATCTAGTCCAACCCCCTGCTCAAAGCAGGACCAATCCCCAATTTTTGCCCCAGATCCCTAAATGGCCCCCTCAAGGATTGAACTCACAACCCTGGGTTTAGCAGGCCAATGCTCAAACCACTGAGCTATCCCTCCCCCCTGGGGATGAGTCAGGTGGAGATTGGATAAAAATTAAAAAATTGGATTTTTTTTATAAAATGTTTTTTTGAGGGAAAAAACGTATCTAAGGATGGTTATAATAAAGATACATTATAGCTCAAAGATATGGAATAGTGATTACAAATTCTAATTATATAGTATGAGACAATATATTCATGTTATGTTTAAGGAAAGTTTCATAAATGAGTTGTTCATGGATTATGGACCCAAATTTATGGGATTCCTCAGGCTTCTTATTAGGTTAATCTTTCTATCTATCCAAAGGGACTCAGTGCTCAGTTTAGAAGATACCATCACAGATGCTTAGTTTTGCAGTTCTCAAACTGTGGATTTGTGTCTCCAGAGTTAACATGCTTGTTAACAGCAAAAATGTTTTAACTTAAATAATATATAGAGGTGAGAAAAAATAGACCTCAGCTCTATGGTCCCTCTTCAAATTTGTGTACAGAGTCAATCCGTTACTTCTCTCTAAAAGTGGAAAGTTTGAAAAAGTTCAATGAATAGAAGATTGTTGGGAGTGGAATAGATCTGGGCAAGGAGAAGAAGTCAGGAGATAAATGTGAGAAAAGAGGAACATATGCTTGTTTCGTTAAAATATTATATGTTTGCTGTTGAAGAAAAAAACCCAGAATACTTAACATTGTTGTTTTTGTTAAATAAAACAATGTAAATGTCTATTTGATGGTGTTCTCCTCCTAATACAGCATGGCAAGTAAATCCTGCAAGTATTAATGATTAACCTGTTGAATTGGAGATAGTTCACCTCCCAATGACTTCATAAATATCTACTTCAATTACCTTTGGTAAATGAAATAACCAAACAATCATTCATTGTCTGCTATAGCTGTAAAATTAATCTGAAAAGTTTTCAAAATAAATCAGTTAAAAAATGTATAGTGTGTACCTTCTAAAAATGAAATCTACATCTGTCTCTGAGTTGTGAAGAATTTCTATCAAGGTTATAACAACCAACAAGAATGCACTTTTATGTAGAAAACCATGATTAAATTGAGCCTTCCTGACTAGTGATTTAAATCAAATCCACCCTGGTCAGGTGTCTCTGGGCAGAAATCTGGGGGGTTGTGATCCTGCATGCTCCACCCACCCTCTCTTCAGCAATTCCACATATGAAGGGTGATTCCAGAAATGAAGAGTAATTTTGGGGGGAAATGCAGAAATAGCGGCAATTTCCAGAAAACACTGGCCCTAGTCATAACATTAAATACAATAATCTCAAGAGATATGCCTGTGTTCATCAGATCTGTCACTCTTCCGTCACGTAGTTCACTCTGCTGATAGGTTCTACCGCTTCCCCCATTCTGTCTGTCTTGCTTATTGGATTGTAAATTCTTCAAGGCATAGGCCATTTACTATTCTGGGTCTGTACTGTGCCTAGCACAAAGGGGACCCACTGTTAGTTGGCCCTTAGGCACTAAGGTAATGAAAATGATTTATAGTAACTCTCCTGCCACTTTGAGCTAAGGAAGCAGGATGTGACTACTAAAATGAGCTGGGGTTAAAACCATGGAATATTCCTTGTGACAAGTATCCCACAAATTCCACGGACCTCCCTTGTTTAATTTGCATTCACCACGATTTCCAGTTTCCAAACCTGATGTGATTTCACAGCTGGAATGAGGGGAAGAACCATGGGTCACAGACCTCTAGGGCTGTGAGAAGGAAGTGCTCCCGAGAGCTGCCTGCACAGGTGAGAAATAGGTTAAACCAAATCAAAACCTGTCCGTGAATACAGAAAACATTTGGGAGGCTCTACAAAGATCTTGTGAGCTCTTCAAGTTCAAGATAGTTTCCTGCAGATGTGGAATCATTAAGCAGAGATCACTCACGGCTTCTCACCTATCCTCAGTGACAACTGGCAGCAGGTCCCTCCCCAATCTTGGTTTCCCCTGAGAGTTCTCGTGAGATGCGGACCCAGAACTGATCCCTTCCTTTCTCTCTTCTGGGGAAGGGCTTGGGAAAAACCAGCTCCTGATAGGTTTGATCTCTCCTACACATATTTTGGTTTGTTCACCCCTTTTTCCATTCCTTTCTATGAGATTTCCTTTTTCTCTGGTGCAGGGAGTGACCTATTTCTGGATTCTCTCTGTCTCCCATCAGGTGAGGGGATGGTGAGTGAGAACGAGGAGAAACCCCGGCAGGAAGATGCTGAGCAAGTAGAACCACATGGAACGTTATCGGGAAGATCCAAAGGGAATGTTTCCGGGAGTTGTGCACTCCCAGAAAAAGCAAACGCCTGTGAGACTCAGCACAGGCCACAGGAAAACTTGAGTAGCCACTCAGACCTTATTGAATGTGAGAGCATCAACTTGAAAGACACACGCTACACATGCTCTGAGTGTGGGAAAAGCTTCAGTCGGAGCTCACACCTTCTCACACATTGGAGAATCCATACAGGTGAGAAACCGTACAGATGCTCTGTGTGTGGGAAACGCTTCAATCACGATTCACACCTTATCAGACATAAGAGAATCCACACGCGTGAGAAACTTTATGTGTGCTCTGAGTGTGGCAAACGCTTCAGTCATCGTTTAACCTTCATCTCACATCAGCGAATCCACCCAGGAGAGAAGCCCTACGCGTGCGCTGAGTGTGGGAAAAGCTTCAATTGGCGCTCAGAGTGTATCAGACATCAGAGAATCCACACAGGCGAGACACCTTATGTATGCTCTGTGTGCGGGAAACGCTTCAATCGGAGCTCACAGTGTGTCAGACATCAGCGAATCCACACAGGTGAGAAACCTTTTGGCTGCTCTGTGTGTGGGAAACGCTTCAATCGGAGCTCACACTGTATCAGACATCGCAGAATCCACACGGGTGACAAACCTTTTGGATGCTCTGAGTGTGGGAAACACTTCAGTCATCGTTCAACCCTCATCTCGCATCAGCGAATCCACACAGGAGAGACGCCCTACGCATGCTCTGAGTGTGGGAAAAGCTTCAATCGGAGCTCTAAACTGATCAAACATCAGAAAATCCACGTAACAGAGAACTGTAATAAATGCCTCGACTAGAGTTAACCAAAGATTTTTATTTTTTTTAAATCACATTTGAGAATTCCCACGTCGTGATCTTTGCACACTCTTCACTGTAGTCTCTCAACTCCTTTCCTTTAGAGTAGAAGAAGTGTGTCTCCCTCCTGCCAGGAATGTTCATCAGCTCCAGGTGGGGGAGAGAGAGAGGTTTGATCCCAACAAGCTACACTGAGGCAAAAACTACCTGGGCCTTACATCCACTAGGACTGTACATGGCGTTGGCTGCTCAAGTTAGTGATCTTGGTGTAAAAAGACAATTACACTTGTAGTACAGATGCAGCCCAGGTGGAGTGGATGACATTGGCTTTCCCCTTGACCTGACCTAAATGCCACAACTTTTCCTATTCTAAACAAACCCTGAGCATCACGGTTATACTGTTCCCCATTTCAAAACAATGGGAAAAAAATAAGGGGTGCTCAGCACCCACTGGGATGACCAGCTGTTGGCAGCCGGGGATCAACTGTTTTGCGGGTGCCTCGGCAGATGAGATGTTTCCTATGGGTAGCCTGCCCGCAGCTGCGATCAGCTGTTTGGCAGGCAGGTTCAGATCAACTATTTCCTGCCTCTCTGCTCCGTGACAAGTATCTCACAAATTCCACGGACCTCCCTTGTTTTCTTTGCATTCACCAGGATTTCCAGTTTCCAAACCTGATGTGATTTCACAGCTGGAACGAGGGGAAGAACCATGGGTTCCAGGCCTCCAGTGCTGTGAGAAAGAAATGCTCCCGAGAGCTGCCTGCACAGGTGAGGAACAGGTTAAACCAACTCAGAAACTTACTGTGAACACAGAAAACATTTGGGATGCTCTACAAAGACCTTGTGAGCTCTCCCAGTTCAGGATAGTTTCCTGCAGATGTGGAATCATTAAGCAGAGATCACTCATGGCTTCCCACCTATCCTGAGTGACAACTGGCAGCAGGGCCCTCCCCGATTTTGCTTTCCCTGAGAGTTCTGGTGAGATGCGGTCCCAGAACTGATCTTTCCTCTCTCTCCTCTGCGGAAGGGCTTGGGGAAAATCAGCTCATGATAGGTTTGATCTCTCCCGCACATATTTTGATTTGATCACCCCTTTTTCCATTAATTTCTCTGAGATTTCCTTTCTCTCTTGTGCAGGGAGTGACCTATTTCTCGATTCTCTCTGTCTCCCATCACGTGAGAGGATGGTGAGTGAGAACGAGGAGAAACCTGTCTGTCTCCCATCACGTGAGGGTATGGTGAGTGAGAACGAAGAGAAACCCCAGCAGGAAGATGCTGAGCAAGTAGAACCACATGGGATGTTCTCAGGAAGATCCAAAAGAAATTATTCTGGGAGTTGTGTGCTCCCAGAAAAGGCAAAAGCATGTGAGACTCGTCACAGGCCACTGGAAAACTTGAGTAGCCACTCAGACCTTATTACATGTGAGAGCATCAACTTGAAAGAGAGACGCTACACATGCTCTGAGTGTGGGAAAAGCTTCAGTCGAAGCTCCCACCTTACCACACATAGGAGAATCCATACAGGTGAGAAACCTTATAGATGCTCTGTGTGTGGGAAACGCTTCAATAACAATTCACACCTTATCAGACATCAGAGAATCCATACACGTGAGAAACGTTCTGGACGCTCCGAGAGTGGGAAACGCTTCAGTGATAGTTCAACCGTCATCTCACATCAGCAAATCCATCCAGGAGAGACGCCCTACACGTGCTCTGAGTGTGGAAAATGCTTCAATTGGAGGTCTACACTGATCAGACATCAGAGAATCCACACAGGTGAGAAACCTTTTGGATGCGCTCAGTTTGGGAAACGCTTCAGTCATCGTTCAACCCCCATCTCACATCTGCGAATCCATACAAGAGAGATGCCCTACACATGCTCTGAGTGTGGGAAAAGCTTCAATCGGAGCTCTACACTGATCAGACATCAGAAAATCCATATAAGATAGAACTGTAATAAATGCCTCGACTAGGGTGGGCCAAAGATTTTTTTTTAATCACATTTGAGAATTCCCACGTAGTGGTCTTTGCACAATCTTCACTGTAGTCTCTCAGCTCTCACAGATTAATTGCCTGCTGGTGCCTTTTGCAGCTCACCCTTCTTTGTGGGCAGTCCTGTGATCTTTTCTATCACCTCCTTTCCTTTTGAGTCGTAGCAGTGTGTCTCCCTCCTGCCAGGAATGTTCATCACGTGCAGGTGGGGGAGAGAGAGGTTTGATCCCAACATGCTTCACTGAGGCAAAAACTACCTGGGCCTTACGTCTACTAGGACTATACATGGCGTTGGCTGCTCAAGTTAGTGATCTTGGTGTAAAAAGACAATTACAGTTGTAGTGCAGGTGCAGCCCAGGAGGAGTGGTTGACATTAGCTTTCCCCTTGACCTGACCTAAACGCCACCACTTTTCCTGTTGTAAACAAACCCTGAGCATGACGGTTACACTGTTCCCCATTTCAAAGCAATGGAAAAAATATAAGAGGTGCTGAGCACACACTGGGATGACTAGCTGTTGGCAGCCAGGGATCAACTCTTTTGCGGATGCCTTGGTAGATGAGCTGTTTCCTATGGGTAGCCTGCCCGCAGCTGCGATTAGCTGTTTGGCAGCCAGGCTCAGATCAACTATTTCCTGCCTCGCTGCTCTGTGACAACTATCCCAAAAATTCCACGGACCTCTCATTTTCTTTGCATTCACCAGGATTTCCAGTTTCCAAACCTGATGTGATTTCACAGCTGGAACGAGGGGAAGAACCATTGGTCCCAGACATCCAGGTCCATGAGAAAGAAGTGCTCCCGAGAGCAGGTGAGAAATAGGTTAAACCAACTCAAAAACTGTCCATGAACACACACAACATTTGGGATGCCCTACAAAGACCTTAAGTATCAGAGGGGTAGCCGTGTTAGTCTGGATCTGTAGAAGCGAGAAAGGGTCCTGTGGCACCTTATAGACTAACAGAGGTATTGAAGCATAAGCTTTCGTGGGTCAATACCCACTTTTTCGGATGCAAGCCACCTTGTGAGCTCTCCCTGTTCAGGAATGTTTCCTGCAGATGTGGAATCATTAAGCGGAGATCACTCATGGCTTCCCACCTATCCTCAGTGACAACTGGCAGCAGGGCCCTCCCCGATTTTGCTTTCCCTGAGACATCTGGTGAGATGCGGCCCCAGAACTGATCCTTCCTCTCTCTCCTCTGCGGAAGGGCTTGGGGAAGATCAGCTCATGATAGGTTTGATCTCTCCCGCACATATTTTGGTTTGATCCACCCCTTTTCCATTCCTTTCTCTGAGATTTCCTTTCTCTCTGGTGCAGGGACTGACCTATTTCTGGATTCTCTCTGTCTCCTATCACGTGAGGGGATGGTGAGTGAGAACGAGGAGAAACCCCAGCAGGAAGATGCTGAGCAAGTAGAATCACATGGGATGTTCTCAGGAATATCCAAAGGGAATAATTCTGGGAATTGTGCGCTCCCAGAAAAAGCCTGTGAGAGTCAGCACAGGCCACAGGAAAACTTGAGTAGCCACTCAGACCTTATTACATGTGAGAGCATCAACTTGAAAGAGAGACGCTACACATGCTCTGAGTGTGGGAAAAGCTTCAGTCGAAGCTCACACCTTCTCACACATTGGAGAATCCATACAGGTGAGAAACCTTATAAGTGCTCTGTGTGTGGGAAACGCTTCAGTCATCGTTCAACCTTCATCTCACATCAGCGAATCCACCCAGGAGAGAAGCCCTACCCATGCTCTGAGTGTGGGAAAAGCTTCAATTGGCGCTCGGAGTATATCAGACATCAGAGAATCCACACAGGCGAGACACCTTATGTATGCTCTGTGTGTGGGAAACGCTTCAATCTGAGCTCACAGTGTGTCAGACATCAGAGAATCCACACAGGCGAGACACCTTTTGGCTGCTCTGTGTGTGGGAAACGCTTCAATCGGAGCTCACACTGTATCCGACATCGCAGAATCCACACGGGTGAGAAACCTTTTGGATGCTCTGAGTGTGGGAAACACTTCAGTCATCGCTCAACCCTCATCTCACATCAGCGAGTCCACACAGGAGAGACGCCCTACGCATGCTCTGAGTGTGGGAAAAGCTTAAATCGGAGCTCTAAACTGATCAAACATCAGCAAATCCACGTAACAGAGAACTGCAATAAATGCCTCGACTAGGGTTGGCCAAAATATGTGTCCTTTTTTAAATCTCATTTGAGAATTCCCACGTAGTGATATTTGCACAATCTTCACTGTAGTCTCTCAACTCTTTTCCTTTTGAGTAGAAGTGTCTCCCCCTCCTGCCAGGAATGTTCATCAGCTGCAGGTGGGGGAGAGAGAGGTTTGATCCCAAGAAGCTACACTGAGGCAAAAACTACCTGGGCCTTACATCCACTAGGACTGTTCATGGCGTTAGCTGCTCAAGTTAGTGATCTTGGTGTAAAAAGACAGTTATAGTTGTAGAGCAGATGCAGCCCATGTGGAGTGGTTGACATTAGCTTTCCCCTTGACCTGACCTAAACTCCACCACTTTTCTTAGTCTAAACAAACCCTGAGCATCACGGTTATACTGTTCCCCATTTTAAAGCAATGGGGAAAAAAATAAGGGGTGCTCAGCACCCCCTGGGATGACTAGCTGTTGGCAGCCAGGGATCAACTGTTTTCCGGCTGCCTAGGTAGATGAGCTGTTTCCTATGGGTAGCCTGCCTGCAGCTGCGATCAGCTGTTTGGCAGGCAGGCTCAGATCAACTATTTCCTGCCTCCCTGCTCTGTGACAAGTATCCCACAAATTCCACGGACCTCCCTTGTTTTCTTTGCATTCACCAGGATTTCCAGTTTCCAAACCTGATGTGATTTCACAGCTGGAACGAGGGGAAGAACCATGGGTCCCAGACCTCCAGGTCTGTGAGAAAGAAGTGCTCCCAAGAGCTGCCTGCACAGGTGAGGAATAGGTTAAACCAACTCAGAAACTGTCCGTGAACACAGAAAACATTTGGGAGGCCCTACAGTGATTTCCCTACACCCCCCCCCCCGAATTTCCCCAACACCCCCCCAGTTTTGTGAACTAGTTACATGCCAATTTAGTGACACACAGCCCTCAGTAAATTCGAACCACCCCCCCCCCCCCCATTTCAATTCCTGGGGAGGCCACTGTGCCCTACAAAGACCTTGTGAGCTCTCCCAGTCCAGGATAGTTTCATGGAGATGTGGAATCATTAAGCAGAGATCACTCATGGCTTCCCACCTATCCTGAGTGACAACTGGCAGCAGGTCTCTCCCCGATCTTGCCTTCCCCTGAGAGTTCTCGTGAGATGCAGACCCAAAACTGATCCTTCCTCTCTCTCCTCTGGGGAAGGGTTTGGGGAAAATCAGCTCCTGATAGGTTTGATCTCTCCCGCACATATTTTGGTTTTATCACCCCTTTTTCCATTCCTATCTCTGAGATTTCCTCTCTCTTTCGTGCAGGGAGTGACCTATTTCTCGATTCTCTCTCTCTCCCATCACGTGATGGTATGGTGAGTGAGAACGAAGAGAAACCCCAGCAGGAAGATGCTGAGCAAGTAGAACCACATGGGATGTTCTCAGGAAGATCCAAAAGAAATTATTCTGGGAGTTGTGCGCTCCCAGAAAAAGCAAAAGCCTGTGAGACTCGTCACAGGCCACTGGAAAACTTGAGTAGCGACTCAGACCTTATTACATGTGAGAGCATCAACTTGAAAGAGAGACGCTACACATGCTCTGAGTGTGGGAAAAGCTTCAGTCGAAGCTCCCACCTTACCACACATAGGAGAATCCATACAGGTGAGAAACCTTATAGATGCTCTGTGTGTGGGAAACGTTTCAATAACAATTCACACCTTATCAGACATCAGAGTATCCACACGCGTGAAAAACGTTCTGGATGCTCCGAGAGCGGGAAACGCTTCAGTGATAGTTCAACCGTCATCTCACATAAGCAAATCCACCCAGGAGAGACGCCCTACACGTGCTCTGAGTGTGGGAAATGCTTCAATTGGAGGTCTACACTGATCAGACATCAGAGAATCCACACAGGTGAGAAACCTTTTGGATGCGCTCAGTTTGGGAAACGCTTCAGTCATCGTTCAGCCCCCATCTCACATCTGCGAATCCATACAAGAGAGATGCCCTACACATGCTCTGAGTGTGGGAAAAGCTTCAATCGGAGCTCTACACTGATCAGACATCAGAAAAATCCACATAAGATAGAACTGTAATAAATGCCTTGACTAGGGCGGGCCAAAGATTTTTATTTTTTTAATCACATTTGAGAATTCCCATGTAGTGATCTTTGCACAATCTTCACTGTAGTCTCTCAGCTCTCACAGATGAATTGCCTGCTTCTTCCTTTTGCAGCTCACCCTTCTTTGTGGGCAGTCCTGTGATCTTTTCTATCACCTCCTTTCCTTTTCAGTCGTAGCAGTGTTCATCATGTGCAGGTGTGGGGGAGAACGGTTTGATCCCAGCAAGCTTCACTGAGGCAAAAACTACCTGGGCCTTGCGTCCACTAGGACTGTACATGGTGTTGGCTGCTCAAGTTAGTGATCTTGGTGTAAAAAGACAATTACAGTTGTAGTGCAGGTGCAGCCCAGGAGGAGTGGTTGACATTAGCTTTCCTCTTGACCTGACCTAAACGCCACCACTTTTCCTGTTGTAAACAAACCCTGAGCATCACGGTTATACTGTTCCCCATTTCAAAGCAATGGAAAAAATATAAGAGGTGCTGAGCACACACTGGGATGACTAGCTGTTGGCAGCCAGAGGTCAACTGTTTTGTGGATGCCTTGGTAGATAAGCTGTTTCCTTTGGGTAGCCTGCCCGCAGCTGCGATCAGCTGTTTGGCAGGCAGGTTCAGATCAACTATTTCCTGCCTCGCTGCTCTGTGACAAGTATCCCACAAATTCCACGGACCTCTCTTGTTTTCTTTGCATTCACCAGGATTTCCAGTTTCCAAACCTGATGTGATCTCGCAGCTGGAACGAGGGGAAAAACCATGGGTCCCAGACCTCCAGGTCTGTGAGAAAGAAGTGCTCCCAAGAGCTGCCTGCACAGGTGAGGAATAGGTTAAACCATCTCAAAAACTGTCCGTGAACACACACAATATTTGGGATGCCCTACAAAGACCTTGTGAGCTCTCCCAGTTCCGGAATGTTTCCTGCAGATGTGGAATCATTAAGCAGAGATCACTCATGGCTTCCCACCTATCCTGAGTGACAACTGGCAGCAGGTCTCTCCCCGATCTTGCTTTCCCTGAGAGTTCTGGTGAGATGCGTCCCCAGAACTGATCCTTCCTCTCTCTGCTCTGCGGAAGGGCTTGCGGAAAATCAGCTCATGATAGGTTTGATCTCTCCTGCCCATATTTTGGTTTGATCACCCCTTTTTCCATTAATTTATCTGAGATTTCCTTTCTCTCTGGTGCAGGGAGTGACCTATTTCTGGATTCTCTCTGTCTCCCATCAGGTGAGGGGATGGTGAGTGAGAACGAGGAGAAACCTCTTTGTCTCCTATCACGTGAGGGGATGGTGAGTGAGAACGAGGAGAAACCCCAGCAGGAAGATGCTGAGCAAGTAGAATCACATGGGATGTTCTCAGGAAGATCCAAAGGGAATGATTCTGGGAATTGTGCGCTCCCAGAAAAAGCAAAAGCCTGTGAGAGTCAGCACAGGCCCCAGGAAAACTTGAGTAGCCACTCAGACCTTATTACATGTGAGAGCATCAACTTGAAAGAGAGACGCTACACATGCTCTGAGTGTGGGAAAAGCTTCAGTCGGAGCTCACACCTTCTCACACATTGGAGAATCCATACAGGTGAGAAACCTTATAGCTGCTCTGTGTGTGGGAAACGCTTCAGTCATCGTTCAACCTTCATCTCACATCAGCGAATCCACCCAGGAGAGAAGCCCTACCCATGCGCTGAGTGTGGGAAAAGCTTCAATTGGCGCTCGGAGTATATCAGACATCAGAGAATCCACACAGGCGAGACACCTTATGGCTGCTCTGTGTGTGGGAAACGCTTCAATCTGAGCTCACAGTGTGTCAGACATCAGAGAATCCACACAGGCGAGACACCTTTTGGCTGCTCTGTGTGTGGGAAACGCTTCAATCGGAGCTCACACTGTATCCGACATCGCAGAATCCACACGGGTGAGAAACCTTTTGGATGCTGTGAGTGAGAGAAACACTTCACTCATCGCTCAACCCTCATCTCACATCAGCGAGTCCACACAGGAGAGACGCCCTATGCATGCTCTGAGTGTGGGAAAAGCTTCAATCGGAGCTTTAAACTGATCAAACATCAGCAAATCCACGTAACAGAGAACTGCAATAAATGCCTCGACTAGGGTTGGCCAAAATATGTGTGTTTTTTTAAATCTCATTTGAGAATTCCCACGTAGTGATATTTGCACAATCTTCACTGTAGTCTCTCAACTCTTTTCATTTTGAGTAGACGTGTCTCCCCCTCCTGCCAGGAATGTTCATCAACTGCAGGTGGGAGAGAGAGAGGTTTGATCCCAAGAAGCTACACTGAGGCAAAAACTACCTGGGTCTTACATCCACTAGGACTGTTCATGGCGTTGGCTGCTCAAGTTAGTGATCTTGGTGTAAAAAGACAATTACAGTTGTAGTACAGATGCAGCCCAGGTGGAGTGGTTGACATTAGCTTTCCCCTTGACCTGACCTAAACTCCACCACTTTTCCTAGTCTAAAGAAGCCCTTAGCATCATGGTTATACTGTTCCCCATTTCAAAGCAACGGGGAAAAATATACGGGGTGCTCAGCACCCACTGGGATGACTAGCTGTTGGCAGCCAGGGATCAACTGTTTTCCGGCTGCCTAGGTAAATGAGCTGTTTACTATGGGTAGCCTGCCTGCAGCTGCGATCAGCTGTTTGGCAGGCAGGCTCAGATCAACTATTTCCTGCCTCCCTGCTCTGTGACAAGTATCCCACAAATTCCACGGACCTCCCTTGTTTTCTTTGCATTCACCAGGATTTCCAGTTTCCAAACCTGATGTGATTTCACAGCTGGGAAGGGGGGGAGGGATAGCTCAGTGGTTTGAGCATTGGCCTGCTAAGCTCAGGGTTGTGAGTTCAGTCCTTGAGGGGGCCAGGGGTCTAGGAGATTGGTCTAGGAGACTGGCATATCTCCATTTATTTTAGTTGGGGTTGGTCCTGCTTTGAGCAGGGGGTTGGACTAGATGACCTCCTGAGGTCCCTTCCAACCCTGAGATTCTATGATTCTATGAAGAACCATGGGTCCCAGACCTCCAGGTCTGTGAGAAAGAAGTGCTCCCGAGAGCTGCCTGCACAGGTGAGGAAGAGGTTAAACCAACTCAAAAACTGTCCGTGAACACAGAAAACATTTGGGAGGCCCTACCAGTGATTTCCCTACACCCCCCCCCCCCAGGGGGGGTGTACTCCTCCCCTGAATTTCCCCAACACCCCCCCAGTTTTGTGAACTAGTTACATGCCAATTTAGTGACACACAGCCCTCAGTAAATTCGAACACACCCCCCCCCCCATTTCAATTCCTGGGGAGGCCACTGTGCCCTACAAAGACCTTGTGAGCTCTCCCAGTTCAGGATAGTTTCCTGCAGATGTGGAATCATTAAGAAGAGATCACTCATGGCTTCCCACCTATCCTGAGTGACAACTGGCAGCAGGTCTCTCCCCAATCTTGCTTTCCCCTGAGAGTTCTGGTGAGATGCGGGCCCAGAACTGATCCTTCCTCTCTCTTCTCTGGTGAAGGATTTGGGCAAAACCAGCTCCTGATAGGTTTGATCTCTCCCGCACATATTTTGGTTTGATCACCCCTTTTTCCATTAATTTCTCTGAGATTTCCTTTCTCTCTGGTGCAGGGAGTGACCTATTTCTCGATTCCCTCTGTCTCCCATCACGTGAGAGGATGGTGAGTGAGAACGAGGAGAAACCCCAGCAGGAAGACGCTGAGCAAGTAGAACCGCATGGGATGTTCTCAGGACGATCGAAAGGGAATGATTGCGGGGGCTGTGCACTCCCAGAAAAAACAAAAGCCTGTGAGACTCAGCATTGGCCACAGGAAAACTTGAGTAGCCACTCAGACCTTATTGCATGTGAGAGCATCAACTTGAAAGGGACACGCTACACATGCTCTGAGTGTGGGAAAAGCTTCAGTCGAAGCTCCCACCTTACCACACATAGGAGAATCCATACAGGTGAGAAACCTTATGGATGCTCTGTGTGTGGGAAACGCTTCAGTAACAATTCACACCTTATCAGACATCAGAGAATCCACACGCATGAGAAACGTTATGGATGCTCTGAGTGCGGGAAACGCTTCAATAACAATTCACACCTTATCAGACATCTAAGAATCCACACGCGTGAGAAACTTTATGGATGCTCTGTGTGTGGGAAACGTTTCAGTGATAGTTCAGCCTTCATCTCACATCAGCAAATCCACCCAGGAGAGATGCCCTACACGTGCTCTGAGTGTGGGAAACGCTTCCATCGGCGGTCTACGCTGATCAGACATCAGAGACTCCACACAGGTGAGAAACCTTTTGGATGCTAGTTCAACCCTCATCTCACATCAGCGAAACCACACAGGAGAGACGCCCTACACAGGCTCTGAGTGTGGGAAAAGCTTCAATCGGAGCTCTACACTGATCAGACATCAAAAAATCCACATAAGAGAGAACTGTAATAAATGGCTCGACTAAAGGGTTGGCCAAAGATTATTTTTTTTAAAATCACATTTGAGAATTCCCACGTAGTGATCTTTGCCCAATCTTCACTGTAGTCTCTCAGCTCTCACAGATGAATTGCCTGCTTCTGCCTTTTGCAGCTCACCCTTCTTTGTGGGCAGTCCTGTGATCTTTTCTATCACCTCCTTTCCTTTTGAATCGTAGCAGTGTCTCCTTTCTGCCAGGAATGTTCATCACGTGCAGGTGGGGGAGAGAGAGGTTTGATCCCAACAAGCTTCACTGAGGCAAAAACTACGTGGGCCTTACGTCCACTAGGACTGTTCATGGCGTTGGCTGCTCAAGTTAGTGATCTTGGTGTAAAACGACAGTTACAGTTGTAGTGCAGATGTAGCCCAGGTGGAATGGTTGGCATTAGCTTTCCCCTTGACCTGACCTTAACTCCATCACTTTTCCTAATGTAAACAAACCCTGAGCATCACGGGTATACTGTTCCCCATTTCAAAGCAATGGGAAAAATATAAGTGCTGAGCACACACTGGGATGACTAGCTGTTGGCAGCCAGGGATCAACTGTTTTGCGGATGCCTTGGTAGATGAGCTGTTTCCTATGGGTAGCCTGCCCGCAGCTGCGATCAGCTGTTTGGCAGGCAGGCTCAGAGCAACTATTTTCTTCCTCCCTGCTCTGTGACAAGTATCCCACAAATTCCACGGACCTCCCTTGTTTTCTTTGCATTCACCAGGATTTACAGTTTCCAAACCTGATGTCATTTCACGGCTGGAACGAGGGGAAGAACCATGGGTCCCAGACCTCCAGGTCCGTGAGAAAGAAGTGCTCCCGAGAGCTGCCTGCACAGGTGAGGAATAGGTAAAACCAACTCAAAAACTGTCCGTGAACACAGAAAACATTTGCGATGCCCTACAAAGACCTTGTGAGCTCTCCCAGTTCAGGATTGTTTCCTGCAGATGTGGAATCATTAAGCAGAGATCACTCATGGCTTCCCACCTATCCTCAGTGACAACTGGCAGCAGGCCCCTCCCCGATCTAGCTTTCCCCTGAGAGTTCTGGTGAGATGCAGACCCAGAACTGATCCCTTCCTCTCTCTACTGTGGGGAAGCGCTTGGGGAAAATCAGCTCATGATAGGTTTGATCTCTCCCGCACATGTTTTGGTTTGATCACCCCTTTTTCCATTCATTTCTCTGAGATTTTCTCTCTCTCTGGTCCAGGGAGTGACCTGTTTCTGGATTCTCTCTGTCTCCCATCAGGTGAGGGGACGGTGAGTGAGAACGAAGAGAAACCCCAGCAGGAAGATGCTGAGCAAGTAGAACCGCATGGGATGTTCTCAGGAAGATCCAAAGGGAATGATTCTGGGAACTGTGCACTCCCAGAAAAAGAAAAAGCCTGTGAGACTCGGCACAGGCCACTGGAAAACTTGAGTAGCCACTCAGACCTTATTACATGTGAGAGCATCAACTTGAAAGAGACATGCTACACATGCACTGAGTGTGGGAAAAGCTTCAGTCGGAGCTCACACCTTACCACACATAGGAGAATCCATACAGGTGAGAAACCTTATAGATGCTCTATGTGTGGGAAACGCTTCAATAACAATTCACACCTTATCAGACATCAGAGAATCCACAGGCGTCAGAAACTTTATGGATGCTCTGTGTGTGGGAAACGCTTCAGTGATCGTTCAACCTTCATCTCACATCAGCAAATCCACACAGGAGAGACGCCCTACACGTGCGCTGAGTGTGGAAAATGCTTCAATTGGAGGTCTACACTGATCAGACATCAGAGAGTGCACACAGGTGAGAAACCTTTTGGATGCTCTGGGTTTGGGAAACGTTTCAGTCATAATTCAACCCTCATCTCACATCAGCTAATCCACACAGGAGAGACGCCCTACACATGCTCTGTGTGTGGGGAAAAGCTTCAATCGGAGCTCAACACTGATCAGACATCAGAAAATCCACATAAGAGAGAACTGTAATAAACGCCTCGACTAGGGTTGGTCAACTTTTTTTTTTTATTTTTATCTCATTTGAGAGTTCCCACATAGCGATCTTTGCACAATCTTCACTGTAGTCTCTCAACTCTCACAGATGAGTTGCCTGCTTCTGCCTTTTGCAGCTCACCCTTCTTTGGGGTCAGGCCTGTGATCTTTTCTATCAACTCCTTTCCTGTTGAGTTGTAGGAGTGTCTCTCTCTTCTGCCAGGAATGTTCATCAGGTGCAGGTGGGGGAGAGAGAGGTTTGATCCCAACAAGCTAGACTGAGGCAAAAACTACCTGGGCCTTACGTCCACCAGGACTGTACATGGCGTTGGCTGCTCAAGTTAGTGATCTTGGTGTAAAAAGACAAGTACAGTTGTAGTGCAGATGTAGCCCAGGTGGAGTGGTTGACGTTAGCTTTCCCCTTAACCTGACCTAAACTCCATCACTTTTCCTAGTCTAAACAAACCCTCAGCATCACGGTTATACTGTTCCCCATTTCTAAGCAATGGACAAAAAATAAGGGGTTCTCAGCACCCACTGGGATGACTAGCTGTTGGCAGCCAGAAATCAACTGTTTTGCGGGTGCCTAGGTAGATGAGCTGTTTCCTATGGGTAGCCTGCTCGCAGCTGCGGTCAGCTGTTTGGGAGGCAGGATCAGATCAACTATTTCCTGCCTCCCTGCTCTCTGACAAGTATCCCACAAGTTCCACAGACCTCCCTTGTTTTCTTTGCATTCACCAGGATTTCCAGATTCCAAACCTGATGTGATTTCACAGCTGGAACAAGGGGAAGAACCATGGGTCTCAGACCTCCAGGTCTGTGAGAAAGAAGTGCTCCCGAGAGCTGCCTGCACAGGTGAGGAATAGGTTAAACCAACTCAAAAACTGTCCGTGAACACAGAAAACAATTGGGGTGCTCTACAAATATCTTGTGAATTCTCCAAGTTCAGGATAGTTTCCTGCAGATGTGGAATCATTAAGCAGAGATCACTCATGGCTTCCCACCTATCCTGAGTGACAACTGGCAGCAGGTCCCTCCCCGATCTTGCTTTCCCCTGAGAGTTCCGGTGAGATGCTGTAACGATGCTGGTTCTGGCAGGACCCAACTGGGAGTGCCAATTCAGGACCAATTGCTTCAAGGAGGGTAGCTACAGCCCAAGGCTGGGGTTTTTCCACCTGTAAGGCAAACCAAACCAGCCAAACAGAGAAGACTTGGTTTTACCCCACTGGCTATCCACAGGTAACCCCAAGCAATTCCTGTAGACATTCCAGTTTCCCAGTATCACCACCAGTGCCACTTGTTATGGGGACAAATGGTTATGAAAACTAATGCCCCAGTCAAAGAAAAAAGTTTCTCCCAATCCCAAAGGATCAAGCCCCCAGACCCAGGTCAATATACAAATCAGATCATACCCACACATGACGCTGTTGCCAATCCTTTAGAATCTAAAATCTAAAGGTTTATTCATAAAAGGAAAAAGGTATAGGTGAGAGCTAGAATGGATTACATGGAATCAATTACATACAGCAATGGCAAAGTTCTTGGTTAAGTGATGGAATAAGCTGCAGGTTCAAATCAAGTCTCTGGAGCGCATCCCCAGCTGGGATGGGTCATTCAGTACTTTGTTCAGAGCTTCAGTTTGTAGCCAAGTCTCTCCAGAGGTAAGAAGCAGGATTGATGACAAGATGGAGATGAGGCAGCTGCCTTTTATAGTCTCTTCCAGGTGTAAGGACAAATTACAGCAAAATGGAGTCTGGAGTCACATGGGCAAGTCACTGCATACCTTGATGAGTCACAGGGCGTGTCTGCCTTCTCTCAATGGGTCAGTTGTATCGCTGATGGTCCTTAATGGGCCATCCAGCAGGCCTGGCAGAGCTGACACCAACTTGTCTGGGGTCTTCCCTAGAAGCACAGCACAAGTTTGAAATACAGACAGTACAGAGCCAATATTCATAACTTCAACTCCAAAACTGATGCATACATATAAATGGCATAATCATAACCAGCAAACCATAACCCGGTCTTAGACACCTCATTTGACCCCCTTTATATAAGACTTGGTGCAACTACAGGACCTTGGGTGCAACAATGATCTATACGTTCCTAGTTATTGTCAATGACGTCACAGATGCGGACCCAGAACTGATCCCTTCCTCTCTCTCCTCTGGGGAAGGGCTTGGGGAAAATCAGCTCCTGGTACGTTTGATCTCTCCTGCACATATTTTGGTTTGTTCACCCCTTTTTCCATTCCTTTCTCTGAGATTTCCTTTCTCTCTGGTGCAGGGAGTAACCTATTTCTGGATTCTCTCTGTCTCCCATCAGGTGAGGGGGTAGTGCATGAGAACGAGGAGAAACCTGTCTGTCTCCCATCACGTGAGGGGATGGTGAGTGAGAACGAAGAGAAACCCCAGCAGGAAGATGCTGAGCAAGTAGAACCACATGGGATGTTCTCAGGAAGATCCAAAGGGAATGATTCCGGTAGTTGTGCACGCCCAGAAAAAGCAAAAGCCCGTAAGACTCAACAAAAGCCGCAGGAAAACTTGAGTCGCCACTCAGACCTTATTACGTGTGAGAGCATCAACTTGAAAGACACACGCTACACATGCTCTGAGTGTGGGAAAAGCTTCAGTCGGAGCTCACACCTTCTCACACATTGGAGAATCCACACAGGTGAGAAACCGTACAGATGCTCTGTGTGTGGGAAACGCTTCAATCACAATTCACACCTTATCAGACATCAGAGAATCCACACGCGTGAGACATTTTATGTGTGCTCCGAGTGTGGGAAACGCTTCAGTGATAGTTCAGCCTTCATCTCACATCAGCAAATCCACCCGGGCGTGCCGCCCTACACGTGCTCCGAGTGTGGGAAACGCTTCAATCGGAGCTCGGACTGTATCAGGCATCAGAGAATCCACACAGGGGAGAAACCTTACGGCTGCTCTGTGTGCGGGAAACGCTTCAATCGGAGCTCACAGTGCATCAGACATCAGAGAATCCACACGGGCGAGAAACCCTACGGCTGCTCTGTGTGTGGGAAACGCTTCAATCGGCGCTCGCACCTTAGCACGCATCAGATAATCCACACGGGTGAGAAACCGTATGGATGCGCTGAGTGTGGGAAACACTTTAGTCATAGCTCAACCCTCATCTCGCATCAGCGAATCCACACAGGCGAGACGCCCTACCCATGCGCTGAGTGTGGGAAAAGCTTCAATCGGAGCTCAACATTGGTCAAACATCAGAAAATCCACAGGAGAGAGAATTGTAATAAATGCCTCGACTAGGGTTGGCCAAAGATTTTTTTTTTTGTAATCACATTTGAGAATTCCCACGTCGTGATCTTTGCACAATCTAAAATGTTAGTGGGTAACAGCCACAGCGTTCCCCAGGTCTCTTGTTTGCAAAGCGAAGATGTCACACCAGGCAGGAGATGTCAAAATCTAAACTGGTGATGGATGTGTGATGGTCGCTTTTCTGGGTTGTTTTTTGGTTAGGTTTGCTTTTTTCATTTAATTTTTGTTTTGTTTTTTTCAACCAGTTTTTTTCTTTTTTAAATATGTGCTGAGGCCCCTTTTCCTTTTGAGCACAGCGGTTTAACCCTCAGGCCTGGCTCTGGAAACCTCCCCAGAACTGGCCTTGTGTTTCTTTCGTGTTTGATACCTTTGGGGTTCACACATCCACACTGCATGCAGTTCACAGCAACAAACACTTTGAGAAACCTGCTGGGTTAAATGGGCCTCAATTCTGCTGAATTGGGACATGTCTGTATCAAAGGAGTGGTTCACACCTGATTTGCCCAGAGACCTCGGGGGAGCGGTGGTAAGATAGAATAAGTAGGAAGCGACAACAATAAAGTTAAAGGAAAGGGTGCAAGACCCTCACCTTGCAGGTCATTCCCTCTGATGCATCTGGCACTGGTCACTTTCAGGCAGCACACTGGGCTAGATGGACCATTGGCCTGACCCAAAATGATCAGCCTGACGTTCTTATGTGAGCCATCTATGGCTTTGTCTACACTGGCAAGTTTCTGCACAGTGAACTAGATTGCTGCGGTGTAACTTCTGAGGTGTACACACTGCCAAGCCACTTAGTGTGCAGAAACTGCACAATTGCAGCGCTGTAAAAAAAGCACCCTGACGAGAGGCATACAGCTTTCTGCACCAGGGCTACAATGCCCCAGTGCCAGCGTAGACACCCTGTTCAATTACAGCGCTGCGACTGGCCTCGGTTAGGTATCCCACAATTCCTGTTCTTCCCTCTCTGGTCTTTGGTTTGAACCATGAAACCCACCCCTTAAATTCCTTGGGAATTTTGACAGTCCCACTTCCCACAGAGACCGATTATTTATCTCATAGTAAAGTAACACAATTCAAACACGTCAGCAGAGAGGAGAAAGCACTCCGTCGTTTCATATTTATTGCTACTGATCTCACTGACTAACTTCCTTTTCTCAGTGCTGCTCCCAGCACTTTAGGCAGTTTTTCCTCTTCTCCCTTCCAGCTGTGGTTATGGGAGTGCAGAAGCTCCCCAGATGGCCGGCTTTCGTCACATATTCATCATTCATATATGGTTGTGATACTTCATAAAAAGCATTCCATGTAAGATATATGAGAAGTCATGATCTGCTGAAATCCGTCGTTCTGCCCAAATATGTAAAATATGTATAGTATTATTGTGCATGAAGTGATGCATTTTGCTGTGTGGCTGTTACTGAAATATGCTGTAAATTTGTTAGTGACATACAAAGGACCCCTGCCCAGAAGGGTGTGCAATGACCATTAACCAGCCGGGGAGTTGTAATGAAGGGATTTGCAATTCAATGACAGATGCCCAAGCACCACACTATGGGGACTGCTCAAGTCTATGACACTGTTGCACAAGACCACACCAGGGGGATTGTCCAACCCAGTGACTCAGAAAAGCCCACCCGGACATAGCTGGGCAAGTATTTTCTAGGCATATGCTCTAAGGATATAAAATAGGAGACTGAGGCAGCAATTTTTTGACTTTCTCCTCCCGCACCTACGCTGGAAGCAGCAGGAATCCTGAAAAGATGAAGGGTATCTGAGGAGACTGGCCCAGGTTTATGGGGAATTCTGTGTATTAAGGATGATAACATCCACTGGGGTGAGAAAATTCCTTGACCTAAGTACTGCCTAGTGTAATATGGTGTAAAGTTTAGATTGTGCATTTATCATTTATTTTCTCTGGTAACTTACTCTGATCTTTTATGCCCACCACTTATAATCCTTAAAATCCATCTTTCTGTAGTTAATAAATCTCTTTTATGCTTTACTTAAAATAGTGTATTTTGCTTGAAGTCCTTGCGAAATCTCATCTCAGTTACAAGGCTGGTGTATGTCCTCTCCAGAATGAGGGAGGGGTGGACTCTGGGTAATAAACTCACACTGGTCAGGTTTCTAACTAGGGCAAGATGGTATAGTCCAGGGGTGCAAGGCTGCAGAGCTGGGGGGAATTGGCTGGAGGCTCTCTATCATTAGATTTATGAGTGGCTGGGAGAAGCATTCATGTAACTCAGTTGGGTGTGTCCCTACCTGTGGATGTCTGTGTAAGTGCAATATCTGCCAGAGATTCGCAGCTTGTCACAGCATCGCAGTGTGAGAGGGAGCCCAGGCGGTGGGGCACAGGCCTCAGGGGTTCCTCTGTTCAGGTTGCATCCCAGGGATCCCATCACAGCCTTTCAACTACCACTGCAGTGAACGAGAGACACCAAACAAGACATCTCCAGTGCCTGCAGACATCAAACTATCAGGAATTCTGTGCATAGAGAGGACCCTGCTAATGGAAAATGCCTTTGGAAAAGACCCTTCTGTCAATAGCTGTGGTCATACAGTACTTCTGTCAGTACCTTAGTGCTCTGCATTGTGGCTTCATTAGCCATGGATGCAAGTTAAGTTACAGTGACCTTTGCCTTGTCTCCACATTTTTTAGGTGCCCTCCTTCTGCCACTTGTCAGAGAAAAGGACCGGGTTTCGTCTGCAAACATTTGCATTGCTAGGCAAAGGCAGTCTTCTCTGTCTCCTCAAAAGATTGACCAGAAGCACCACTGGGAGCTACATCCCTAACCTCCACTCTGCCTGGGAGGTGCCTTGGCCGGCTTAGCCTTGGTGCTGCTGTCTGGGACTTTTCTCCCAACTGCTCCATTTTTCATCACTGACAATCAAAAGGAAGGGGACAGGCGAGTAACTCTCCATTTCCTGCCAGACCTGCAGAGTTTGCACTATCAAGATCTCTGTGCGCATCTTTTCCCCCTCGCCTCACACAATCCCCGCTTCTACAAATCTCGCGTTATCACAGCTAGAGTTAGCCTGACTCTTGCTCATATAGAGGCCTGCATCCAAATTCCCTCTACCGACTTCCACACTCCCCCCTTTTGTGATTCTAGCACAACTATCAATGTTAGACTTCCATTCTCATTAGATCTTGTATTTCAGACTCTACATACGACAATGCATGGTTAGCATGGACATGGAAAGTATTATTATTATTGCATCCCTTACAATAACAATCCTAAACTAAACAACAACAATACAAGCAATAGCATTCCCACAGTAATAATATCTGATCTAGTTGGGGTTGGTCCTGCTTTGAGCAGGGGATTGGACTAGATACCTCCTGAGGTCCCGTCCAACCCTGAGATTCTATGAGTCTATGAATATGATGGGGTTGTTATACAGTTTTAGTCACAATGCACAATACATCATACTTAGTACATAAAGTAGACACTCTATAAGCTGTATGAATCATACTTTTCAACTATATATATATATATATTGAAGCATATGAATTTGCCCTGCGGCAATGGTGAAATCAAAATGTATATCTTGTAAGGTGGTGGCCTCAACATGCACACAGCTGTCATTAGCTTGAAAAAGTAGGTGTCCAGTCAGGGTAGTTCCTTGTCCCATACCCTCTCAACAAAGTGTCTATTGACTCCCTATTCCTATTTAAATGTCGGGTGTTATTCTAGGGGCACTGACTAAAAATCGATTAGGCATACCAGGTAGTCTAAGTTCCCAAACGTCTCGGTGAATTATCCGGTCCCACATATTTTCTCCCCACGGATCCGGTAGGATTCGGTATGTGGGAGCCCACACCCCTCCAACCAGTCCGTATGCTTGGAAGGAACACTGAGAACGTCCGCACTTCCACCCAGAAAATCTCCAAGTGTGTCTCCATGGCCACAGACCAGACGATACTCCTGAAGTGGGGGGGAGGGATAGCTCAGTGGTTTGAGCATTGGCCTGCTAAACCCAGGGTTGTGAGTTCAATCCTTGAGGGGGCCGTTTAGGGATCTGGGGCAAAAATTGGGGATTGGTCCTGCTTTGAGCAGGGGGTTGGACTAGATGACCTCCTAAGGTCCCTTCCAACCCTGAGAGTCTATGATTCTAAGTGTCTGTAAAGGCAGTAGGCCAGGCCTGATGCTCTAGATCATTCCGAATGGCCATCAGCTGGTCATTCAGGAAATCCTGAATTCCTGAGCAAGCCAGATCCCACTGCAATGCCTTCCCAGCCTCAGTGATATTCAGTACCATCTCTGTCAAAAGCTTCTGGGTCATAATTTCTCATCATATTCTTGGTTTTTAAAAATATTCCAAATGGCTGCTGCACGATTGGCCCCATCCCATAGGGATTCAGCTAAGTCCCTCTTCTTTCTAGAGGAAACCCAGGCCCTTTGTAGGGCTAACCTAATGGCAGCCCCTCTTGAGCAATCATAGAAACATAGAATATCAGGGTTGGAAGGTCATCTAGTCCAACCCCCTGCTCAAAGCAGGACCAATCCCCAATTTTTGCCCCAGATCCCCAAATGGCCCCCTCAAGGATTGAACTCACAACCCTGGGTTTAGTAGGCCAATGCTCAAACCACTGAGCTATCCCTCCCCGATTTGGATATGTAGAGGTGATCTGAAAACTGGATAAGGGCAGTGTGAATTTTACAGTGTGACGGTGTACCCCATAAAGCTTTATGGGGAGAGGCTTATAAATGTATACATGATGTAACTGGAATATGTTTTATGCTACGTGTGCCGTGTAACATATCTCTGTGAAGGTTATGACCTACTGAATCTATTCCTCCTGTTTGTATGCATGTATCATTGTTGTAGTTGGAGTTATGAATATTGGTTTTATATTTGCTGGGTTTGTACATAGCCTTTGTAAGAGCCTGGAATCATCAGGCGGGGAGGGATAGCTCAGTGGTTTGAGCATTGGCCTGCTAAGCCCAGGGTTGTGAGTTCAATCCTTGAGGGGGCCATTTGGGGATCTGGGGCAAAAATTGGGGATTGGTCCTGCTTTGAGCAGGGGGTTGGACTAGATGACCTACTAAGGTCCCTTCAAACCCTGATATTCTATGATTCTATGTCTTGAGAAAGGTATGTGCATGTAAAGAGACCAATCAAGAAACCCTTACACAGACAATAGGAGGTGCAGGCCCCAATCCACATCTGAGCTTGGCCAGGAATGCAACTGGCTGGACTGGTGGGTATGTGCATGTAAAGAGACCAATCAAGAAACCCTTACACAGACAATAGGAGGTGCAGGCCCCAATCCACATCTGAGCTTGGCCAGGAATGCAACTGGCTGGACTGGTTAGGGTGCATGGACAGGTGACTTGCCCATGTGATCCCAAAACTCCAGGGTAAGATGATGCTACACAGGGAGTGGGGGAAAGGCTATAAAAGCCCTTGGAAGACCCCTCCATGTTGTCTTCAGCTGGCTAAAGAGAGAGGCTCTCCACCCCCCAAGGACATACCTGAGAGAGACTGAACAAAGGACAAAGACAATAGGGGGTGTGAGCGACTGCTGGACCCAGGCTAGTTCTACAGCCTGTACAAGGAAAAGACTTAAATCTGGTGAGGCTTTTATCTGTGTTAAGTGTGATTAGACATAGACGTGCGTGTTTTATTTTAGTTTACTTAGTAATTCATTTTGTTCTGTCTGTCACTACTTGGAATCACTTAAATCCTACTTTCTGTACTTATTAAAATCACTTTTTACTTATTAAGTTACCTGGAGTATGAGTTGGTACGGGGGGGGGGGGGGGAGAACAGCTGTGCATATCTTTGAAATAGAAGGCGAACTATTTATGAGTTTACCCTGTATAAGCTTTATACAGGGTAAAACGGATTTATTAAGGGTTTGAACCCCATTGGGAGTTGGGCACCTGGGTGTCAAAGGCAAGCACACTTCCTGAGCTGCTTCCAGGAGCCTTACAGTTGTTAGGGGACGGGGTTCGGACCTGGGTCTGTGTTTGCAGCAGATCAGTGGATCTGGCTCAAAACAGACAGGATTCTGGAGTCCCAAGCTGGAAAAGGCCTGGAAGCAGGGGCAGAGGTAGCCTTGGCACACCAGGGGGCAGCACCAAGCAGGTCTCTGTGATCCCAACCCGTCACAGTGGCGTAGTCGGTAGGATCTGTGCACAGCTGATTGCTTTGAGATACTGGTAGTGATTTTAAGTGTGGTGGCTGGAAAACAGAAAGTGGTTACTGGTTTGTTATTTTCTGTTTGCTTATTTCGGGTAAAGGACCTGTAGGGACAGAAAAGGAAGCAAAATAAGGTAGAGTGAAGATCGGGGAAGCTGGGAAAGTCTCTTAACTGAAAATCCCCTGAGCTGAGTGCAGCCCAGATTCAGTGAACTGCAGAGGGGCGTGGCCCAGCACTAGACAGCAATAAGATGTCTGCCAACGACAGACTAGATCTTGCTAGACTGGAAGCAACAGAGAAAGAAAACGAACATAGGAGATGAATTGAATTACGTACATTGGAAATTAGTGCAGAAAAAGCCAGGGAGGAGTTGGCCCACAAGAGAGCTATGGAAGCAGAGGAGCTGGCCCACAAGAGAGCTATGGAAGCAGAAAGAACCAGGGAGGAGTGGGTCCACAAGAGAGCTATGGAGGCCCAGAGGGAGGGCCAGAAGCATGAACTGGCTGTTGGAGAGTTGAAGAGTCGAAACCCTTCAGCGGCCGGCTCCACTTCCCCAAAAATCCACAAATGGGAGCGTCTATGCCCCCAGTATGGTGAATCCAACGATATAGCCGAATATTTTATCACCTTCGAGAGACTGTGCTCCCTCCATGCGATCCCTGAAGATCAAAAGATGACCACCTTGATAGCCAAATTGACTGGCAGAGCTCTGGATGTATTCAATAAGATGCCCATTGGTGATGCCTCCAATTATGGTAAATTTAAGGAACTGGTTCTGAAACCTACAGGGTTAAATTCAGGAGTCTTAAGAGGGGAGATGGGTTAAGTAATGTGGTTTATGCAAATGAAATGACAGTTCTGGTAGATAAGTGGGTGAGGGGAAAAGACATTACAAGCTTTGATGGGATGTGTGATTTGGTTGCTCAGGAACAATTCCTGAATCTGTGCAGTGATGATGTAAAACAGTACTTGTGGGACAAAAAGGTAAATGCAGTGGGTGAATTAGCTGGGTTTGCAGACTCTTATGAGCAGGCGCAAGCTGCAATTAAGCATAACCTACTGGGAGAGGGCTACAGGGTTGGGGGAAAACAGAGTCACCGTGTTACCCCTGGGAAAAAGGAGGCTGGGCGCTCACCTCCCCATTCCCCTAGTACTTGCCCCAAATTCCCTGTACAATCAGAGGAGCCCAGGAGGTGCTATCGATGTAAGTCCACCGAGCACCTGAGAGATAAGTGTCCCCTGCTGAGTGAAAACAGGCATGAAGTGGCCCATGAAGCTGCTGCCTCTTTCCACACAGGGTTTGTGAAGTTGACTTCTACACCACCAAGCAGTGGGCATGTGCATGCTGTTAAACTGGGATTTTAATGGGATGGGAAATTAATCACTGGGTTGAGAGATACAGGTGCTGAAATTTCTATAGTCAGGAGGGACCTGATCCAAGAGAAGGATTGGCTTCCAGGTAAAGTGGCAGAATTGGAACTGGTGGGAGGCTACAAAGTCATTGCACCTTTGGCAAAAGTACACATGCAAACTGAAGATTTGCAGGCTGAGCTAACTGTGGAAACAGTATCACACAATTTTGCACCGTTTCTACTGGGGAATGATTTCTTTAATGTGGCAGAATCTGTCCCAGAGTTGGGTGGCAGCAAGCAGGAACCTGGTGCTGAAAACCCGGGGGGGGGGGGGGGCGAAGTCACAGGGACTGCAGCTGTGGGGGCAGGGATGGCTGCGGCCAGTTCCTGTAGCCCAGGGACTCAAGGCAAGTCCCAGAGGGAGGGGCTGGATGAAGCCAGCTCCTGTCCTGTAATTATCTCCCTGGGGGGAGGGGAATGTTCTACCTCATAGCAAGGGGGGAATTTTGCGGGCCACTGAAGGGTCTGTCTTAGCTGGCAGCTGTGAGCCCACAGCTGGACCAGGGTCACCTTCTCTTCAGGGGGACACAGGAGTGTCTGGCCCAGAGGGAGGCCCAGGGAGGGAAGGTGAGGGGGGGCCAGAGAGCCCGCCCACCTTTTGTCAGGAGGATCTTGCCCAGGAGGAGGGGGAAAAGTCTGCATTTAAGATGCCAGACCCCTCTCCTGTGGATCAGGTTAGACGGGAAAGCTGGGGGTCAGACCTCCTGGAGGGGGAAGTCCGTCCAGCTGACCTGTGGGGAACAGATACTGGGGTGTCCAAGAAAGAGGTGGTTCTTCGAGTGATTGCTCATATGTATTCCAATTAGGTGTGCGCGCGCGGCGTGCACGATCGTCGGAAGATTTTTACCCTAGCAACACTCGGTGGGCCGGCTGGCGCCCCCTGGAGTGGCGCCGTTACGGTGCCTGCTACATACCCCAGCCGGCCCAGCGCCCTCTCAGTTCCTTCTTACCGCCCGTGACGGTCGTTGGAACTGTAGGGCGCAGCTTAGCTGATCTCCACCTCCCTGGCGTAGTTAGCACTCGTTTACCATTGTCGATAGTTTTAAGTACTTCTTAAGTAGTTGTGAATCGTTTTTTGATAGTTTGTTTGTAGTAGTTAGTGTAAATAGTAGTGGGAGATAAGGGGTTTCTCCCCTGTCTCCCTCCCGGTACCGGGCCAATGCCTGGCTCTCCAGGATTCAAGCCCTGCTCGGCCTGTCAGAAGCCGATGCCCACGGGGGACCCCCACAACTCCTGTCTGAAGTGCCTCGGGGAGTCCCACCTTCCAGAGAAGTGTCGCATCTGTAAGGCTTTCAAGCCGCGAACCAAGAAGGAGCGGGACTTTCGCTTGAAGCAGCTCCTCTTGGAAGCGTCTCTTAGCCCGATGTCGGCCCCGCACCGAAACCCGGTGCCAGCGGCACCGGGGCACCCGAGCTCCAGTAAAGAACCTCGGCACCGAACACCTCAAGCCGGGACCCCTCAGAGGCGCCGTTCCCTGTCTCCAGGAGTGAGGAAGTCGGGTCCTGCACCGACCACGACCCCGGTGCCACTGCAACCGCCGCCGGTTCAAGCCCGGCCCGGCGCCAGCACCGATGACTCCGGTACCGCAAGGACCGTTGAGCTCGGTGCCTGAGGCCAGGATGCCTATGCCGCCTACTCCGACTCCACAGGGGTCGTCGAGTCCGGCGCCGCCGCTCATGCCGGCACCAACCCTGTCGACTCCGGTACCACAGAGACCGTTGAGCTCAGGGCAGCCTGTTAAGGCTCCGGTACCGACGACTCCGATCCCACAAGGGCCGTCGAGCTCGGTAACCACCAGCTCCCCGGTGCACACCGAGGTAGAGCTTACGCTGCCGTCCACTCTGGACACCTTCTCGGCAGCACGGGACCTGATCGCCATGACGGATCCGGCACCGACTCCATCTTCGGTACCACCGTTGCGAATTGTCACGTCCAGTGGCAAACCGGCCATGCTACGTTCGGTGCCGCATGCGGAGGCCAGCCAACATCAACCTGGTTCTCCTCGACGCCGCTCGCAGTCCCGGCACCGTTCACCCTCTCGGCGCCGGTCGTACTCGCGGTACACTCCAGGTCAACCTCCAGGCGACGATACGACAATTCCCGGTACCTCTCCCGGTCCCGCGGCCGGTCGCAGCGTAGATCTCCGGACGATTGACCGCGCTACCGCTCACCGAGGCGTACGCGTTCCAGGTCGGGCTCCCGGTACCGAGACAGTCGTCGGTACCGATCCAGGTCCCAGTACCGATCCCCGGCACCGCGGCACAGCATGGCTACGCAGACTGCCCCTCAAGGTCACTCTGCACTGCGTTGGCCCTCCCGCTTGGCCTCCCGGTCCTCTAGGGCCGGTAGCGATTACTATGCAGACCAGGACTACGTGGTGGAGGACCAGAGCCACTGGCCAGTCGAGGGACAGGAGACGTCGCAAGCCCCGACGCAGTGGCCCTTTTGGACTCTGATGGCATACCATCAGTCCCAAGGGGCCCCCTCCAGAGCCTCCCAAACGGCTCATTTGGAGTCCCGGGCACCGGAGGCAACGGTTTCCCGCCCTCCTCCAGACAGTTCAGATCCTCCAGCCCAGCTATCGGCCGAGATCCCAAACCCGGAGGCCTTGGGCATGGAGACCTCGGACATCCCGCACCAGGACCTATCCCAGGATCCTCTAGTCCCGGGATTGTCTTCCTCCTCCTCCCCGGACGAGGCAGTGGCAGGAGCATCATCTTCAGGCCCGCCTCCTATCGATCTCCGGGACCACCACGACCTACTGCGCAGATTAGCCCTCAACATAAATCTGCAGGTCGAGGAGGTGGTAGAGCTGGAGGACCCGGTGGTGGACATTCTCATTGCTGACGCCCCCGCCAGGGTAGCTCTTCCCTTTGGACGAACTATATTGGCCAACGCCACCTCAGTCTGGCAATCTCCAGCTTCCATACCCCCCACTGCCAGGGGTGTGGAGAGGAAATACATGGCGCCACCAAAAGATTTTGAGTACCTCTACACTCACCCCCCACCGTGCTCCCTGGTCGTTCAATCTGTGAACGAGAGGGAGAGGAATGGCAAACAGGCACCCGCCCCTAAGTCCAAGGACACCAAGCGACTGGACTTGTTTGGCAGAAAGATCTACTCGGGGGGGGGGGGAGGGGGGGGGCTGCAGCTCAGAGTGGCTAACCAACAAGCACTCCTGAGCCGATACGGCTATAATACCTGGACCTCCATGCAAAAATTCAAAGAATTTATACCCCAGGAGTCCAGGCAGGAGTACGCAGCACCGGTAGAGGAGAGCAAGAAGGTGGCCCGGACGTCGTTGCGGGCCTCCTTGGATATCGCTGACTCAGCCGCAAGGACAATAGCTTCAGGAGTTGCCATGCGGCGTATCTCCTGGCTCCAGTCCTCCACCCTTCCTCCGGAGGTCCAGTATACCATCCAGGACCTACCGTTCGAAGGTCGGGGTCTGTTTTCCGAAAAGACTGACCCAAGGCTGCAGAGCCTAAAAGATGGTCGCACTATCATCCGCACGCTGGGGATGCATACTCCAGCCACGCAACGCAGACCCTTCCGGCCCTTCGTGCAGCGTCCCTACACCGTGCACGTGCCTCGACATGACTTCTCGAGGAGACCACGTGGCCGAGGCGGCAGGAGGCAACAGTCCGGTCGCCAGACTGCACAGAGTCAGGGCCCCCACAAACCATCGCCGGGGCCCAAACAAAACTTTTGAAGGGACGCCCGAGGGCAGTGTACCAGTCTCAGTTCTCGATCCTTTCCCCCCGTTCCGAGACCGCCTTTCCCATTTCTTCTGTGCGTGGTCGAATATCACCACGGACCGCTGGGTCCTACGCACGGTGGAAAGCGGATACCACCTTCAGTTTATCTCCCCCCCTCTCTTCTCCCCCGGCCCTCTTCAGGGACCCTTCTCACGAGCAACTCCTCAATCAGGAGGTCCAAACGCTCCTATCCATAGGAGCAATAGAGGAGGTCCCAAGGGAGTTCAGGGGCAAGGGTTTTTACTCCCGTTATTTCTTAATCCCCAAATCAAAAGGGGGGCTACGTCCTATCTTGGACTTGCGGGGACTCAACAAATGTATGGTAAAGTTGAAGTTGCGTATGCTTTCCCTGGGTACCATTATCCCTTCTATGGATCCTGGAGACTGGTATGCCGCCCTCGACATAAAGGATGCATATTTCCATATTGCAATTTACCCACCACACAGGCGCTTCCTTCGCTTTGTGGTGGACCAAAGACACTTCCAGTTCACGGTTCTGCCCTTCGGCCTCTCTACAGCTCCAAGGGTATTCACGAAGTGCATGGCCGTGGTGGCAGCCGCCCTTCGTCGACAGCGAGTTCAGCTGTTCCCCTACCTCGACGACTGGCTTATCCGCGGCAAGGCCAGCAGCCAAGTCCAGTCGCACATTCGGACGACCTTGAGCATGTTCAAGCAGCTCGGCCTCCTCCTGAATGTAGAAAAGTCCACTTTGAAGCCAACCCAGAGGTTAGACTTTATAGGCACAGTGCTGGACTCGACTCTCGCCCGAGCTTTTCTGCCAGAGGCACGCTTTCAGGCCCTCGTAGCCATCATACGCGGTCTTCAGAGCTTCCCAACCTCGACGGCCTGCTGCTGCCTCAGCCTCCTCGGTCACATGGCGTCCTGCACGTTTGTGACCGCTTACGCCAGATTGCGCCTCCGTCCACTCCAGGCATGGCTCTCGTCGGTATACCGTACACGCAGAGACAGCTTGGACTTAATTTTGACGGTACCATCGCAGGTCCTAGACTCCCTAGAAAGTGCTGGAAGGAGTGCCATTTCATCCGTCACAGCCATCCCTAGCCCTAACCACAGACGCGTCATCCCTCGGCTGGGGAGCCCATCTGAAAGGCCTCCAAACGCAGGGTCTGTGGTCGGCGCAGGAATTAGCCCTGCACATCAATGTCCGGGAACTGCGGGCAGTGCGCCTTGCCTGCCAAGCCTTCTCCCAGCACCTGCGGGGTCGTTGTGTCGCGGTCCTCACGGACAACACGACGGCCATGTATTACATCAACAGGCAAGGAGGGGCATGCTCATCCCCACTCTGCCAAGAAGCAACGCAGTTGTGGGAGTTTTGCATAGCCCACTCCATTCACCTGGTAGCCTCCTTTCTCCCAGGGGTCCAGAACACCTTGGCGGACCGCCTCAGCAGATCCTTTCAGGCGCACGAGTGGTCCATTCGGATGTTATCCACTCTGTCTTCCGGAGGTGGGGATTTCCCCACATAGGCCTGTTCGCGACTCGCGAGAACCGGAAGTGTCACGCGTTCTGCTCGTTCCAGGGACGCTCCCCAGGGTCCCTGACGGACGCTTTTCTCCTGCCTTGGACAGACCACCTGTCCTATGCCTTCCCGTCAGTGCCACTGGTCCACAGAGTCCTGCTTAAATTACGCAGGGAGGGGACCCATCTAATTCTGATCGCCCTGGCGTGGCTCAGGCAACACTGGTACACCACTCTCCTAGAGCTCTTGACGTCCGACCCGATCACTCTACCATTGTGGCCGGACCTGATTACGCAACAGCACGGCAGGCTCCATCATCCCGACCTGCACTCCCTCCATCTCACAGCATGGCTGCTGCATGGCTGAACCCGTCCGCGCTATGTTGTTCCAGCCCGGTTCAACTAGTTCTACTGAGCAGCAGGAAGCCCTCTACGAGTTCCACCTATTCGGCCAAGTGGAAACGTTTTCCCTGTTGGTGCGGCCCTCGGGGTCTTAACCCTTCGCAGGTGCCGGTACATACTATTTTGGACTACCTCCTGTCTCTAAGGGACCAAGGTCTGGCCTTTTCTTCTGTGACGGGTTGGGGCCACAGAGACCTGCTTGGTGCTGCCACCTGGTGTGCCAAGGCTGCTTCTGCCCCTGCTTCCAGGCCTTTTCCAGCTTGGGACTCCCGAATCCTGTCTGTTTTGAGCCAGATTCCACTGATCTGCTGCAAACACAGACCCAGGTCAGAACCAAGTCCACTCACCACTGTAAGGCCCCTGGAAGCGCTCTTGCCTTTGACACCCAGCTGCTCAACTCCAAGGAGGTTCAAACCCTTAATACATCCGTTTTACCCTGTATAAAGCTTATACAGGGTAAACTCATAGATAGTTCGCTTTCTATTTCAATGATAGAAAGATATGCACAGCTGTTTGCTTTCCCCTCGGCACCGACTCGTACTCAAGGAAACTTAGTAAGTAAAAAGTGATTTTAATAAGTACAGAAAACAGGATTAAAGTGAGTTCAATTAGTGACAGAACAAAGCAAGTTACTTAGTAAAATAAAATAAAACACGCACGTCTATGTCTATTCAAAGTTAACACAGATAGAAGCCTCACCAGATTCGGATATTTTCCTTTTTACAGGCTGTGGAATTCGCCTGGGTCCAGCTGAGCTCAGCAGACTCTCACACCCCCTAGTGTCCTTGTCCTTTGTTCAGTTCCCCTCAGGAATGTCCTTGGGGGGGTGGAGAGCCTCTCCCTTTAGCCAGCTCAAGACAAAATGGAGGGGTTTCCTCGGGGTTTAAATAGATTTTCTCCTCTGGGTGGACACCCCTCCCTCTCCCTGTGTAGCATCCAGTTACCAAATGGAGTTGGGGTCACATCGACCAGTCACCTGCACAACTCAGTTCCAGACCAGCCACATTCCTGGCAAAGTTCAAATGTGGATTGGTGACTGCAAGTTCTATTGTCTGTTAAGTGCTTCTTGATTGGGCACTTAACCTGCACATTCCTTTCTCAAGAAATACAACCGATATTCATAACTTCGACTACAACAATGATACATGCATACAAACAGGAGGAATAAATTCAGTAGGTCATAACTTTCACAGAGATATGTTACATGGCACATGTAGCATAAAACATATTCTAGTTACATATATACATTTATAAGCATCTCCCCATAAAGTTTTATGGGGAACACCGTCACATCTTCATTGAAGGTCCACCTGGCAGCAATCTCGGCCTTTCACCCTGGCGAGAATGGGCGTTCGATCTTTTCCAACCCCATGGTCACCAGGTTCCTCAAGGGGTTGGAACGACTACACCCGTTGGTTCGCCGCCCGGTCCCCACTTGGGACCTGAAACTTGTCATAACCAGGCTCATGGGGGCCCCATTCGAGCCTATGGCCACCTGCTCGCTCCTGTACCTCTCCTGGAAGACGGCCTTCCTCGTAGCCATCACCTCGGCGAGGCGCGTCTCTGAACTCAGAGCGCTTACTTCGGAACCCCCTTACACGGTGTTCCACAAGGACAAGGTACAGTTGCGACCACACCCGGCCTTCCTGCCCAAGGTAGCGTCGGCCTTTCATGTCAACCAGGACATTTTTCTGCCAGTCTTCTACCCGAAGCCGCATGCCTCTCCAAGGGAACAGCAACTCCATTCCTTGGACGTCCGTAGGGCCCTCGCCTTCTACATCGAGCGGACGAAGCCCTTTCGGAAAACGACTCAGCTATTCGTCGCCGTGGCAGACCGGATGAAGGGCCTTCTGGTCTCTTCCCAACGCATCTCGTCCTGGATCACATCATGCATCCGGACGTGCTATGACTTGGATGGTGTTCCCACCATGCACCCTACTGCCGACTCCACCCGAGCTCAAGCCTCGTCCTCCGCCTTCCTGGTGCACATACCGATACAGGAGATATGTAGGGCAGCAGCCTGGTCATCGGTGCACACCTTTACCACTCACTATGCCATAGTCCAGCATTCCAGGGAGGACGCTGCATTTGGTTCAGCAGTCCTACACTCTGCTGTAGCACAATCTGACCCCACCTCCTAGGCAGGGCTTGGGAGTCACCTACTTGGAATACATATGAGCAATCACTCGAAGAAGAAAAGACGGTTACTCACCGTAGTAACTGTTGTTCTTCGAGATGTGTTGCTCATATCTATTCCAAACCCGCCCTCCATCCCCGCTGTCAGAATAGCCGGCAAGAAGGAACTGAGAGGGCGCTGGGCCGGCTGGGGTATATATCAGGCACCGTAACGGCGCCACTCGAGGGGGCGCCAGACGGCCCGAGTGTTGCTAGGGTAAAAATCTTCCGACGATCGTGCACGCCGCGCGCGCACACCTAATTGGAATAGATATGAGCAACACATCTCGAAGAACAACAGTTACTACGGTGAGTAACCGTCTTTTCTTGCTACACTGGTAGGAGGTAAACCTCTCTCTTCAAAGCAGAAGGGAGCGAATCTCTGCATGGGTGAAGCCACACAAGGGGGTGGGAATCAGCCCAGAGAAAGTCCAGAGGGAGGGGCTGAGGGCAGGCGGGGTTGCAGTACACCCTTTTCTTGCCAAAGCCTCAAACGCATGCCTGATTCAGGAGCCTTCTCCAAAGAGGCAGAAGAATCTGCATCAGAGTGCCTACCAGGGTACACAAATGTGTTGGTAATCCTGTGTCTTTCCCTACTTCATCTGTGGGTTAGAACAAAGGAGTCAATACTGAGGGTCAACCCTTTCAAGATGGGGAACATACCTGATCGAGGGACGTGATTATTCCCCTCTATTCGGCACTGGTGAGGCCTCATTTGGAGTACTGTGTCCAGTTTTGGGCCCCACACTACAAGAAGGATGTGGATAAATTGGAAAGAGTCCAACGGAGGGCAACAAAAATTATTAGGGGGCTGGAGCACATGACGTATGAGGAGAGGATGAGGGAACTGGGATTGTTTAGCCTGCAGAAGAGAAGAGTGAGGGGGGATTTGATAGCTGCTTTCAACTACCTAAAAGGGGGTTCCAAAGAGGATGGATCTAGAGTTTCCCTAGCCCCATGTAGGTGGGTTATTTTCTGTTCAACAAATTAGGGCATTTCCATCTCCAAACCTCATGGGTCTGTTCCTAGAATCTAGGCCACTTATTACATAACTCTCAGCAGGTTTGCTGTACCCTCCTCCTCCCTTTCTCCACCCTGTGCATTTCCTGCCCTGCTCCAACCCAGACTGTGCAAACCTTCCCATCTCCGGTGTATTTGCTGTCCCTCTCCCTCCTGCAGGAACCCACCAGAAACCCACCGATAATCCCTACCTGAACTGGCTCCTCTGCAGACATTTCTCTCCCCTGTCCCATGGGAGGATGAGATGAACTGGAGCAAAACATGGATGTCATTCTGCAGCCTAGCAGGGCGAGAAGAGCAGTTGTGGAGGTTTCAGAATAGGCTTTAGTTAATTTCACATCACGCTTCCCCCAGACCCTTTCCCTGCAGAGAGACATCCTACATTCTGCCATGCTGAGAAGAGGCTTGATCTCTTCATTACAGCGTAGACCTGGCTCCTCCTGCCAGGCTAAGCCCACAGAGATATTTTTAACCTCCCTTCTCGCTCCCTCTATCCCGTAACTACAGTCTCTGAACACAATGCTAGAAAAAAGCAGAACCAAAGGAGTCACTTTCGACGATTCCCTCTGACACTGACCCCACGGCAGCCACCCCCCAGCGGGAGGGATATGGAGTCAGGAACTGGCTTTTCCTCTTTCTGATCCTCATCTTGTCCACAGGAAAGTGATTCTACCCAGGGTGCAGTAATACATCTCTCTGGGCAGATTAGAGATCTGGAAATCTCTCTTGAAACTCTGCTCTCCCATGGTCCCTTTCAGTCCCTCTGTCTCCTATCTCCTTTTCCCTGTCCCCTCTCCCTGCCCGACTGGTAGGAAAGTCCTATTCATGGGTTGTTTGCTCCCCCATGCCTGGATTTGCTCCTGCAATTGCTAATGGGGTGAGAAATAACCACGGGGGGGTGGGGGCTGTTTGTGTAGTCAGTTTAATGCCAGACCCCAGCATTTTCTCTTAATTTCTTTCAGTTACCTGGAATCTCTGGCTCAGAATTTAGTATTAACAGGGCCCAGGGCTGCCCTAGGGGGCTAGTACCAGCTGGAGAAAGTCATCACCTGGGCCGGGCAGAGAAGAAGGTTTAATTAAGGTCACTCTCCAGCACAGACCCCACTGGGGGAGCAGCAGCTGCTAAGCCTGGTCTCCCAGATCACAATGGAGGCTGCAGCATCTGACTCAGGAAGCTGAACCCCAATATCCTGAGCAGAGAGGGACAGAGCATTTGAGCAGCCTTCCCTCCTTGAGCTCTCTGGGGGGAGCAGCTAATGAGAGCCCCTCCTCACAGGGGGAATTGCTGATCTCATTTGCCCCACTGTCCATCTGGAGTCACTCCTCGTCTTTCCATGCAGTGACTCTGGATTAACAATGGTCTCAATGAAACCAGATTTCAGAAAGAACGAGTCCAGAATGCTGTGGAAGAGATCACTGTGTGGCAGCGCTAACCCCCTTCCCACCTCCATCCCCCCCAGATCTAGGACAAGGACTGGGGGGGGGGGGTCACAAATTTTCCCTACGGAACCAGAAGTTCCTGCAGTTTTCTAGAGGGGAGAAAAGCAAAATCTGTGATTTCACCTCACAGTGTTTGATAAGTGAATAGAAAGTTATTACAGTGACAGGGCGTGGCTGGGGAATGCCCCCAGGATCCTGGCACAAGCTGATCAGAGAGAAAGAGCAAGGTCAGGAGCAGCCCCGAGTCCTTGGCCAGGGACCCGAGACACCCCTCAGAGCCCCACCGGCCAGGGAACCCCCACCAGACCGTCACTGCTAGGTTGGGAATCCCAAAGCTTCCCCTCACCAAGAGCCCCCAGCAGCCAGGGACCCCCCACTGGGAACTCAGTCCCTCACTGCCTGCCTAGGACTCCCTCCTCCACCCAGCGGGACCCCCTGATATTTTACAGTGGGACCCCTCACATTGCTTGCCTGGCATCCCCTGACCTAGCGCCGGGGATCTGTGCACTGGGCCCAGCGGGCACCTTCTAACCTCCTGCCCCGCCTCCCCAAGAGATGCCCCCCCCCCTCTGGTTCTGCACCCACCAGTGATACCCACCTCCAGGACCCATCGCCTCAGGGCTGGGCACATCAGAACCACCCCCCGAAACCCCCAAACCCACCAACCTGACTAGGGTGCCCCCTGCTCAGTCAGCCACACACCTCCCCCTACCACAATGCCCCTTCAGCTCCAGCTGCAATCTCCCCACACAGACACCCCTTGCCCCCAGCGACAGTGTTACCCCACAGTGTCTGATAAGTGGGTAGAAAGTTACCACCACCCCCTGCTGGCCAGTCACACAGGCAGAGGGAGACCTGGGGGATGATTCTTTAACAGGAGGCCTGGAGGGCCAAGATAGATAAGAAATGTCCATGGCCTGTCACTAGCTAATAATGGCCACCATGGATCCACCCCAGAGGTGGCTGCATCTTAGCACTGTGGGAAGCAACACCTCATGGAGACCATTTGTCATGGGGTTTGGGATACTTCTGGACCCACGTTGCACTCAGGGCGACCTCCTCATCCCGTGATAGCTGGAGAAAAGGGTCCAGCCAACTCTCCTGTTACCAGCTGGGACCCACTGATCCCCCAAACCGGGGGAGGCCTCTGGCTGTGATGGACATTAAATAGGTGGCTGGTCTCCTTCATCGGCAAACGGTTTAACAGAGATAAAGGGGGGAAGAAATGAGTCTCAAAGGAGAGGGGGAAAGATGATCACGGGGCAATTTAACGCCCTGCAACCTCCAGGACGGGGAACGACTCAGGGCGACAGGTTCCCTCCAAGGAAGGAGACGCTGCTGGGAGTTAGGAACATGGGGGGACAGCCCCAAACCCGAGAGGATTTTGAATTCACATTTGATCAAGACCTGGAAAGAGGGAATCGCTCAGGGGATCGATCCCCCGGAACAGGGCAAATCCCGGCCGGGGACAATGGGGGGAAACCCCCGAACCGGCCGTTGGGGGAGGGGGAGACAATGGGGTGCGGTGGGGGAGGGGCGCAGAGACCTGCTCAGGGGTTGGGGGGGGAGGGGGGGTCACCCTGGGTGCGGCTCGTGGCTCTCTAGGCAGAAAGGGGGCGGGGCGGGGGGGTCCCCAGGGCCGGGGGCAGCGGTAAATCCGAGGGGGTCTCAGCCCCCCCCTTTCTCCCCCCCCCGGGTGTCACCTGCTCCTCTCCCCCCCCCCCCCCCCCCATGTCCGGGCTGCTCAGACATTTCCGCCCCGCGCAGGGACCCGGGGGGGCCGGTCCCCTCCCCCCGCACCCCCAGGGCAGAGCCCGGCCGGGCCCAGGGGCGTTGGGCTCCCGCGGGGGCAGCAGCTCCGAGCCCCCCCCCCCCCGGACACTGGGGCGGAGTCACCGCCCGGCCCCGCCCCCGGGGCTCGCGCCGGCGCCTGGAGGCTGCAGCGCCGCAGCGGGGCGGGCAGATCTGCGCATGCCCAGAACCTCTTCCACGGGCTCCGGGAGAGGCTCCAACGGCCCCGCGCGAGCCAGGCAGAGCCGCAGCGTTCGCAGCCCGGCTCGTCCCCCCCCCCCCCGCCCGACGTCACTTCCGCTCCCGGGAGAGTCAGGAACTACAACTCCCAGCCTGCCCCGGGGGGCCGCTTCCGCCCTCTCCAGCCCAGGTACGGGACGATATCAATAGCTCGGGGGGGGGGGGTCATTAACCCCTCCGTGCCGGGGGGGGTTTCTCCAGCCGGGACCCGCCCCCGGGGGGGTGCGGGAAAGTGACTCTCTGCCCCGCCCCCCCGGGAACCGGGGAGAAGCCTCGGAGCTGCCCCGGCCCCGCTGGGGATTTGGGAGAGAGGAGGAAGTGGAGAAGAGGCGGGGGCAGGGCCTTGGGGAAGGGGGGTGTGAGTATCCCCATCCCCCCCCCACCCCGACTCCTGCACCCCCCCACACACATCCCCATCCCCCCCACCCCGACTCCCGCCCCCCCACCCCGACTCCTGCACCCCGCCCCACACATCCCCATCCCCCCACACCCTGACTCCCACCCCCATCCACACATCCCCATCCCCCCCACACCCTGACTCCCACACCCCCCACACACACATCCCCATCCCCCTCACACCCTGACTCCCGCACCCCCCCACACACATCCCCATCCCCCCACACCCTGACTCACACCCCCCTCCACACATCCCCATCCCCCCACACCCTAACTCCCACCCCCCTCCACACATCCCCATCCCCCCCCACACCCTGACTCCCACACCCCCCCCACACACATCCCCATCCCCCTCACACCCTGACTCCTGCACCCCCACACACACATCCCCACCCTGATCACCAAACCGGAGCTTCTGCACCCTTCCCCCTCCTCCCCATACCCACTTGCACCAAACAGAAGCTGCCTGAGGTAAGCGCTCCCCACCCCAACCTCCTGCCCCATCCCTGAGCCCCCTCCCTCACTCTAGCTCCTGGCCAGACCCCGCACCCCAGCCTGCTCCTGCACCCTAACTCCCTCCCAGACCCTGCACCCCCAGCCCTGTGCTCAGTGCACCCCCACCCTCAGCTCAGTGCAGAGAGAGACGCAGAGAATGGGCTAGAACCAGGGAGAAGGTAGGTACCCGCTCTATGTGGGCAGGGGTGGGGAGGGGGGTCCTGTTTACCCCTCCCCAGCCCTGCTGCGCTTGCAGTTTACTCCTGGCCCCTCCCTTGTTCCAACAACCAACCCTAGCTCCCGCCCCACTGTGCTATTGACCCAGCCCCTGCCTTGCTCCAGTCAGCAGGGACTAATCCTCCCCCCATGCCCCACTGTGCTCATCTGGCCCCTGCCTCACTCCAGCTGGGGACGAATCCTTCCCCCCCACCATGCCCAGCTGTCGGGGGTGAATAAAAATCAATGACTTTTAAAAATTTAAATAGTTTTCCCCCCTCAAAAATCCAATCTAAAGATAGTTTTAATTATCATGGAATAGGAATTATAAATACTGATTCTATAGTATGAGACAATATATTCATGTAATGTTTAAGAAAAGTTTTGTAACTGAGTTCTAATAGTTCATGGCTTAGCGACCCAATCTTATGGGGTTCCAGCACCTTCTGTATAGATTATTTCGGTTAATTTTTCTATCTACCCAAAGGGACTCAGTGCTCAGTCTAGACGATACCATCACAGATGCTTAGTTTTGCAGTTCTCAAACTGTGGATTTGTCTCTCCAGAGGTAACATGCTTGTTAACAGCACAAATGTTTTTAAATAAATAATATAGAGAGGTGAGAAATAACAAACCTCAGCTCTATTGTCCCTCTGCAAATTTGTGTACACCGGGTCAACCCCTTACCTCTCTTTAAAAGTGAAAAGTTTCAAAAAGTTCAAGGAATAGAAGATTGTTGGGGGCAGAATAGATCTGGACAAGGAGAAGATGTCTGGAGAGAAATGTGAGAAGTGAGGGACATATGCTTTTTTGTTAAAAATATTATGTTTGCTGTTGATGAAAAAATTCCAGAATACTTAACGTTATTGTTTTAGTTAAATAAAACAATTGAAATGTCCCTCTGGTGATGTTCTCCTCCTAATACAGCCTGGCAAGAAAATCCTCCAAATATTAATGATTATCCTCTTGAATTGGAGATAGTTCACCCCCCAATGACTTCATAAATATCTGCTTCAATTACCTTTGGTAAATGAGTATCAGAGGGGTAGCCGTGTTAGTCTGGATCTGTAGAAGTGACAAAGGGTCCTGTGGCACCTTTGACTAACAGAGGGATAGGAGCATAAGCTTCCGTGGGTGAATACCTCCTTTGGTAAATGAAATAACCAAACAATCATTCATTGTCTGAAATAGCTGTAAAACTCATCTGAAAAGTTTTCAAAATAAATCACAGTTTAAAAACGTATAATGAAAATGAAACCTACATCTGTCTCTGAGTTGTGAAGAATAGGTATTGAGATTATAACAACCAACAAAAACGGACTTATGTAGAAACCCATGATTGAGTTTCTACTACTTCCTGAGTAGTGATTTAAATCATGATTTAAATCAAATACACCCTGCCCACTGTGCTCTTGCCCCTGGCCTCTTCATTCCCCAGGGGGCCCACAAATATGTTTGGCACCAGGCCCACAAAAAGTTAATCCGGCCCCCTGGGGGCAGAGACTGGGGCCGGCGGGGGGGGGGGAAGGTCTCCCCTGTGGCGTGGGGGGAGGGGGGTGTCAGGCAGGGGGTGGGGGTTGATCTGTCTCTGGGCAGCCAGGAATCCCCAGGGGAGAAGTGTCAGCCTGCTTCTCTGGTCCAGGGAGCCTTCCAACTCCAGCCCTTGCCCTCTGTGACGATGCTGCCCATGGGAGCCCGCTGAGGTCACTCAATTAGGGTGAACTGCAAACAGAACGGGGCAGACGAACCCCAAAAGCTGGTGGATAGTCCAATACTTAGATTTACCAAGCCAGCACAAAACCGCTTCTATAGTACCTCATTGGTTACTCAGAAGTCCAAATAATGCAGTTCCCTTCAAGTACCCAGCCTCAGGCCTCCATCCAGACACACATGTCAAACATATGATAAATTCTCAAAATCTTATTTCATCATGTAAAAGAAAAGGTTCTCCTGACCCCAAAGGACCAAGCCCCAGACCCAGGTCAAATAATAACTTAGATCTTACCCCAAATACATGCTTTTAGTCAATTCTTATTAACTAAACTAAAACTTATTAAAAAAGAAGAGAGAGAGAGTGTTGGTTACAAGATCGATATACAGACAGACTTGAATTCAGTTTTTGAGGTTCAGAAACATAGCAGAGATGAGCGTGTAGTTGCCAAAAGTTCTTTTAGAAATAGTCCATAGGTTATAGTCCAATGTCCATATTCAGGGTGACTCCAGTCAGTGACTGGGGATCTCAGTCCTTATGGCTCAGGGTTTCCCCTTCTTGAAACCCAAAGCAGATCTGAGATGAAGAAGGATGGTGTCCCAGGGTTTTTATACATTTCCAGCAGCCTTTTGGCCTGAGAAAATAAGAGGCTTAACTTTCCTTCTCCTAAACATCATGGCAATTAGCACAGGGTAATTTATTCATTAAACCGTTGGGATGCAGGTTATCACAACCTTCAAAGAGACATAGACAATAATACTATTTCACTCAAGGGTCTTCCTAAATGTTAATCCTCCTTTTTTTGATCTTTGACTCAAAGCCATAGCCATAGACACGACTTGTTTACTTACATCACAAGAGCTGAACAAATATCTACCCGTCTATCTCTAACAATGCCGGCTCGCATTTCAAAGCTCTATTCGGTTACATCTCTTCCTAACCAGTCTTTAAAGTTCGGCCATGGGTCAGGTCAGTCTGTGAGTTAATTAACTCTTTCTGGCCCTGTCACCTTTCAGTGAGCGAGGATATTACACTCATAACGTCACACCCTCTTAAAGCAGCTTCTCAAAGGGCTTCCTGATGCCCATGTAAACGGTGCAGGTGGGGAGAACCATCACTTTCTGTTTATGTATTGGACAGCCATATAAAATCCAGTCAAACTGTCCCCCGTTTCCACAAGTTAGTTAATCGCAATATAAAATCCCCTCCGATCTTGGTGTTTTTCTCTTGTGTTATCAAATGTGTAGTTTCTGACACACATTCTCTGCAAATCTCAAAGATTGATATAAAATACCCTAACACTTGCCCCACTTATTCTCTACTTGTCTATTTGTAAGTGAATATGCCCTGAGATTTTTCCCTGTCTCTCTAATTATAAAATACTAAAAAAAATCTCAGATTTACACCTTTTCTCAGATTCTTGACAATGGATATAAAAAGTTTGCAAATGTTGCCCATTTCCACTCTCTTCATTTATCAAATATTGATGTGAAATACCCTCAGATTTTACTTCATATCAACAACTGATAGAAAATCCCTCTCATTTTCCACTTTCCTCTCTCTAATTTGCAAAAATGGATTCAAAATCCCTCAGATTTCCACCCATTCTCTTCCATTTCTTAGCATTGATCTCAAATCTCAGGATTTCTCTCTTTCAACATCATTATCAAATGCCAATTAAAAATCCTTTCATGTTTGGGGCTGTTCCCCATGTTTCTAAATCCCAGCAACTTCTCCTTCCTTGGAGGGAACCTGTTGCCCTGAGTTGTTCTCCATCTTGGAAGTTGCAGGGGGTAAAATTTCGCAGTGATCATCTTTCTCCTCTCTCTCCTTTGAGACTCATTTCTTCCCCCTTTATCTCTGTTAAACTGTTTGCCAATGAAAGAGACCAGCCACCTATTTAATACACATCAAACCCAGAGGCCTCCCCCTGTTTGGGGACAATTGGTCCACACCTAGTAACAGGAGAGTTGGCTGGACCCTTTTCTTTTCTCCAGCTAGCACGGGATGAGGAGGTGTCCAGAAGTATCCCAAACCGCATGACAAATGGTCTCTGTGAGGGGTTGATTCCCGCAGTGCTAAGATGCAGCCACCTCTGGGGTGGATCTGTGGTGGCCGTTAGTAGCTAGTGACGGGCCACGGACATTTCTTATCTATTTTGGCCCTCCAGGCCTCCTGTTAAAGAATCATCCCCCAGGTCTCCCTCTGCCGGTGTGACTGGCCAGCAGGGGGTGGTGGTAACTTTCTATCCACTTACCAGACACTGTGAGGTAACACTGTTGCTGGGAGCAAGGGGTGTCTATGTGGGGAGATTGCAGCTGGAGGTGAAGGGGCATTGTGGTAGGGGGAGGTGTGTGGGTGACTGGGCAGGGGGCACCCTAGTCAGGTTGGTGAGTTTTGGAGTTTTGGGGGTGGTTCTGATGTGCCCAGCCCTGAGGCGATGGGTCCTGGAGGTGGGTATTTCTGCGGCTGCAGAAGAGCAGGGGTGGGCGTCTCTTGGGGAGGTGGTACAGGGCACTAGAGGGTGCCTGGTGCCGTTCCAAGGGCTCTGTCTGGGATTCCCCTGCTGGCTTGTGGGATTGTTGCCATGCCCAGTGCATGGAGTGGCGGGGGGGATCTCCGGCGCTAGGTCAGGGGATGCCGGGCAAACAGAGTGAGGGGTCCTGCTGTAAAGCATCAGGGGGTCCCAGGCAAATGGCAGGGCAGATCCTACTGGAGGGCAGGCGGAGGTCCTAGGAAAGGAGTGGGAGAATCCCAGGCAGGCAGTGAGGGAGGGCCTCTTGGTGGGGGGAACCCTTTGGGATTCCCAACCTGGCAGTCATGGTGTGGTGGGGATTCCCTGGCCGGTGGCGCTTTGACGGGTGTCTGGGGCCCCTGGGTAGGGACTCTGGGGGCTGCGACCCAGCTATTATCTGGTGGGACCCTGGCTGGGGGGAGAGGGTATGTGGGGCCCCTGGCTGTGGGCTCTGGGGAGTGCTGCTAACCATGATCCTTCTCTCTGATCTACTTGTGCCAGAATCCTGGTTCCAAGCATTGCCCGGCCACCCCCAGTCACGGTGATAACTTTCTATCCGCTTACCAAACACTGTTGGTGTGTAATCACAGGTTTTGCTTTTCTCCTCTTGAAAACTGCAGGAACTTCTGGTTCCGTAGGGAAAATTCGTGCCCACAGTCCTTGTTCTCAGTCTGGGGGGTGAGGGAGGTGGGAAGGGGGTTAGCACTGCCCCACAATGGTCTCATCCACAGGATTCTGGACTCGTTCTTTCTGAAATCTGGTTTCATTGAGACCATTGTTAATCCAGAGTCACTGCATGTAAAGAGAAGGAGTGACTCCAGATGGACAGTGGGACAAATGAGATCAGCAATTCCCCCTGTGAGGAGGGGCTCTCATTAGCTGCTCTCCCCAGAGAGCTCAAGGAGGGAAGGCTGCTCCAACGCCCTGTCCCCTCTCTGCTCAGGATATTGGGGTTCAGCTTCCTGGGTCAGACGCTGCAGCCTCCATTGTGATCCGGGAGACCAGGCTTAGCAGCTGCTGCTCCCCCAGCCGGTTCTGTGCTGGGAAGTGACCTTAAAGCTTCTTCTCTGCCCGGCCCAGGTGATGACTTTCTCCAGCTGGTACCAGCCCCCTAGGGCAGCCCTGAGCCCTGTTAATACTAAATTCTGAGCCAGAGATTCCAGGTAACTGGAAGAAATGAAGGGAAAATGCTGGGGTCTGGCCTTAAAATGACTCTACGCAAACAGACCCTCCCCCCTCATTTCTCATCCTATTAGCAATTGCAGGAGCAGATCCAGCCGTGGGGGAGCAAACTACCCAGGAATGGGACTTTCCTACCTGATGGGCAGGGAGAAGGGACAGGGAAAGGGAGATAGAAGGAGAAAGAGGGACTGAAAGGGGCCGTGGGAGAGAAGAGTTTCGAGAGAGATTTCCAGATCTCTTATCTGCCCAGACCGATGTATTGCTGCACCCTGGGTAGAATCACTTTCCTGTGGAAAACATGAGGATCAGACAGAGGAAACTCCAGTTCCTGACTCCATATCCCTCCTGCTGGGGTGTGGCTGCATTGGGGTCAGTGTTCGGGGGAATCCCCCACAGTGAATCCTTTGGTTCTGCTTTTTTCTAGCATTGTGTTCAGAGACTTTGTTACGGGATGGGGGGAGGGAGAAGGGAGGTTAAAAATGTCTCTGTGGGCTTAGCCTGGCAGGAGGGGCCAGGTCTACACTGTAATAGAGATCAAGCCTTTTCTCATCATGCCAGACTCTAGGGTGTCTGTCTGCAGGGAAAAAGCCTGGGGGAATCATGCTGTGAAATTAATTAGAGCCTGTTCTGAAACCTCAGCAACTGCCCTTCTCACCCTCCCAGGCTGCAGAATGACGCTCATGTTTCGCGCCAGTTCATCCCGTCCTCCCATGGGACAGGGGAGAGAAATGTCTGCAGAGGAGCCAGCTCAGGTAGGTATCATCGGGGGGTTGCTGGTGGGTTCCTGCGGGAGGAAGAGGGACAGCAAATACACCGGAGATGGGAAGGTTTGCACAGTCTGGTTTGGAGGTTGGGGCGGCAGGAAATGCACAGGGTGGAGAAAGGGAGGACAGGGTGTGGCAAACCTGCTGGGAGTTGTTTGATAAGTGGCCTAGATTCTAGGAACAGACCCATGAGGTTCGGAGGTGGAAATGCTCGAATTGCTGAACAGAAAATAACCCAGCTGCATGGGGCTAGGAAAACTGACCAGACTCCCAGTGCTGGAGCCTGATATGACTAACCAGCGGCTGCTGTGAGAGGTAAATTGGGCACCCACCAGTCAGGCTTAGGGGAGCTGTCACTCCCTTCATATCCAGCTCCTCACAATGAGGAGGGTGTTGGGCTTCCTACCAGGGAGCTCTCCCTGGACCCTGCTAGGGGCTCCATCTCCTGTATCAGTCTGTGGCTAGTAGGTGTGTGATGGATCTGCTGGGAGAGACAAGGGGCTCTCTCTTCGTCCCCTCACCCTGGTGTTTCCTGGATGCTATGAGTGGGGTGGGTGTGGGACTCTGTTCACTGCGATCCACCCAGAGCTTCCCCTTGATTGGCTCCTCTCCCCCACATATAGTGGGGCTGTGAGTGGGGCAGCAGGTACTGAGTGTTGGACTCCTTGCTCTTTCAGGGGCCGGTGACCTTCGAGGAGGTGGCTGTGTATTTCACCAGGGCAGAGTGGGCTCTGCTGGACCCCGCTCAGAGAGCCCTCTACAGAGACGTCATGCAGGAGAACTATGAGAATGTGACCTCGCTGGGTAAGGGTTACCGTCCCCTCGGTTATTAGAAGGGGAAATGAAGAGATAAGGTTCATGCCAGCCCCACAATGCCACCGCTACTGTGCCCTGTTTCAGCATCACCCCAATATGCCAGTGACACACACACTACCAGAGAGGTAGCCATGTTAGTCTGGATCTTTAGAAGCGACAGAGAGTCCCGTGGCACCTGCATCCGACGAAGTGGGGATTCACCCACGAAAGCGTATGCTCCAATATGTCTGTTAGTCTGTACGGTGCCACGGGACTCTTTGTTGCTTCCACACACTGCCAGAGACCCTCCCCTGCTGCAGAACACTTTTGGGAACAGAGCCCAGGAGCCGTATCGCACAGTGTCAAATATCTCCTGTTTGCACAAGTAAAACTGGGGGTTAGGTCTGGCATAAGCAACAGAAGCTTCCTACGCCGACCTTCTCTCAAACCCTGAGCCTGCTCCACCCGGACCAGAATGTGCTTGGGGTGTAACGAACAGGCTGCTGGAGTCAGAGCTGCTGGTCCAGGGTTACTTATCACACAGACATACAGGCTGGGGGTTGGGGTGCAGGGTCTGGCCAGAACTTAGGGTGTGGGAGGGGGCTCAGGGCTGGGGCAGGGGGTTGGGGTGTGGAGCGCTTACCTGGGACAGCTCCCGTTTGGTGTGAGGGGTGCAGATGTGGGAGGGCAGGAGTCAGGGCTGGGGGTGTGTGAGGGGGGTGCAGGAGTCGGGGATGGCGGTGTGTGGGGGGGAAGGGGTTATGGGCAGTTGCAGGAATCAGGGAGGGCAGGGAACTGGGGTGTGTTTGAGAGGGGTGAAGGAGTAAGGGGTTGGGTTTTGAGGGGATCAGGAGTCAGAGAGGGCTGGCGGGGTGTGAGGGGGTGCAAGAGTCAGGGCTGGAGGTGTGTGAGGGGGGTGCAGGAGTCGGGGAGGGCAGGGTGTGAGGGGTGCAGGAGTCATGGCTGGGGGTGCAGGGTCTGGGAGGGAGTCAGGGTGCAGGAGCAGGCTGGAGGTTGGGGTGCAGGGTCTGGCCAGGTTTTAGGATGCAGGATGGGGCTCAGGGTTTGGGCAGATGGTTGGGGTGTGGGGCGCTTACCTGGGGCAGCTCCCATTTGCTGTAGCATGTAAATCATACATGCTACATTGCCCTGTGGGCGGGTGGCGTACGTGTGCATTCGGTGCAAGGAGCTCCTGGCCCTCAGAGACCGCGTGCAGGCTTTGGAGGCCAGGGTGACGGAACTGGAGGAGCTAAGGGAGGCAGAGAGGTATGGTGATGAGGCTTTCCGGGACACTGTAGATGTGTCGCACCTCCAGACAGACAGCCCCTGCGTTGTTGAGGGGGATGAAAGGCCCAGGGAAGGAGAGCAGTCAACGGGAGCAGAGGGGAAACCTTCCCATAGTTGGGACCCTCCTTCTAGATGTGTTGGTGAAACCTCTTGCACCGAGGTTACCTCGCCGAGAGAAGGAACTCCAGTCATTAAGAAAAGGCAGCTGTTAGTAATGGGAGATTCGATCATTAGAAACAAGGATAGCTGGGTTTGTGATGACCGGGAGAACCGTATGGTGACTTGCCTGCCTGGTGCAGAGGTTGCAGATTTCTCGAGGTATCTAGATAGATTTATGTGTAGTGCTGGGGAGGAGCCGGTGGTCATGGTACATGTAGGTACCAATGACGTAGGGAAGGGTAGATGAGATGTCCTGAAGGCCAAATTTAGTCTGCCAGGAAAGGGACTGAAATCCAGAACCTCTACGGTGGCATTCTCAGAAATGCTTCCAGTTATACGCACAGGGCCAGGTAGGCAGGCAGACCTTCAGAGTCTCAATGCTGGATGAGACGATGGTATAGAGAGGAGGGGTTTAGATTTATTAGGAACTGGGGAAACTTTTGGGATGGGGGAGCCAATACAGGAAGGATGGGCTCCACCTAAACCAAAGTGGAACCAGACGGCTGGCACTTAACATTAAAAAGGTTGCAAAGCAGTTTTTAAACTAAGGGCTAGTCTACACTTACCGGCTGGATCAGAGGCATTGGATCGATCTTCTGGGTTCGATTTATCGCGTCTTGTCTAGACGCGATAAATCGAACCAGGAAGTGCTCCCCCAGCTCGCCGCGAGGAGTAAGCGCTGTCGACGGGGGAGCCTGCGCGCCGCGTGTGGACCACAGGTAAGTTCGAACTAAGAGACTTCGACTTCAGCTACGTTATTAACGTAGCTGAAGTTGTGTATCTTAGTTCGGGGGGGTTAGTGTAGACCAGCCCTAAGAGATGGGGGAAAGCCGATAGCTGTAGAGGAGCACATGGATTGGACAGAGGCTTCTCTTAAAGGAGGGTCTAGTGATAGAGATTTTCTAGGTTTCAGTCAGGAGGAGAGGCTAAAGTAGAGGCCAGATCAGACGAGAAGCATTCACACACAAAAGAATCTGACGCATCAGAAAAGGGCGGACAAATAAACAGTGATACGTTTTTAATGTGCTTGTACACAAATGCTAGAAGTATAAATAATAAGATGGGTGAATTAGAGCGCCTCGTGTTAAAAGAGGATATGGACATAATAGGCATCACAGAAACCTGGTGGAGTGAGGACAATCAACGGGACACAATCATTCCAGGGTACAAAATATATCGGAAGGACAGAGCAGGTCGTACTCGGAGGTGGGGCGGGGGAAAGTGGCACTGTATGTTAAAGAAAATGTAGACTCAAATGAAGTAAAAATCCTAAATGAAACTGCATGTTCCATAGAATCTCTATGGATAGTAATTCCATGCTCTAATAAGAATATAACAGTAGGGATCTATTATCGACCACCTGTCAAAGACAGTGATAGTGAGGATGAAATGCTAAGGGAAATTAGAGAGGCTATCAAAATAAAGAACTCAGTAATAGTGGGGGATTTCAGTTATCCCCATATTGACTGGGTACATGTCACCTCAGGACGAAATGCAGAGACAAAATCATCCCAGACCTGCAATACTATGCGGTCCCACCAGTCTGTGTTTGTTTCCCGGGCCCAGAATCGTCGTTCCATGGCATGAACCTGTCCCATTGCCACCAGGATGTCCAATTTGTGGGGGCCCGTGCTTTGAGAGAAGTCTGTGTCTATGTCCTCATCACTGTCGTCACCGTGCTGCTGTCCCCTCCTTGCCTGCTTTTCCAGGTTCTGGTTCTCCATTAACTGCACGATAATGCACGAGGTGTTTACAATGGTCAGAACTGCGGTGAGCTGACCAGGCTCCATGCTTGCCGTGCTATGGCGTCTGTTCAGGCAATCCAGGGAAAAGGGCGCGAAATAATTGTCTGCCGTTGCTTTCACGGAGAGAGGGAGGATTGACTGACGACATTTACCCATAACCACCCGTGACAAAATTTTGGCCCCATCAGGCATTGGGAGCTCAACCCAGAATTCCAATGGGCAGCGGAGACTGCGGGAACTGTGGGATATCTACCCGCAGTGCACCTCTCGGAATGTCGACGCTTGCCACGGTACTGTGGACGCACACCGCCGAATTCATGTGCTTAGTGGGGACGCACGCACTTGATTTTATACAATCTGTTTCCAAGAATCAAATTCTGTAAAATCGGAGTAATTTCGTAGTGTAGACATATGTGTGGAGTTTTTAAATAGCGTCTCACTGTACTGGACCTAGGTGCTGATTGGGAGTCAGGGAACTGGATTGCAATAAAGAGGGCCGTGTGATTTCTTTTTTCAGCTTCTTTTCAGTGTGGGGGATCAGAAGCACAGTTGTGACTGGTCGGTGAGTTTAAACTTCAGTGTTAACCACTAGTTTTGGGAGCATCTGCTCTCCCTTTTTCAGCCTGACCTGACCTTGGCATTTTCAGTGAGGGACCTGACCTGACCTGACCTTACCATTTTCAGTGGGTTTTTTTATGACCAAGTCTTATGAAATCAACTGAACTCCTTTGTTTTCTTTCATCTGAGCAGGGTTTCGAGTTTCCAAACCGGATGTGATCTCCCAGCTGGAACAAGGGGAAGAGCCGTGGGTTCCAGATGTCCAGGGTTCAGAGGAAAGAGAGATCCTGAGAGCTCCCTGCACAGGTGAGGAAACATTAAACCAACTCAGAATCTGTAAGTGCCTGAAGGAAACATCTGGGATGCCCTACATAGCCCTTGGGAGGTCTCTCAGTTCATTATTGTCACTACCAGAGGTCATATCCTCAGGGTAGCTCATGGCTTCCTGTACATTGTAGCAGACACCAGGCCGTAGCTTCCTCCCTTCCCCCTGTGAATTTGGATGGGATATGAAGGCCTAATTGATCCCCTCCTCTCTCCTATTTGGGAGAAGAGTTTGGGGGAGTTCAGTTCCTGATCTTTATTTCTCCAGCCCTTGTTTTGGTTTGGCTTTCCCCTTTCCATCCCTGTTTGAGGTTTCTGTCTCTATCACAACAGGTGATGCAATGGTACGTGAGAAAGAGGAGCAGAATTCTCAGCAGGAAAATGTTGAGCAAGTGGATAAACACAGAGCATTATCGCAAATATCGATAAGGAATGTGTCCAGGAGTCATGAGCAGGAAAAATCCTGTGAGATTCAACACAGACCAGAAAGAGAGCAGGGAAACCAGCCAGGGGAGAAAATGGGTAAATGTATTTCCTGTCGAGGAACTCAGAAGGATTTCAAAGAAACCACAACACAGCAGGAAATCATCAGGGGAAAAAGAAAAAATGCATGCACTGAGTGTGGGAAAAGCTTATGTGACTACTCAGCCCTTTCTGAACATCAGAGAGTTCACACTGGTGAGAGGCCTTATGAATGCAGTGAGTGCGGGAAAACCTTCAACCGCAGCTCGCACCTTACTAGTCATCAGAGAATCCACACTGGAGAGCGGCCCTATGAATGCAGTGAGTGCGGGAAAACTTTCAATCGCAGCTCAAACCTTATTAGGCATCAGAGAATCCACACTGGAGAGCGGCCCTATGAATGCAGTGACTGTGGGAAAACCTTCCATCGCAGCTCAGACCTTTCTCAACATCGGAGAATCCACACAGGGGAGAGGCCCTATGAATGCAGTGACTGTGGGAAAAGCTTCACTCACAGCTCAGCCCTTTCTAACCATCAGAGAATCCACACTGGAGAGCGGCCCTATGAATGCAGTGACTGTGGGAAAAACTTCAATCACAGCTCAGGCCTTTCTAACCATCGGAGAATCCACACTGGGGAGAGGCCCTATGAATGCAGTGAGTGTGGGAAAAACTTCACTCACAGATCGCACCTTATTAGGCATCAGAGAATCCACACAGGGGAGAGGCCCTATGAATGCAGTGAGTGTGGGAAAAGCTTCCCTGGCTGCTCAGAGCTTTCTAAACATCAGAGAATCCACACTGGGGAGAGGCCCCATGAATGCAGTGAGTGTGGGAAAAAATTCACTCACAGCTCGCACCTTATTAGGCATCAGAGAATCCACAGTGGGAAGAGGCCCTACGAATGCCGTGAGTGCAGGAAAACCTTCTCTTAGCACTCAGCCCATGTTAGCCATCAGAGAATCTGCAAGGGAGATCAAGACGGTAAAATCCTTTAGGGCTATCGATGCTTTTTTTTCTTTAATACTTTGGCTGATTCCCACATAGGAACTTTTTAAAGCTGTTTGAACTGTTTGGAACACCGTTATCCCTCAGCTTGTCCAGATGAGGGGCCCATATTGGCCTTTTGCAGTTCGCCCTGTTTTGAGGTGGACCCATTTGTCCCTTCTATCAACTCCATTGTCCCATGAGTAATTTGAGTGTGCCCTTGCTACCAGGAATTAAGGAGCATCACGTTTATACCATTCCTCCTATTGCAACTTTATTGTTAGACTAACCAATGATACAGATTGTATGACTGCCGGTTGTTCTCATGTTGCTGTAGGTTGTGCTGAAGAGCAGTTATATTGGAACCTTTTCTAATTGTATTATTTAAATGAAGAGGAGCAGGGGCAGGAAAAAGTGTCGTTTCAGTCTCTGTGACACTGGAAGGAGACGGGGTGACTCAGAGATTCCCTCCTTCCCCATCACTGCAGAACTGTTACCTTTTGTATGAGCTATGAGGAGTTTATCTTCATCATATTCTATCCCTCTACTTCTCAAAATGTCATGTGATGAACAATGTTCCCTCTAATGTTTGACAGGCCATGTGCGCAAAAAATTTCTTCTGTGCAAATTGTTGTGCCTCTGTGCACATTTTTTTGCACGCGGTGTTTCACCGTGTGCGTGAGGTTTAGGATTTGTGTGCACGCGCATGTGCACAGCTTAGAGGGAACAGTGGTGATGAAGTGTCAAAGACCTGGAAGGAGAATTTAAATGGATCCCAAACACAGTGTGTTGATTTGGAGTTTAAATCCCAGGTTCCATCTATTGGTAAAGCCACTTCTGGCAAGGGGGCTCTTCCCCCCCCATTATGGGTATGCTAGGATAGTAAAAATTTTGAAAATAACGTAACTATTGAGACAGTGCTGAGTGAAGCAGGTTTGAATGGATCAGAGGAGAATCTCTTGTCCTGAATAATCAGATAGCTATGTCTCTCTATATAGATATCTCATAGAGCTGGAAGGACTCATCAAGTCCAGTCCCCTGTCTTCATTAGCATGACCAAGTACTGTCCCCTGACAGATTTTAGCCCCAGATCCCTAAATGGCCCCCTCAAGGATTGAACTCACAACCCTGGGTTTAGCAGGCCAATGCTCAAACTACTGAGCTATCCCTCCCTGCTGTGGAGTTTCACTTGACACTTTCATTGTCGTGTATTCTATCTCTCTGTGATGTGGGCTTCTATCTTTCCTGGAGGCTCTTTGGTCACCCAACAGGATATTAGTTCAGTTTGATAGGATGTAGCTCAGATTGCTTGGAGACTTTAAGACAAATGACCATTTTCTAAAGTCGTCATTTCTCACTTCAGCTTTGCTTTTCCCCCACCCGTCCATGATGACATGGAGAAAGTTCAAGTGCAGTTCTGTGACAGGGGAGAACTCTTTAATTTACTGGACATGCTAACAAAGAAACAGCGGTGATTGAAAATCTCCCCTGGGAAATGGTGAACAACAGCAGAACCCCAACTAACTGTAGGAAGTGCATATGGTCACAGTGTAGTTCAATTGTTGAAGTCAATATTGTCTCCGATGATCTGGGGAGAGAATTCCAGGGTAAGTGGTTTTGAACTAGGCAAATTGTCCATGTATTTGGTTCCCAAAGAATTTGTAACCCAGGCCCTACAGAATATCTGTCCTAGCTAATCCTATGGTATGGGTGATGTTGCCCTTCGTGGCGTAGATGTTGAGGAAATAGAAGTGGGGGGTTTGTTGAATTTATCCTTTGTAGTTGCTAAAAATGTGTATAAAATTAAATCAGTGTTGGAAATGTAATAGCTGCATAAAAATAGCTCTTTTGGAATAAAAAACTCCAGCTCTGGTAACTAACAGAGATTCTGATCCATCCCTGTATCCAGTCCCTTGTCTGGACCTGTGCCACCAAATTAAAGAAAAGGTAGGCATCTTTTGGGAAGCCATTCCTCTCTAACACTGCTGAGATTTTGAGTGGTTTTGTAAAGGATTCTACTTCAGAGAACTGTACATTTACCCTAACCAAGGCCAAAGATTTGAAAAGAACTGGGGGTGAAAGAGTACACACGGAATTCTTGCTTTCCACCCCAGTAAAGGAAGCTCTGGTGACCAGTGACCCAAAGAAAATTTTTGGTACTACTCTGCTTTCTAGTTCAGTGGCACTGATTACACTTCCAAAGGATGCCAGGGTTCGATTGAGAACAATCATCCCTCACTGTTTGGATGCAAAGAGAGAGAGCTTCATAGGACATTCCTTCCTCGTGGATCCCAAACTGGCTGCCTGATTGGGTAACAAGGATTTTCAGGCTGTAGAAATGATGGTAACCAATGAGGCAACGAATATGTCAAGCTCCAATTTCAGACTTCCAAATACTCGCATGTTGTGTCCTGATTCTATAGTTTGGTGTCTGACGCTAGGGCGACACAATAAAGCTGATGTTGGCGCTGTTGTGGCACTTTTATTATAGACGCTCTCAGCCAATGGGAGAGATCTCTCCCGTCGGACTTTATTAGTATCCCCCGCAAGCGGCGGTGGCTATGTCGGAAGGAGAAGCTCTCCTGCTCATGTAGCGCTATCTAAACAGAGGGTAAGGGCTGCGTAACTACGTAGCTCAGCGGTGTGGATTTTTCACACCCCTGAACAATATAGTTATACCGATAAATGTCTTTAGTGTAGGCCACTGTTTTCTCTTGTGTTTTAATGCATTTACATCACTTCTCCTCTACCTTCTCCTACTTTGAAAGATTAAAAAGTGTCAAAAGAGGTATTTTCCCTCATGATGCCAACGTTCCCACATAGGAGACCCCTTCCACCAAGACCCATGGCAAAAGAACCAGGGATATATGAACTCACAGAAGTGGTGGGGACCTACGTTCAGTTGTTGGCAGTGGGGCTTAAAAGAGAACTAACATTTATGACAAAAAATTGTGATCTTTGAATATGTTGTTTTTACCAATGAAAATGAAGTTATAGGTGAAGTTATTGGTTAAAGAGTAAGAGACTAATTGTGTGATGATCTGAATTATTTTTGAAAACTGAAAGTTTTCTTTTAAAAAAAAAAGTCATACAGGAAATGATGGGTAATCCTGAAAAGTTAATTTTATTTACTCCCTGTAGGTTGGGGTGGGAAGATGTGTGTGAGAAGGAGTATATAAGAGAATATTGGCCCAGTATAAATTTAAATTGGTTGTATTTCATATAGAACTTATTTTGCTTGGCTTCAAAGTCAATTTCTATTAAAAGGAAAACTACTTGAGGAGACAAGTTGTATAACTTTTTACCCACTTAGACTGTAAGGGTCACTGACTTCCCCATTTCTCTAATTTGCAAAGAAATGGCATGACATCTGTCATAGGATGTGTCCAGCAGGTAAGAAAGCTGCAATCGTCAACCATCAATATCAAGGAAAAGGCTGAAGTCCATTGCCTTTCATATCAAAAAACCATCCCTGTCTAAAAATCACCTCCTATCTTCACTTGAGTGACAGCCTGAATCGTTCGTTATCTGGGCAGAGCCCAAGGATTGGAATTAGCATAAGAACATAAGAAAGGCCGTACTGGGTCAGACCAAAGGTCCATCCAGCCCAGTATCCTGTCCACCGACAGTGGCCAATGGCAGGTGCCTCGGAGTGAGTGGACCTAACAGATAGTGATCAAGTGATCTCTCTCCTGCCATCCATCACCCCTCTCTGACAAACAGAGGCTAAGGACACCATTCCTTACCCATCCTGGTTAATAGCCATTAATGGACTTAACCTCCATGAATTTATCCAGTTCCCTTTTAAACCCTGTTATAGTCCTAGCCTTCACAGCCTCCTCAGGCAAGGAGTTCCACAGGTTGACTGTGCGCTGTGTGAAGAACAACTTCCTTTTATTAGTTTTAAACCTGCTGCCCACTAATTTCATTGGGTGGCCCCTAGTTCTTCTATTATGGGAACAAGTAAATAACTTTTCCTTATTCACTTCCTCCACATCACTCATAATTTTATATACCTCTATCATATCCCCCCCTTAGTCTCCTCTTTTCCAAGCTGAAAAGTCCTAGCCTCTTTAATCTCTCCTCATATGGGACCTGTTCCAGACCCCTAATCATTTTAGTTGCCCTTCTCTGAACCTTTTCTAATGCCAGTATATCCTTTTCGAGATGAGGAGACCACATCTGTACGCAGTATTCAAGATGTGGGCGCACTATGGATTTGTATAAGGGCAATAAGATATTCTCCGTCTTATTCTCTATCCCTTTTTTAATGATTCCTAACATTCTGTTTGCTTTTTTGACTGCCGCTGCACACTGCATGGATGTCTTCAGAGAACTATCCACGATGACTCCAAGATCTTTTTCCTGACTAGTTGTAGCTAAATTAGCCCCCGTCATATTGTATGTATAGTTGGGGTTATTTTTTCCAATGTGCATTACTTTACATTTATCCACATTCAATTTCATTTGCCATTTTGTTGCCCAATCATTTAGTTTTGTGAGATCTTTTTGAAGTTGTTTGCAGTCTGCTTTGGTCTTAACGATCTTGAGCAGCTTAGTATCATCTGCAAACTTTGCCACCTCACTGTTTACCCTTTCTTCCAAATAATTTATGAATAAGTTGAATAGGATTGGTCCGAGGACTGAGCCTTGGGGAACACCACTAATTACCAGCAGCAAGACCATCTGAAGGAATCAGGAGCCAACACAAAATGTGCTTTAAAAGGAGCTGTCGCCTTCCTTCTGGGGTAAAATTTGTCATTATGGCAATTGATTTTCATTTCCCTTCTCTGAGGGCAGAGATGGGGTTGGTGCTACCTCAGGCTGGGATGTAGAGGCCGGGTCACTATTTTTCAGTCACCCAGGGAATCTTTCTCTGCTCTCAGCTGACAGGCTGCGTGCTGTCTCTCCAGCCAGCTCCTTAGCTTTGGAGGGGTGGGGTGAATCATGTGGCAAGCATCACTGGCACATAGGAGACGTACTTTCAGCGGCTGCAATGCAAGTCCCCTTACAATGGTGCTATCCTGCAGGACCTTGGTTCCCCGGGGCTGGGTTCTTGCAGCCCCAGAAATAGATGCGCGCGCACGCACACACACACACACACACACACACCCAAGTCTGAGCGGACTGGGTCAATCAGCCCTCTCCTGCTAATCATAGAATCATAGAATCTCAGGGTTGGAAGGGACCTCAGGAGGTCATCTAGTCCAACCCCCTGCTCAAAGCAGGACCAACCCCAACTAGATCATCCCAGCCAGGGCTTTGTCAAGCCTGACCTTAAAAACCTCTAAGGAAGGAGATTCCACCACCTCCCTAGGGAACCCATTCCAGTGCTTCACCACCCTACCAGTGAAAAAGTTTTTCCTAATATCCAACCTAGACCTCCCCCTCTGCAACTTGAGACCATTACTCCTTGTTCTGTCATCTTCTACCACTGAGAACAGTCTAGATCCAGCCTCTTTGGAACCCCCTTTTAGGTAGTTGAAAGCAGCTATCAAATCCCCCCTCACTCTTCTCTTCTGCAGGCTAAACAATCCCAGTTCCCTCAGCCTCTCCTCATACGTCCCCTCATATATCCTTGTGCGCAAAGTAGCACTTTCAAGCTGGTACCCTTATGTGCCCCTGGTCTCAATGGGCTGAGTTGAGCAGCAATCTCAGCTTCCCCCCCCTCCCTTATGTGCCCCAAGTTTAGGACGTCCCTATCCCATTTTCACGTTATAATTGTCCTGCTAGTAACTGGCCTGTCCGTGGGAGAACCCCAACCCCTGCGGGACAGAGGGTGGGGAAATGAGCTGAGAAAGCGCCTTAGCATCAGCCAGGGGAAGCTGGAGGGTCTAGATCAGTCACCTCTTGGAGCCTTGTCGCTTGGCCTCCTCAGCCCTTGGAGGTTGGCCTAAGGAGGCCGGCTCTTCCTGCTGGCCTCACTTGCGTGACTTGCCAAAGGAGGAAGTGAGGCGGGAATGGGGGAAAAGAGGAAGGTCGTGCTGAGGAAGGCAGGGCAGAAGCTAAGGGCCTTGGTGCAGCTAAGTGGGGTTAGTAAAATACCACCATTCGTTCTGCCAAAGCCTGGGGAGGTGCTGTTGGCTGCTGGGAGGTAGAATCCTGTGCCCCACCCCCCCCGCCACTCTTGGCTTCCCAGGGGTGGCTACTTGCAGCCCAGGAGATGAAGGGGGGTTCTGGGTGAAAGGAAGACAAGCAAAGCTGAGAGCAAGTGGGAGTGGCCCAGTGCTCTTTTCTGGCCAAGCTGGGTGTGCGTTAATGGGCTTGAGAGGCTCCCTGCCACGCGTAGGGCAGTGAGAATGACTACTCCTTTGTGGCCGAACTGGGGGCATGATTGACAGCTTTGGAGGTGGGGGTTGGGCTGGCTGTGAGCAACTGGGATCCAGGAAGCCCCCGCCTGCCCTTCCGAGGGCCAAACCCGTGGAGGTGCGGTTGGCTGCTGGGAGGTAGAATCCTGTGCCCGCCTCTCGGCTTCCCAGGGGTGGCTACGTGCAGCCCAGGAGAAGCAGCGGGGTTCTGGGTGGAAGGAAAAGTAGCAATGGGGAGTCCTAGTGGGCTCCTTCCTGGGAAGATGTTTTTCTGTGTCAGGCTTGGGAGTTGCCTGCGAGCCGTGGGTGGACTTGTTCCCGTGGGAACCGCTGCTCCTGTCTTGCCGACCTGGGGGCGCCAGTGACAACTTGCAAGGGGGCAGGTGCTGCCTTGAGTGAATGCGATATAGGAAACCCCAGCCTGCTCCTCTGGGGCCAAGTCCCCTGCTTGTCTCCTGCATTGTAACATCCAGTTTGAGATCTTCCCAGCATGTGCTGCGGCACGTGCATTAAGCCTTCCTGGTTGGCCTGGTTGCTGCCCAAGTAGCTCAGTGGGGAGTGGATGAGATTGAAGATCGGAAGGTTTCTGGCTGGATGCCAGGCTCTAGCTCACCCCTTCCCCCTGGGCCTGGCGTGCTGGGCTTTCTCCTGGGTGTGCAGCTGTGCCCTGAACTCACGAGTTTCCCTCATTTCAGAGGCAACACGTGCAGAGGGCGGGATGTGGGGCCATGTGCCCCACCTGGGTTAGCATCCCTGCTACAGCATGGGGTGCTGCCAGGCTCCCTCCCTGCACAGCAGCGGCTGGAGGGGGGAGTGGAGCGGGGCTGCCTTTGCTGCTTCCTCTCCCGGCATTGTTCACTCCTGGGAGGGGCTGTTGATGGTAAGGGGGTGGGGCTGAACCTAGAAATTGTGCCCCCCACCCCCGACTCTTTCAGCAGAGACCAGTCGTCTGTGCCTGGTTTCCAGCTCCTCAGCCAAAGGAAAAAGTGTATTCTGCACCTGAGTTGCCAGCTCTTACTTTCTTTCTCAGGAAGGGGAGGGAAAAGGAATCTCTTTTCAAACCCCAGTCCCACCGCTGACCGAGGGGTGACTTTCTAAATTCCTGTTACAGTGGAGGATTTGGAGTTAGTGGGACCCTGTGCGCATAAAGTCCATGCAACATTCCCCATTCATCCCAGCCCTGGTATGTCTCCAGTCGCCGCTGTCCCCTGGCAGCAGCAAAGGAAGTTTCCACCCATTGAGGAGACCCCATCCTGGGAGTAAAGTCAGCTTCAGGCTTCTCCCCTCTCCCTTCTTGGAATCAAGTTCATGTTTGTACCATGAGTTACAGCAGCACGAACCCCCCGAGTCTGGATCAATGTCACAAGGTCCCAGTGTCTCCATGGAAGACAATTTGTTAAATCCCAGATGAGTGGAGTTAAATCGGTTCTCAGCCTGAGTCCTTTGCTCTTAATCCTGAGGATATTGTCCCACCATGGGGCCATTTCCCGCCTCTCTTTCAGACAGAAGCACAATTTTCTTTGCACAGACACAGGAACAACACAATCTTTCTCTGTCCCTTGTGCAAAGCAGGGGGGCAAATTCCCTGGACCCGTCCTCTTCTGCAATGGAACCAATGGACGAGCAGGGGGCCCTGGGCCCATCCAGCCCTGCCAGTGAGATGTTCCCTCCCCTTCTCCTTAGTGCTGCTGTTGTTATTTCATGGAGTGTCTGGGACGGGGGAAAAGCTGAATTCACTCCAGGCGGGGGGAAAAAAGGACCCTGAAAATCTCAGGGGCTCAGGGAAAACCCAACCCCTGCTACCGGGATCACTGCTGTGCAGGGGATTTGAGTAGGAAAGGGACTGTCTGAATTGTCAAGGTGGGGAATGAATAACAATCCACTAGATCCACCTCATTAGCCACCGACACAGGCTAATCATGTTGCAGATAGAAGGGAAACCAGGAGCGATTCTTTGTTGTTCAACCATAGAAACAGTGACCCAATTGCACCAGAATGAATGTGCTGGGGAAAGCTGGACTTTGGAAAGAGCAGATCCTAGAAACACCTGGAGCTCCCCACCCCACTTCTGACACCAGGGTCAGGTGTTGAGCTGTCCAGCAAGGTGCTCCCCTTTTTGCCACTGGGATCACCCCAACCCCTGCAGGACAGAGGGTGGTGAAATGAGCCGAGAAAGCGTGCCGGAGACAGCTGTTGTTTCCTGCCCGCTTTTTCTTGGCTAGTTTCTCTTCTGCACCAAACCTACCACTTCTTCTTAGCCTGGCTGTGGGTGACCATTCCCACCCTCTTGGCTAGCTTCACATGGTTGGCCAAGTCTTCCCACAGCAGCATGGGAATGGGATAATCATCACAGACTGCAGAAGTCCAGGTTCCTGACCAGCCCTTGTACTGGACAGGCAGCACGGCTGTAGGCAAGTGTAAAGATTTTGACATGAAGGGTTGACTCGTCACTCGGGGGCCTCTGGGTTGATGAATTTGGGGTCCACTAAGGATTGGTGGATAGCTGACACCTGTGCTCCAGTGTCCCTCCACGCTGTAACCTTCTTCCCGCCCACACTCACTGTTCCCCGTCACTCTGAGGGTACCTGGGAGGCATCTGGGCCTGAGGACTTTTGGTGTGACTCCGGTGTAATGAACTATTCTCTGTTGGGGTTCTTGGGGCAGTTGGCCTTCACATGCTCATTACATTTAAAACATCGCCCTGCTGACTGGTCACTGGGGCGAGGTGGGTTGCTGGAGACGGGTGTGGTGGGATGATAAAGTGTTTGGGATTTTCCTTGGTATGTAGGTGGGGCCTTGGGCTGCGCCCGGTGGTAGGGTGTTGTCTTGGGTTGCCCTTTCTGATATCCGCTCCAACTGCTATTAGGTTTTTTTCTTTTCTGCCAGCTCCACCCATTTGATTGCAAGCTCCCCTGCCTCGATTACCGTTTTGGGGCTTCCCATCTAGGCTGTGCCTTTCGATTTCCCCCGGAACGCCCTCCAAGAACTGCTGCATTTGCATTAGAATCATAGAACCTCAGGGCTGGAAGGGCCCTCGGGAGGTATCTAGTCCAACCCCCTGCTCAAAGCAGTACCAACCCCAACTAGATCATCCCAGCCAGGGCTTTGTCAAGCCTGACCATTAGGAAAGGCAGATCTTCCGGAGATTTAACGCCTGCTCCTGATATTTGGATAGTAGGAAAAACTTTTTCACTAGTAGGGTGGTGAAGCACTGGTTACCTAGGGAGGTGGTGGAGTCTCCTTCCTTGGAGGTTTTTAAGGTCAGGCTTGACAAAGCCCTGGCTGGGATGATCTAGTTGGGGTTGGTCCTGCTTTGAGCAGGGGGTTGGACTAGATGACCTCCTGAGGTCCCTTCCAACCCTGAGATTCTATGATTCTATGATATCCCGGCATCCCAATTTTTTACAATAGGTAGGCGCGTCGGGAAAAGGCCACGTCCGGTTTCCACTCTGGGGCTCTGAACCGCCGATGGGCATGCTGGGGTGTTAGCCCCATTCTGATTCTGGCCTTTTATTTTATTTTTTAAAGTTCATAACTGTTCATGTGTTCCTTAGGCATTTCAGCCACCACCTCTGCTAGGGGGCCACTGATCGTCGGCCTCAGCTCTACCATGTACTGGTCTGTAGAGATGCTGTACCCAAGGCAAGCTCCTTTCGAAATTTTCTAAGAAGGCCTCAGTATCATCGCCTCACACACACCCAGCCCTCTGCCCTGACCCCTACACCCCCCAGCCAGCCCTCTGCCCTGACCCCTACACCCCTCACACACCCCCGCCAGCCCTCTGCCCTGACCCCTACACCCCCCACACACCCCCGCCAGCCCTCTGCCCTGACCCCTACACCCCTCACAGACACCCAGCCCTCCGCCCTAATCCCTGCACCCATCACAGACACCCAGCCCTCTGCCCTGCCCCCACCTCGCACACACCCAGCCCTCTGCTCTGACTGCTACACCCCCACACACACTCCCAGCCCTCTGACCTGACCCCTGCGCCCCTCAGACACCCAGCCCTCAGCCCTGAACCCTGCACCTCCCTCACAGACACCCACCCCCCCTGCCCTGCCCCCTGCGCCCCCATGGAGCTCAGTGCAGAGAGAGAGAAAGAGAATGGGTGAACCAGGGAGAGGATAGGTACCCACTCTATGTGGGCAGGGCCGGGATCCCAGACCGGCCGTGGGCTGAGCGGGGCCAGCAGCCAGGACCCCGGCTGGCAGGAGCCGGCGGACAGAACCCCAGACCAGCAGCGGGCTGAGTGGCAGAGGGCTGATCCGCTCAGCCCACTGCCGGTCTGGGGACCCAGCTGCTGACCCTGCTCAGCCTGCTGCAGGTCTGGGGTTCAAGCTGCCGGCCCCATGCCAGCCGGGATCCCGGCCTCAGGCCCCGCTCAGCCTGCTGCCAGCCTAGGTGAACGGAAACCCTGGCTGGCAGCGGGCTGAAAGGGCCGGCAGCGTAAGATCAGCATTTTAATTTAATTTTAAATGAAGCTTCTTAAACACTTTGAAAACCTTGTTTACTTTACATACGACAATAGTTTAGTTATAGAACATATAGACTTATAGAGACCTTCTAAAAAATGTTAAAATGTGTTACTGGTACGTAAAACCTTAAAAACTTCTGAAAGGTTGCCGACCCGTGGTGTAGTCAATCCACACCTCCCCGAGAGGCGGTAGCTATGTCAGTGGGAGAAGCTATGCTGCGGGTGTGTGTGTGTGTAAACTGTTGTGTTTACAGGTATATATAAAGTTTAAAGAAAGCTGATTGTCAGGGGGGTATACCTCAGTGGTAGAGTGTTTGACTGCAGTCTAAGTGGTCCCTCATTCAAATCCAAGTGCCCCCTTAGAAACCTGATCCTTTAACAAAAATGTTTGCATAGCCATTTACATTCTGTTCAGGAGTTCCACTGAATGGGGATGCTCGAAATGAATGGAAACACTCAACGTTTTCCTGTGCAAATGCATAAAAACCTGCAAACACGTCCCTCAGCTGAAATCAGTTTCAATCCTCTAAGTCAGGGGTCTCAAACATGCGGCCCGCGGGCCACATGTGGCCCACGGAGTTATTTCCTGCGGCCCGTCATAGGCGCCGACTCCACTGGCAGCCAAGCGCCAAACATCACTCAGTGTTTATATTTTATTAAAACCCCTCTTTGCATTACAGTTTTTTAAAAGTTAATACATTGACTTTTAATAGAATACTATATCGCTCGTCATTTTTTTTCATTTTTGACTATACTTTTGTGTCATTGTATGAAAAGGTTTCAGTGATGTGGCCCTCGGGCCAATTTACTAGTTTTCATGTGGCCCTTGCGGTAATTTGAGTTTGAGATCCCTGCTCTAGGTGTCTTCTTTATGTTTTCATCAATTAAACAAAGGTATGATATGAAGGCCCATTTGCAGGTCCTTGGTCTCGCTGGGCTACAATGTGCAGAAGAACAAGAACCCCGTCCACTTGGGAGGAATGGACTCGTTTGTGTTACATTTGGAAAGTAAGTTGCCAGTGGGACTGAAAACTCTACTGGAGGTGGACAGGAACCTCTGACAAAAATAAAACCAAGATGTACCAAACTACTTGTTACACAGTCAAACCTCTCTATGTGCCCACAATATAAATTGGGGCTCTAACAAACAGCAACCTTCCTTTAACATAGATCATTGTTCCCTGTAACATTCAGATGCATTAGGGGGGAGGGATAGCTCAGTGGTTTGAGCATTGGCCTGCTAAACCCAGGGTTGTGAGTTCAATCCTTGAGGGGGCCATTTAGGGATCTGGGGATTGGTCCTGCTTTGAGCAAGGGGTTGGACTAGATGACCTCCTAAGGTCCCTTCCAACCCGGATATTCTATGATTCTATGAAATGGCAGCTGTTAAAAGGTAATGTGTTTCTAGTTCATGATAAGCAGCAGAGTTTCTGTAAGTTTACCAACCTTAGAGCTGGTTGTGTCTGCATCTAGGTAGAGTTAGTGTAGTACCAGATAGTTAATTGCACAGTCTGACTTCTCTAGTATCACTTTCTGGCCTCATTGATCACTTAGGTAGAAACAGCAAGGTTTGGTGGATGGTTTGTTTTTTTCTCTCCCTTCATTTTCTTCTAAGCAATGTGTGATCTTGTGCATGGTATTTTAAGTTCCGTGTCGGTCAGGAAAATTCCATCTCCTTGAAATAGCTGGGGAACTGGCCTGTTTGTATAACCTAAAGGAGCTTTTGTAAAGCAGTTTCATCTTTAAATATGGTGGGATAAAAATAGTAAATGCCACTGCCAGACACCAGGCCAGGATCAAGTGATGAGGCCAGGATCAATTAATTATCAAAGAAACAAACTCTTGGGAAGTAGCCGTAATTTGTCCCCAAACCTTTCTTTGTTCTCTAAGCGATCAGGGATTCTCTTCTAGAGGGCAGAGTTAAGGTTATCTGGGAATGTAGCGTCACACTGTATTCCCTGTTTTTCCAGAGTTTGAGTTTTACTGAACTCGATGTTCTGGAAGGGTAAGAGATATTCACAGTCAAAGTTAACTCTGTGTTAACAAAGCTTCTGTTAGTGACAAATAATGAGATTAATCCCTCATTCCACGGATTTCAATGGCTTCTTTCCCCATTTCCAGCTCCAAAAAAATAAGCAAATTAAAACAACTTGAGAACCAAAATGCTGTGAGAAAGTGGAAGTTTTAGTAGCTCAAATAATTCAGTTTCTTCTGTGTGTAAAAGGCACAACACATTAATTTATAAGCATATCTTTCTTAACTTCTCTAAATATTATGTAGTATATTAACTATACCAAGTGGGCTGTTCAATGCAATGAGGTTTTCATGCATTGCCCAAAACATATTTTTCATGTTATTTAAATGATCACAAGTCACTGAACATAAAATTGTTTGTTTCATGCTGCGACGTGTAGCTCAGATTAATAGGTTTATTTTCTCTCTCCGTGTGCGCGGCCCAAGACATTAATTTAGTTATAGTGAAAATGTTCCCGTCTCCCTCCAGAGGTGCGTCAGAATCACCTTCCCTCTGTAGATTAATCTGCTCCTGTGTCTCTATGAGGAAAATATTATTTCTATGAAAAAAAACACATTTTTTTTAATGCAAGGGACTGAAACAGAATGGCCACATGATGGCGACACGTCAGGAATGCAAATCAACAGGCTCCTGGTTTGCACATTGGAGGTGACAAGGGATTGCACTCACCTCCCCTCTTTTCACAGACGTTCGTTTAATTCTCTGAGGCCAAACATAAGTTTAAAGGAATTTCCAGGGCTGATGAAAGGGGACTTTGGGATTGATTTCACTTGCCCACCAGGGCAGCGTTTAGTGGTAGAAATAGCCCCACGGGCTGGACAGAGAATGGAGACAGACCGTGAGCTGCCTGGTAGCAAACCCTGGTTTCCCAGCTGCAATTGAACACGCTGCACATCTGCAGTGATGGTGTAAGTCGCCCAGCCTGGCCCTTTTGGGGGTTTTTGTGCCTGGCACAGAGGTGCTGATGCCATAAATGGCCCACCCAACCTATGGCAATGGAGGGCTCATTGCACCCCCTATTGTGATGCAGGGAGAACAGGAGTTATTCACATGCCTCTCTTCGGGCTGTAATCTGGGGCACCCTGCTCTGTGCGGGGGATCCTGGCAGCTTAGACTCAGGGCTGGAACAGTCCCCTGAATTAGGTGGCGGCCGCATGGTTTCCAACACTCGGATGTCTCAGACAATCCGTCTCTCCCAAAGCCTCAGGCCAGGGTCCTGCACTGCCTCAGCTCCTTTCACACTCGCTAGAGAGGAGTAGCAGCCAGGGTTCGGGTTAAGTTGTGGGGCGCTAGGAGAGTGGCAGAGGCTTTGGGAGCTGAGAATTTGCCTGAGACCTCAGGGACACAGTGTGAGGTAGGATCCCAGGCATCTCTATGAAAGTAGAACAGGGTTTACTTGGGATGGGGAAGTTAATTGAAAGTGTCTCCAGCGGAGGGGAACAATGAAAGTGTCAAGTGAAATTCCAGAGCAGGCTACATCTGATTATTCAGAATTGGGACAAGAGATTCTCCCATCACATTCTCCTCTGATCCATTCAAACATACTTCACTCAGCACTGTATCAATAGTCAGTGATGTTATTTACAACATTTTTACTATCCTAGCATCCAAATAATGGGGAGGAGAACAGCCACCTTGCCAGAAGTGACTTTACCAACAGATGGAACCTGGGATTTAAATTCCAAATGATCACACTGTGTTTGGGATCCATTTGAATTCCCCTTCTAGGTCTTTGACACTTTCATCTCCAATCACAGTGACTTTGATTTAGGATGAATGAAGCCAAAGCATCATCTCCAAGCACAGACAGCTGAGAACTCTTCTCACATGACACTTTGAGAAGTGGATGGATAGACTGGGATGAGGATACCTTTTGTCTGAGCCACACAGAGTTTAACAGTTCTGCAGGGATGGGGAAAGAGGGAATCTCCGAGTCTCTCCATCTCCTTTCAGTGTCACAGAGGCTGAAATGACACTTTCCCCCCCTGCCCCTCTTCATTTAAATATAATTTGAAAAGCTCCCAATATAACTGCTCTTCAGCAAAACCCAGAGCAACATGAGAACAGATAGCAATGATACAATCTGTATAATTGATTACGCTAATAATAACTTTGCAATAGGAGGAATGGTATAAATGTGATGCTCCCTGGTTCCGGATAGGAAGGGCACACTCGAATTACTCATGGAACAATGGAGTTGATAGAAAGGACAAATGGGTCCACTTCAAAACAGGGTGAATGACAAAAGGCAAAAATGCGCCACTCATCTGGACAAGCTTCAAATAGCTTTAAAAGTTACTATATGGGAATCAGGAAAAATATTAAAGAAAAAAGTATGGATAGCCCTAGAGGTTTTTATGGTGTTGATCTCTCTTGCAGATTCTCTGATGCCTAACATGGGCTGAGTGCCAAGAGAAGGTATTCCCACACTCACTGCATTCATAGGGCCTCTCCCCTGTGTGGATTCTCTCATGTTCAGAAAGGGCTGCACTGCTAATGAAACTTTTCCCACACTCGCTGCATTTATAGGGCCTCTCTCCGGTGTGGATTATCTGATGCCTAATAAGGTGCGAGCTGCGAATGAAGGTTTTCTGACATTCAGTGCATTCATAGGGTCTCACACCGGTGTGGATATTCTGATGTTCAGAAAGGGCTGATCTGTGTGTGAAGGTTTTCCCACACTCACTGCATTCATAGGGCCTTTCTCCTGTGTGGATTCTCTGATGCCTAATAAGGGTCGAGCTGCGATTGAAGGTTTTCCCACACTCACTGCATTCATAGGGTCTCACACCGGTGTGGATTTTCTGATGTTCAGAAAGGGCTGAGCTGGTAGTGAAGCTTTCCCCACACTCATTGCATTTATAGGGCCTCTCGCCGGTGTGGATTCGCTGATGTTGAAAAAGGGCTGAGTTGGTAGTGAAGCTTTTCTCACACTCACTGCATTCATAGGGCCTCTCTCCTGTGTGGATTCTCTGATGTTCAGAAAGGGCTGCACTGGTAGCAAAGCTTTTCCCACACTCACTGCATTCATAGGCCCTCTCTCTTGTGTGGATTCTCTGATGTCTAACAAGGTGTGAACTGTTAGCGAAGCTTTTCCCGCACTCACTGCATTCATAGGGCCTCTCCCCTGTGTGGATTCTCTGATGCCTAATAAGGGTCGAGCGGCAATTGAAGGTTTTCCCACACTCACTGCATTCATAGGGTCTCACATTGGTGTGGATTTTCTGATGTTCAGATAGGGCTGAGCTGGTAGTGAAGCTTTTCCCACACTCACTGCATTCATAGGGCCTCTCACCTGTGTGGATTCTCTGATGAGTAATAAGGTTTGAGCTGCGATGGAAGCTTTTCCCACACTCACTGCATTCATAGGGCCTCTCACCTGTGTGGATTCTCTGATGCCTAAGAAGGTGTGAACTGTGAGTGAAGTTTTTCCCACACTCACTGCATTCATAGGGCCTTTCTCCTGTGTGGGTTCTCTGATGCCTAATAAGGGTCGAGTTGCAAGTGAAGGTTTTCCCACACTCCGTGCATTCATAAGGTCTCACACCGGAATGGATTTTCCGATGTTCACAAAGGGCTGAGCTGGTAGTGAAGTTTTTCCCACACTCACTGCATTTATAGGCTCTCTCCCCTGTGTGGATTCTCTGATGCTGAACAAGGGATGAGTTGGTAGTGAAGCTTTTCCCACACTCACTGCATTCATAGGGTCTCTCCCCTGTGTGGATTCTCTGATGTTCAGAAAGGGCTGATCTGTGAGTGAAACTTTTCCCACAGTCAGTGCATGTATTTTTTCTCTTTCCCCTGAGGATTTTCTGCTGTGTTGTGGTTTCTTTGAGGTCCTTCTGAGTTCCCGGACATGAAATTAATTTACTCACTTTCTCCCCTGGCTGGTTTCCCTGATCTGTTTCTGGGCTGTGCTGAATCTCACAGGATTTTCCCTGCTTATGACTCCTGGACACCTTCCTTTTCGAACTTTGTGACAGTGCTCTGTATTTATCCACTTGCTCAACGTTTTCCTGCTGAGAATTCTGTTCTTCTTTCTCATATACCATTGCATCACCTGCAGTGACAGAGACAGAAACATCAAACAGTGATGGAAAGGGGAAGGCCAAACCAAAAAAAATTCTGGAGAGAGGTCAAATAAAAATCAGGAACTCAACTCCCCCAAACTCTTCCCCCAAATGTAGTAGTAGGATTTTATGTTTGTATTTTATATAATTTAGAATGAAGGATAAAGAATAAGAATGTAGCATGTATTAAATGTACTGGTGTATGATATCCTGCCAGCCACCCTTTTTGAACAACAGACAGGAATGGCCTAATGGGCCAGTGGGTAGAGATACATCAGCCAGAATCTGTGTCTGGACTGATTTAAAGGGAGTAACAGACCTTTGAGGGTCACCAATTTGTTGTAGGTTTACCATTGTAAAATAAGTAAAAGAATGCCATGTTTTCTTTTGCATTGCAACTTGATGTTCCTGTTCAAAATGTTGTGTGTAAATTAATTCTGTTTTGTGTGTGAATGAGGAACGTGTGTTTTAAGAGATAAGTGTGAAGGTCATCGCTGAACCAGATGTACAAGGGAGGAACTGGAGACAGACGCAAGGGCGCCAGAAGGCTGGAACACGCCCCTATGGAAATGTCAGAGGAGGGCAGATTGAGGACTCTAAAGATGAGACGGGCACCTAGCAATGGGGACAAGATAGCTATGATCAAAACCAGCATGGGATAACTCCCCGAGGGACTTGATGAAAGAACAAGCTAAAGAATGAGAAGGGCAATCTAAGAAAACAAGCACTCGTCAAACAACAATTGATTACAGCATGACAGTGCAAAACTCATTGGTCCCAATGAAGGAAAACCAATATATAAACAGGGTGCCTTGCCATGAAATTTTGGGTTCATCCTGCCAAGACTTGTCCGGAGCATTGTGTCACGACCTACGGAACCTGGCTCCTCCCTACCCGTGATCAACCTTGCTGGCTGCTAGATTGATCCGGACTCTGGACTGGTAACTATAATATTGACTGGCGGGACAGTGTGTTTGTGTGTGGTGTGAATGAATGCATATACTAATTGTTGTATCTTCAATAAAAGCAACATATTGACTTTTCCCCGGAAAAAGATCCTGTATGCTTCTTATAAGCATAACATTTTTGGTGGAGAATTGCAAAAGGGTGAAGACATGCACTGTGATTGTTGAAAATACTGCTAAATATTGCTAAAAGGTATACCATATGTATCAAGTAATCATTCATTCAGGCGTGGCCTCCCCCAGTCGTAGAAGATCCAGGCAATAGGGGGAGGATTAGAGTCCTAGATCTGAACCGTCTGTCGGGGAAAACTATACAGATAAGATATATACAAACTGTCTAGGTATATACACCCCCCGGATGGGCGGCGAGTCCTATGGGCCCGTGGTGCCTGGGCACCAGGAATATTCCTGGCCCAGGGCCCAGCAATGTTTGGGGCCAAGTTTCTCCCTTGGCCCCACCTTCTGCCCCCAGATCCCGTCCCTGCGCATCCCTTGGGCCATTTCAAACAGCCCGGGCCCCCACTCACCATTGGCAGCGCAGCGGAGCTGAGCGGCTTCCTCCCTGCTCGCTCCACGTGGCTGCCGGCCCCTCCCTGCATAACCTGGGCAGGGTGGGTCTGTGTCCTGACCCAAGTGCCCCTGCAGCCAATGGGAAGCTGCGGCGGCAGTACCTGGGGGCAGCAGCACATGGAGACTCCCAGCCTGCCCTGCCTAGGAGCCCCAGGTAAGGGCTGCACTCCCCACAAGAGCCTGCACCCCTCCTTTGCCTGCCAAACTCCCTCCCAGAGCTTGAATCCCCACCCCCAGCCTGCACCCCATATCCCCTCCTGCACCTCCAGTCCCTGTCCCAGCCTGGAGCCTGCACACAGCACCCAAACTCCTTCCTAGAGCCTACACCCCTCACCAACGCTTACACTCCCACCCCTTGCCGAAGCCAAGAGACTACACCCAAACTCCATTCCAGAGCCTGCACCCCCTCCCGCTGCACTCCCTCCTGTCCCCAAACTTCCTCCCAGAGCCTGCACCCCACCCCAGCTCAGAGCCTGCATCCAGCACCCAAACTCCATCCCAGAGCCTGCACCCCAGACGCCCTCCCCGCACCAAAACTCCCTCCCAGAGCCTTAGGCAGGTGGGGGGGGGATTGGGGGGGCAGAGTTGTGAGGGCAGGTTCTGAGCACCACCAACAAACCTCCCAACCCTGACCCCTCGGTCATAGAATCATAGAATCTCAGGGTTGGAAGGGACCTCAGGAGGTCATCTAGTCCAACCCCCTGCTCAAAGCAGGACCAACCCCAACTAGATCATCCCAGCCAGGGCTTTGTCAAGCCTGACCTTAAAAACCTCTAAGGAAGGAGATTCCACCACCTCTCTAGGTAACCCATTCCAGTGCTTCACCACCCTACTAGTGAAAAAGTTTTTCCTAATATCCAACCTAAACCTCCCACTCTGCAACTTGAGACCATTACTCCTTGTTCTGTCATCTTCTACCACTGAGAACAGTCTAGATCCAGCCTCTTTGGAACCCCCTTTCAGGTAGTTGAAAGCAGCTATCAAATCCCCCCTCACTCTTCTCTTCTGCAGGCTAAACAATCCCAGTTCCCTCAGCCTCTCCTCATAAGTCATGTGCTCCAGCCCCCTAATCATTTTTGTTGCCCTCCGTTGGACTCTTTCCAATTTATCCACATCCTTCTTGTAGTGTGGGGCCCAAAACTGGACACAGTACTCCAAATGATGCCTCACCAGTGCCGAATAGAGGGGAATGATCACGTCCCTCGATCTGCTGGAAATGCCCCTACTTCTACAACCCAAAATGCCGTTAGCATTGTCACAGACACTCATCATGACAGAGCCTCTTACAACATGGAGAAGGTAAGTCCATATCCCAGAAATCAAAGACTCCAGACAGAGGGCAAATCTCTCTGGCACTGCTTCTTGCTGACAGACAGGTCCAGAGACAAAGAGAGTGTCCTGGGGAAGCTGGGACCAGGAAGCATGGGCTGGTGGGGTTCAGAGGCGAAAGGGAACAGGAAGGACAGGGATATCACTAAATGCAGGATCTCAGCAGTACTAGATGTCAGGATAGCATATATTGCAGCCCATTGGAAAACATAATCCCAACTATACATATAATACGATGGGGTCTAAATTAGTTGTTACCACTCAAGAGAGGGATCTTGGAGTCATTGTGAATAGTTCTCTGAAAACATACACTCAAGGTGCAGCGGCAGTCAAAAAAGCAAACAGAATGTTGGGAATCATTAAGAAAGGGATAGATAATAAGACAGAAAATATCATATTGCTGCTACATAAAACCATGGTACGCTCACATCTGGAATACTGCATACATATGTCGTCACCCCATCTCAAAAAAAGATATATTGGAATTGGAAAAGGTTCAGAAAAGGGCAACAAAAATGATTAGGGGTATGAAAAAGATTCCATAGGTGGAGAAATTAAAAAGGCTGGGACTTTTCAGCTTGGAAAAGAGATGATGAAGGGGAGATATGATAGAAGTCTATAAAATCAAGACTGCTGTGGAGAAAGTAAATAAGGAAGTGTTATTTACTCCTCCTCCTAACACAAGAACTAGGAGTCACCCAATGAAAGTAATAGAATTGAAAACAAACCAAAGGAAGTATTTCTTCACCCAACGCACAGTCAACCTGTGGAACTCTTTGCCAGAGGATGTTGTGAAGGCCTAGACTAGAACAGGGTTCAAAAAAGAACTAGATAAATTCATGGAGGATAGGTCCATGAATGGCCATTAGCCAGGTTGGGCAGGGATGATGTCCCTAGTCACTGATTGCCAGAACCTGGGAATGGGTGACAGGTGATGGATAACTGATTTAGTTCCTGTTCTGTTCATGCCCTCTGGGGCACCTGGCATTGGCCACTGTCAGAAGACAAGATACTGGGCTAGATGGACCTTTGATCTGACCCAGCAGGGCCGTTCTTATGTACTAGGGAATCTAGTGAGTCCAGTGTAATAGGAGGGAGAATGAAAACCCCTGGCTGTGGAGAACACTGGGAAATTAGAAGCTATAATTCAGGAGTAACAGACTCTAATAAGTCCGGAAAAGCAGATTGTGAAAAAAAAGAATCAGAGTCATGTGAGTTTGGGAATGAGGGACTCCAAGATCCAAGGAGCCTGCAGAGAAGAGAGATTATTGCTATTACACATGGTGATGGGGGAGCAAGACTCTCCATGTCTCAAGAATTTTCACTACGAACCTAAACCATTTTCACATGCTGGGGGGCAATCCAGACCAGTGAGGAGTTGTGTCATCTGTAATCCTGGGTGAGTTTCAATGTTCTGCCACTGGAGCTCCCTTGCCTGGATACCCCCAGCCAGCATTCAAGGACACACTGAGTGTCTCTGTGATAAGTAACCCTGGACCAGCAGCTCTGACTCCAGCAGCCTGCTCGTTACACCCCAAGCACATTCTGGTCTGGGTGGAACAGACTCAGGGTTTGAGAGAAGGTCGGCGTAGGAAGCTTCTGTTCGTTATGCTGCACCTAACAGGGCAGAGCAGAGGTGGCATAGTGGGGGTGTCGTGAACTTTCATTCTTCATTTCCCCTTCTAATAACCGAGGGGACAGGAATCCTTACCCAGCGAGGTCACAGTCTCATAGTTCTCCTGCATGACGTCTCTGTAGAGGGCTCTCTGAGCGGGGTCCAGCAGAGCCCACTCTTCCCTGGTGAAATACCTTCCTCGGAGGTCTCTGGCCCCTGAAAGAGCAAGAGTCCAACACTCAGTACCTGTTTCCCCACTATGAGTGGGGGAGAGGAGCCAAACAGAGTCCCACCCCCGCCCTGCTCAGAGCATCCAGGAAAGACCAGGGCGAGGGGACGAAGAGAGAATAATCCCTGGGACCCAGCCCCCAGAGTCCCTAGCCAGGGACCCCAGATACTCCTCAGAACCCCACCAGCCATGGAATCCCCACCAGACCTTCACTACCAAGCTGTAAATCCCAAAGGATTCCCCCACCAAGAGCCCCCAGCAGCCAGGAACCCTGCCCCCAAGGGACCCCCACTGGGAACTCAGTCCCCCACTGCCTTCCTGGGATTCCTCCACTGCCTGCCTAGGACCCCTGCCTCTCCCCAGCGGGACCTTCTGATGCTTTACAGCGGGACCCCTCACGCTGCTCTCCTGGCATCCCCTAACCTAGCACCGGGGATCCTCCCTAGTTCTGTGCATTGGGCATGACAGCTATCCCAGGAGTCAGTGGGGGAAGCCCAGACAGAGCTCCTGGCATGGCACCAGGCACCCTCTAGCCCCCTGCCCGACCTCCCCATGAGACACCCACCCCCGCTGTTCTGCAGCCACCAGGCCCCTAGCGATACCCACCTCCAGGACCCATAGCCTCAGGGCTGGGCACATCAGAACCACCCCTCCCAAAACCTCAAACCTCCAGAACCCACCAACCTGACTAGGGTACCCCCTGCCCAGTCACCCAAACACCTCCCCCTACAACAATGCCCCTTCAGCTCCATCTGCAATCTCCCCACAGACACGCCCCCCCCCCCCCCCACAATGTTACCTCCCAGTGTCTGATAAGTGGATAGAAAGTTTATCACCACCCCCTGCTGGCCTGTCACACAGGCAGAGGGAGCCTTGGGGGATGCTTCTTTAACAGGAGAATGGAAGGCCTGGAGGGCCAAAAAAGGTAAGAAATGTCCATGCCCTGTCACTAGCAAATAATGGCCACCACAGATCCACCCCAGAGGTGGCTGCATCTTAGCACTGCGGGAAGCAACCCCCCCACAGAGACCATTTGTCGTGGGGCTTGGGATACTTCTGGACCCACGCTGCACCTGCTCATCCCGTGATGGCTGGACCCTTTTCTTTTCTCCAGATAACTCTCCAGTTACCATGTGGGGCCCACTGATCCCCCAAACCGGGGGAGGCCTCTGGCTTTCATAGGTGTTAAATATGTGGCTGGTCTCTTTCATCGGCAAACATTTTAACAGACTTAAAGGAGGGAACAAATGATTCTCAAAGGAGAGGGGGAAAGATGATCACAGGGCAATTTAACCCCCTGCAACCTCCAGGATGGAGAACGACTCAGGGCAACAGGTTCCCTCCAAGGTAGGAGAAGCTGCTGGGAGTTAGAAACATGGGAAACAGCCCCAAACCTGAGAGGATTTTTAATTGACATTTGAAAATGACATAGAAAGAGGCCAAACCTGAGATTTGAGATCAATGTTCAGAAATGAAAGAGAAAGGGCGGAAATCGGAGGGATTTTGGATTCATTTTTGCAAATTAGAGAGAAGAAAGTGGAAAACCAGAGGGATTTTATATCAGTTGTTGATATGAGGTAAAATCGGAGTGTATTTCACATCCATTCTCAAGAATCTGAGAAAAGGTGTAAATCTGAGATTTTCTTAGCATTTTATAATTAGAGATACAGGGGAAATTTCAGGGCATATTCAATTAGAAATAGACAACTAGAGGAAAAAGTGGGGCAAATGTTTAGGGTATTTCATACCAATCTGAGATTTGCGGAGACTACGTGTCACAAACTACGCAATTGATGACATGAGAGAAAAACACCAAGATCGGGGGGGGATTTTCTATTGCTATTAAATAACTAGAGGGAAAAGGGGAACTGTTGGACTGGATTTTATAGGACTGTCCAATACATAAACACAAAGTGCTGGTTCTCCCCCCGCCCCTTCACAGGGCAGCGGGGAGCCCTTTGGGGAGCTGCTCTCAGAGGGTGGGGGTGGGGGGAGCTGGAGGGACCCTGGCCCAGGGAAGGGGGCAGCAGTGGGGGATGGGCTGGTGGGGCAGTTTGGGGGCAGCAGGTGGGCTGGGGACACCGGGGTCCGGGCAGTGCCCATGGGGGACACGTGCTCCCCCCTTCCCCGCCCGGGCAGAGACCGGGCACCTCGGCCCAGCCCCAGGCGGGGGCAGCCCTGTCCGGGGGGTGGCTCCGGGCAGCAACTTCCCCCCCCCGGACAAGGACAAATCGCGGCGGGAAAATCCCCCCCCCCGGGGAGACGGGAAATGGCCATTGGGGGTGACGGGGAGCCGGGGGGGGCGGGAGCTGATCACTGGGGGGGGGGGATCCCCGGAGTGTCTCGCCCGGGGGGGGATGCGGGGGGGGGAGGGGCGGGGCCGGAGAGAATTTGTATCGGGGGCGGGAGGCGAGTGGCACCAACAGGGACAGGAGCCAATTAACTCCCCCCCCCCGAGCCAATTAACTCCCCGCCATTTCTCCCCCCCCCCGGGATTTCCCGGCTGCCCAGATACAGTTCAGCCCCCCCCGACCTTCCCCCTCCACCCCCCCGGGACCCCCCCGCCGGTCCCAGTCCCCGGGGGGGGGGGGGGGAGAGTCACTTTCCCGCCCCCCCCCCCGGGTCTGTCACTCACCGGGGGGCTCCGGCCCGGGGCTGCCCAGGGGGCGGGGCCCGGCACGGAGGGGTTAATGACGCCCCCCCCCCGCGGAGCAGCCGCTGTAGTTTCGTACAGGAATCACAAGGCGGCAGCACCGGAAGTGACGTTGGGCCCTACCCGCTGCCGAAACCCCGCCTTACCTGGGCCGGCGAGGGCGGAAGCGGGGCAGGCTGGGAGATGTAGTTCCGGACCCTCCCGGGAGCGGAAGTGACGCCGGGCAGGGGGGAGGCGGACGAGCCGGGCTGCGAACGCGCGCGCGGCTCTGCCCGGCTCGTGCGGGGGCCGCTGGAGTCTCCCCCGCGGCCGGAGAAGAGGCTTGTGGGGCCGGGCACGGAGGGGTTAATGAGCCTCCCCCCCCCCCTGACTCCGGGGAGCAGCAGCTACTCAGCGCCAACAACCCCCTGGGGCTCGCACTGAGCATGCGCAGTAAGAGCTGCTGAAACCCTCCCTTACCTGGGCTGGACGGAAGCGCTCCCCCCGGGGCAGGCTGGGAGTTGTAGTTCCTGACTCTCCCGGGGAGCGGAAGTGACGTCGGGCGGGGGGGGGGAAGGACGAGCCGGGCTGCAAACGCTGCGGCTCTGCCTGGCTCGCGCGGGGCCGTTGGAGCCTCTCCCGGAGCCCGTTGAAGAGGTTCTGGGCATGCGCAGATCTGCCCGCCCCGCTGCGGCGCTGCAGCCTCCAGGTGCCGGCGCGAGCCCCGGGGGCGGGGCCGGGCGGTGACTCCGCCCCAGTGTCCCGGGGGGGGGGGACCCGGCATCGCGCCGCGCCGGGATCTGCTCCCTGGGGGGCCGCGCCCGCGGGGGGGGGGCTCTGAGCTGCTGCCCCCGCGGGAGCCCAACGCCCCTGGGCCCGGCCGGGCTCTGCCCTGGGGGTGCGGGGGGAGGGGACCGCGTAGGAATGCGCTACTTCCGGTGTCCTGCGCATGCGCAGTAACATCTGCCGAAGCCACTGCCCTTCCCCCTGCCCTTACTAGCCCTAAGATTCTGCTGACTGCTAGTGACAGGGGCTAAAGGGGGCGGGTCGGGGCAGGGGGCGGAAATTGACTGGGGGGGGGGGGGGGTCAAGCAGCTGGAGGCAGGGTTAGGGGAGGGGCTGAGGGGCAGAATCAGGGCTGGGGGGGGGGGAAGAGGCGGAGTTAAGCCCAGGAGGGAGGGGCTGGCAGAGGGGGCAGCAGTTACCCCAGTGGTGGGGCTGAGACCCCCCCAGTGTTTGCCAAAAAGGGGGGGGGGGGCAAAGGGGCTTTTTTATTCCCCCCTCCCACAGACAGCACCATGGGCGTCCCAGGGCTGGGTTCTTAAAGGCCCAGGCATCCCCCATGTCTAGTCACTGCAGCTCCTCTTTGTCTGATCGACCCCACCGAGGCTACGTCCACGCGGCAGAGTTCAAAGCGCTGCCGCGGGTGCCGGTGCCCTGGGTCCTCCACCACGACAAGGGGATGAGCTGCGAGCCCTGGGAGCCGAGACTGTCCACGCTAGGGCTTTCAAGCGCTCCCACTTGCTGCGCTCAGGGTTGGGGGCGTTATTTAATAGGGCAAGGGAAAGTTGAGAGACCAAACGGTGATGTGACTTGCCAAAGGTTCCACAGCAAGTCAGTGGAAATCCTGGCTCTCGTTTCCCTGCACGTCTCTTCAGGACCCCACATTATACAATTTCTGGATTTCCTTGTTAAATTCTCCAAAGGCCTGATCAGTGTAATCTCTCTAGTATATTCCCCCACTATATTTTTCCAGCAGCAGCTACTATTTGGCAGGTTCATCTACTGAAACGCTCATCTTTCCTAATGTCATCTTGTGTGTATTTCATTTTGTGCTGAGTGAGAGAAGCCAGATGAAGGTGGGGAGTGCGATTGGGCTGGGCCATGGGCAGAGTTTAGCAGCAAACTCTTCTAACGAGAGCGAGATCGGTGTGATACTTGTTTACATCACATTCTGTCAGCGGCAGTGTTCAGCATTAGTTTCTTTTGCTCCTAATGAAAAGAGCAGGGTAGGTTTGCTTATTGTGTTAGGCCAGGGGGTTTCAAACTCTGCATTGTGGCTGGTAAGGGAAAGCCGCTAGCTACCCGCGAGACGCTGTTTACCTGAGCGTCCACAGCAGCTCTCAGGAACTGCTAATGGGAACAATTCACTACAGTGAAACCCCCCTATAGAGCGCCCCGTGATGACGCGAATTCGGCTATAACGCCATCATAAGGTGGCTCCCGCGGCCCCAAGCAAAAAAAAAAAGCATCCAGGGTGCCACCTTATGATGGCGTCATCACGGGGCGCTCTATAGGGGGGTTTCACTGTAGTGAATTGTTACCATTAGTAGTTCCTGAGAGCTGCTGTCCTCACCTGGTGCCAACCCTAGCTCCATCTCCTCCCCATCTCCCCCGTTCCTTCCCCCCCCACCCCTTCCCCTGCTTCACCTTTTGGCGAGAAGAGAAGAGACCGGCTTGAAACTCTTCTCTTCTGGCCAAAGCCCAGAAGTTTGACCAGCTGGAAACTGACTAGCTTGAGTTTCAAGCCGGTCTCTTCTCCCCAAAGCAGAGAAGTTTCCAGCTGGTCAGTTTCCAGCTGGTCAAACGTCTCTGCTTTGGCCAGAAGAGAAGAGACCGGCTTGAAAACTGACCAGCTGGAAACGTCTCCGCTTTGGTGAGAAGAGAAAAGACCGGCTTGAAACGGTAAATGTTCGTAACCCTGCTATAACGCGACCCTGCATTTATCGGGATGGATTTTTTTTGGACCCCAATTATCGCGTTATACAGGGTAAGAGCCTTGTGGATGGGGGGAAGTGGTCGACATGATCTATCTTGCCTTTAGTAAGACTTTTGATACTGTTTCCCATCGGGTGACCAGATGTCCCAATTTTATAGGGAAAGTCCCGATTTTGGGGTCTTTCTCTTATGTAGGCTCCTATTACCCCCCCAACCCATGTCCCGATCATAGAATCATAGAATATCAGGGTTGGAAGGGACCTTAGGAGGTCATCTAGTCCAACCCCCCGCTCAAAGCAGGACCAATCCCCAATTTTTGCCCCAGATCCCTAAGTGGCCCCCTCAAGGATTGAACTCACAACCCTGGGTTTAGCAGGCCAATGCTCAAACCACTGAGCTATCCCTCCCCTCTCTGATTTTTTCACACTTGCTGTCTGATCACCCTACCCCATGACCTTCTCATAAACGAACTATGGAAATAGTTGGGGAGGGATAGCTCAGTGGTTTGAGCATTGGCCTACTAAGCCGAGGGTTGTAAGTTCAATCCTTGAGGGAGCCATTTAGGAATCTGGGGCAAAAATTGGGGATTGGTCCTGCTTTGAGCAGGGGGTTGGACTAGATGACCTCCTAAGGTCCCTTCCAACCCTGATATTCTATGATTCTATGAAATGCAACTTGCTGTCTGATCACCCTACCCCATGAAATGCAACCTAGATGGAGCTAAAATAAGATGAGTGTAAAACTGGCTGAAAAACCCCTACGACAGAGTGAATCATAGTCAGACTGAAAGGGCATAACGAGTGGGGTTCTGAAGGGATCAATTCTGGATATATTTCTGTTCAAAATCTTAATCAATGATTGAGATAATAGCATAGAGAGTACACTTATAAAGTTTGTGAATGATAAGTTGGTAGGTTGCACGTGCTTGGGAGGGTAGGGTGAAAATTCAAAATGATCTGGACAAACTGGCGAAATAGTCTGAAGTAAATAGGATGCAATTCAAAAAGGAGAAATGCAAAGTACTCCCTTTAGGAAGAAACAATCAGCGGCACACATACAAAATGGGAACTGACGGCCTAGGAAGGAGTACTGCCGAACGGGATCTGGGGGTCATAGTGGATCACAAGCTGAATATCCGCGAGCTGTGTAACTCTGCTGCAAAAAACCAGAACATTATTCTGGGATGGATTAGCAGGAGTGTTGTAAGCAAGACACCAGAAGTAATTCTTCCGCTCTACTCTGTGCTGATTGGGCCCCAGCTAGAGTATTGGGTCCAGGTCTGGGTGCCACATTTCAGGACAAATTGGAGAAAGTCCAGAGATAAAAATCAAGTAGCATTTTGTTACAAAAGCTGTTTCTTATAATCTGTACATATCAATAACTGCTACAGAGAGCACATTTCGCCACGTAGGCATGTCACACGCACTGTAGTGCAAGAAACTGCTACCTGTAGACATTTGCTACATCAGGTAGCAGTTTTATACAATAGCAGTTTCTTACAATCTAACCTATGAGTAACTGCTACCGGGAGCACATTCCTACACGGAGCAGTTTAATACACTACACCCGGGGGGCAGGCGGGTGTGGGGGGAAGGGAGAAGTGAGACCGGGCGGGGAGACCTGGGAAAAGGGGCAGATGGAAAAATGTCGGTGCAGCCCGGACATGGCCAGGAGAGGAGAAGAGCAGGTGACCCCCGAAGAGCGGGGAGAGAAAGGGGGGGGCTGAGATCCCCTCGGATTTACCGCTGCCCTCTGCCTTGGGGACACCCCCCCTCCCGTCCTGCTCCCTTTCTCTCTAGAGAGCTATGAGCAACACCCAGGGTGACCCCCCCCCTTTCCCCTCAAATCCCTGAGACAGTCTCTGTTCCCCTCCCCCCATCGTACTCCATTTTCTCCCCACTTCGCCAATGGCCATTTCAAATCTCAGGTTTGGGTTGTTCTCCCCCCATTTTTACCTGCCGGGATTTGTCCTTGTTTCGGGGGGATCGATCCCCTGAGTGATTCCTGAACTGGGCAGAGGCTGGGAGAGCCTGAGACAGGGACCCCGCGGGGCTGGGCCGGGGGGGGGCCCTCTGCTGGGAACACGAAGGGGAGGGAGGAGCAAGAGTCCCCCATGGAGATGGCCCAGCCCCAGGTTTCCCAGTCCCAGCTACTTCCTCCTCCCCCACCCTGCTTAACCCAGCAGTTCCCCCCCCCCCCCCCCCAGTCACATTTCCCTGTGAGCCCACGTCAGCAGGCACGGGCCAGCCACCGGGTGTAGACATGTCCACAGTGACAGAGAGTCCTTGCCACAAAAAGCTCAAAGGCTAAATAGGGAAATGGTGGGAGGCTGCTCCCCATTTTACAGATGGGGAAACTGAAGCTCAGAGAGCTGAAGTAATTTGCTCATGTTTGCATGGAGAATTTGGGGCAAAACTGGGAACTGAACCCAGATAGTTTGAATTCTTGCCTCTCCCCTTAACCCCAAGCCCAGCCTGTGTGTGTACAGTGTTGTTTTGGTCTGTGTTTGCATTGCATTGGCTTCCAAGGGAGGCCAAGGGAATTTCCTTCATTGGAGGTTTTTAAGACCAGGTTAGAGGTACGCCAGTCTGGGAATGTCTAGGGATACTTGGTCCTGCCTCAGCACAGGAGGCTCGAGTAGACGACCTCTCAAGATCCCTTCCATGCCTACACTGAAATAATTCTATCTTGTCCTGTGTCATTTGCATGGTGCCGTTTGGAACTGTGATCGCACCGTGTTGTGTTGCGTAGTTTTATGGTGCATTGTTTTGCCTCAACTTGTTTGTTGCCTGTGTTGAATTGGTTTGAGCTGAGCTCTTTTCCACTGTGTACTTTTGTCCTAGGGTGTGTGTTGCTTTCTTCTCCTTTGTATTGTGTTTTTATGAACTGCCTGACATTATGTTGTGGGTGGGGGGTTTTCTGGGCACCCCGCTCCTGCCCTTAGGGGCTGGGAACAGCCCTGGGAGAGGGCTGACGGCTGGGTTGTTTGGCAAAGCAACCACAGCTGTGGCCAGTTTAATCAGGGCCCAGCTGGCCCTTATAAAAGGGCAGTGGGCCTGGAGCAGAGACTCTCTCTCTGCTTTTAGAGGGAGAAGGGCCTGGCTGCAGGGACGTAGGGTGGAGCAGGGCTGGGGAAGGCCAGAGGAGCTGGGGAGCTCCAGAACCCCAGGCTGTGGCCTAGGGTTAGGCCCAACTAGGTACTGGGATTGTGGGGGCAGCCCACGGGTAGGCCGAGGCAGCAGGTCCAAACGCCCTTTGCCTGTGATGAGTGGCTTATACTGCCGTCTGCCCCAGGGCATGGGGGCTAGCTGGTGACTGGCAGTAGCCTACGACTGAGGCGAGGTGGGGATAGTGGGTTGGGGGTTCCCCTGGGGAGGGGAGACCCAGATCTATGGGGTACTGCCAGGGGTAACACCCCAGTTAAAGGGGCACCGGGTCCTGGGAGAGACACGGGGCCACAGTGGTCAGGCGGATCACTGGCCTGCAGAGGGCGCTCCAGAGGCGGGCGAGCTAATTCCCGAAGACAACCAGCAGGAGGCGCCGCAGGGGTGAGTCCAACCCTGTCACATGTATGTTGTGTTTTTATACGTCTATATTGCATAGCATCCTAGAAATGTAAGACTGGAAAGGACCTCAAGATGTCATCAACTCCTGCTCTCTCTGCCGAGGCAGGACCAAGTAGATTATCTCTGACAGAGGTTTGTCCTACCTGTTCTTAAAAACGTCCAGGGAAAGAGACTCCACAGCCACCCTTGTAAGACTATTCCAGAGCTGAACTATCTTAGCTCTGGTGACAGAGATGTTAGTGGTGAGCGGCTCTGGAGAGAGAGGAGACCCCAGTGAGTGGGCAGCTGGGTAAATAGACTAAAGTTGGGAGGAGAAACATTGACGTGTCCAAGGTCACCCAGGCTGTCCGTGACAGAGCTAAAAATAGATCCCAGTTCTAGTGCCACCGTACTGCTGTTTTGGGTACTGAAGGTCTCTGCCACACTGGTGTGTTAGGCACTGGTGCAAACCCTTAGTATAGACAGAATTTACACTAGTGCACTCTGATTGGCACTGGTGCACCATATCCCAGTTTGAAGGTTTGGGGGTGGTACAGTGACCTCACTGAGGCCTGGGGCTGGCTGAACAGAGCAGCTGGTAACCGAGGGGCAGCAGTGAGTGCTGGAGGTATGACCCAGGAGCTCAGCCCCACAGGACTGGACATTGACTTCTCCTGACCCAGGACACACACCCCCAGCTGTGTGCAGGGACTGCAGCTGAGTTTCCCTGCCAAGACAGCCTGTGCATCCATGGACAAACCACCTCTTCCTGCAGCCTAATACAATGGGGTCCGGGGACCTTTCCAAGCGGCGGGTGACGGGGCTCTGCAGTTCCCGGGGTCTGTTCCTGGCTCTCTCACTGACCTGCTTGGTGACTTTAGGGAGGTCACAGCCCCTCTCTGTTTTCCTCCTACCTATTGTCTACTTGGATTGTGAGCTCTCTGGGGCAAGGACTGTCCCTCTCTGTCTGTGCAGTGCCCAGTGCAATGGGGGTGCTGATCTCAGTCAGGTTCTCTGCCATGTGCCGGATGATGGGGCCCTGATCTCCATCAGTGTCTGTGCAACTCAAGGCACAGTTTATAGACTCTCAGACTTTAAGGCCAGAAGGGACCATCATCATCTAGTCTGACCTACTGCACATCGCAGGCCACAGAACCTCCCTCAACGACTCCTGTAATAGACCCCTAACCTCTGGCTGAGTTAATGAAGTCCTCAAATCATTATTTAAAGATTTCAAGCTACAAGTTACACTAGTTTAAGCCATGCCACATGCTGCAGAGAAAGGCAAAATCATAGAATCTCAGGGTTGGAAGGGACCGCAGGAGGTATCTAGTCCAACCCCCTGCTCAAAGCAGGACCAACCCCAACTAGATCATCCTAGCCAGGGCTTTGTCAAGCCTGACCTTAAAAACCTCTAAGGAAGGAGATTCCACCCCCTCCCTAGGTAACCCATTCCAGTGCTTCACCACCCTACTAGTGAAAAAGTTTTTCCTAATATCCAACCTAAACCTCCCACTCTGCAACTTGAGACCATTACTCCTTGTTCTGTCAAAATAAAAAAACCCTGCCCACCGATCCTGAGTCCTTGCTGCATTTCTCCCTCCCATAGCAGGCCCACTACCCAGGCACTTCGTTGGTGATGCCACCATGCATGAATATGGTATTCACCCACGAAAGCTTATGCTCCAATACGTCTGTTAGTCTATAAGGTGCCACAGAACTCTTTGTCACTTCTACAGATCCAGACTAACACGGCTACCCCTCTGACATCAGAAGGGAGGCTCTCCTTCAATTTACACTGTCTCGGGGACCCGACAAAATGAAAAAATGGTAACTAGTAGAGGTATTTTATCCACTTCCTTATGGTAATAGGATGGCTATATACCATATCTGCTCCTTTACTCTGATTACAATAATGTCAATAGTTGGTCCAACCCATATGAGGCCTTTCGGAAGCCCATAATTAAGCATCAAGCATTAATACTCATGATTTACATCAGTTATTTATTAATAATTCCAATATATGAATGCGGTTCAACTGCTGAGATACTGCATAGCAACCTAATTGCTTAAGTCCCCTCCTCCCCCCGCAAACTTCCATCTTTCAGAATCCTGTGGCATATTGCATCTGTTTGTGGTTCCTCGTTAGTCTCCCAAAATGAGGGTGCAAAATATCTGACCTGAGATTCTCTCCTGAGGCCTATTCCGGTAAATCCAAGACTTCCGCATAACTACTTCCACAAAGCCTCAACCTAACGCAAGACCCATACCTGTAGCAAGCTTCATAACCCAATTATTTATGTTTACCTCCTTGCCACTCCATGCATGTTCCAAGCTAAAAAGCAATACTCCAGGGGCCTCAAACATGCGGGCCGCGGGGTTATTTTCTGCGGCCCGCCAAGCTCCCCGTGCCCCCCCCTGTCCTCAAGTGCGCCCCCCGCCCCTCCCCTTGGGTGCCGCATCCCCACCTCTCTACCTACCTCCAGGCCAGGGGTGGGCAAACTACGGCCCGCGGGCCTTTGCCCCCCATGTCACCGCGAGCCCCAAGCGGGCGGCACCACGGCCCGGGGGGGAGGGGCAGAGGGCTCTGTGTGTTGCACTCGCTTCCAGGCACCGCCCTCCACAGCTCCCATTGGCCGGGAACAGGGAACCGCGACCAATGGGAGCTTCGGGGGAGGTACCTGGAGGAGCGGCAAGGGCAGCGCACGGAGCCCTGTGCACCCCCCCTTTCCCCAGGGGCCGTAGGGACGTGGTTCCGGCCGCTTCCTGGAGTGGTGCGGGGCCAGGGCAGGCAGGCAGGAAGCCTGCCCTGGCCCTGGGGCACGCCGCTGCCACCTCAGAGCCGCTCTAGGTAAGTGGCGCCAGGCCGGAGTCCACACCCCTCCTGCACCCCAACTCCCTGCCCTGAGCCCCATGCCGCACCCCACACCCTTCCTGCAGACCAACCCCATGCTCTGAGCCCCCTGCACCCCAACCCCCTGCTGCAGCCCCTGGGGGCAGGGAGGGGGCGGAGTTGGGGTGGAGACTTTGGGGAAGGGGTTGGAATGGGGCGGGGAAGGGGTGGGAAGAGGCGAGGCAGGGGCGGGGCCTCATGGAAGGGGTGGAGTGGGGGCGGGGCTGGGGGCAGCGAGTGGGGTGTGTCAGTCATGTGGCCCTCGGGCCAATGTGACCCTCGTGGTCATTTGAGTTTGAGACCCCTGCAATACTCTGGTAATGACATTTTACCTCTAGCGAGAATAAAATCCCCCACAAGACATGAGACTAGGTCATAAAATCAGGTTGGAGTCAACAGGAGCGAGAGTTTGGAGAGACTCTTGTCCTCACTCTTCCCATCTGCAACAGCCACAAGCTGTCTTCCCTCCAGGCTCCTCGGATCTTTGAGCCTGTCCCTCCTGAGGTTGCGTGGCCCAGTTCTTGTTTCTTACATTCTCCTTTTCCGGAAGAATTAGAGGCTGTTGCTCCCCGCAGCCTTCTCCACACACTGGGAGAGTTTAATTTTCCCTCCTATTACACCTGAGTCACTAGATTTCCCAATTCCCCAAAATGTGCTTTTGCGATGTCACAGTTCTGGGGTAGCTAAGCCTTTGACCTGCCTCCATGGTCTGCTCAAGGAATGCCCTCTCAGGTATCAGGCCTCTAGTCAGCCCCTCTCTGTGGGTAGGGACCCACATGCCTCTCCTTTTTAACCAGGGTTTGAAGATTGCAGCCTGTCCTCCACTGTGTTCACTGGACTAACGTCCAGTTCCTGTGCTTTGCTTTCTCTCCAAGGGCTGTGAGCAGTGTGTGTGTGATAGAATTTTGGTGATACTTATATGATGCCAATACACACCTCAGTGTCCCTCTGTGATCGGTATTGCTATGATTAGAAAGAGCAGGAGACATGAGGTGTTTTGTCACGTAGCTGTCATGGGGTGATATGAATGGGTCATTGAGACTGACTGGGACCAACCTACATCAATGGAATACCCAACAAAAACAAGGGAATAATTGTCACCTGTCCATGGGGGGAGTCGGCTTGGCTGAGTGAAGCATACATGGAGTCATTATGTTTTTGGGAGCAGGAAGAACTGGGCTCGCAGACACAGGGAGCTCTACCTGAGCAAAGACAAATGGACAGGCAAAGTGAAAGGAAACAAAACTGTTTTCAACAGCAGCATGGCTCAAGAGCATTGGCCAATATGGACTATATTGTCGTCTTTGCTTCTCTGTGCTAATCTAAGGACTTTCCAATGCTGTGTTTCGGTTGACTAATCAACCCTGCTGTGTTTTAACAGTCTGCCCAGTGTCACCGCAAAAACTTGCTGTGTGCATTGAATGAGGAACAGTCTCTGAACAGGAGTGTCGCTCAGCTGGGCCTGCTAACAGAGCTCACAGGTTGAAATAGGAGTGTTGAAGCCAGAGGCTCAGTCTCAGGTGTTGAAGCTACAGGGTCTATCCTCATGGAAGAATGGGAACCCTTGGGGGTCTAGTGCACTCAAGGGGCACCTCCCAAGGACTGTTTAAAAGCCAGGATCTGTGCGATCCTATGGCTCCACGACAGTGTGCCTTATGGGGAAAAGATATAAAAGAAGAAAAGGATCTAAATGCGTATTTACCATCGTCCCCCTCATCAGTCCTCGAGGGAATCCCTGATCAGTTCCAAAGTGTATTAAAACCTTCCTTAAATGCTTTTCTCTTGGTTATCGGGTCATGTCAATTTTGTTAGAAGGTTTTCCCTTCACCCTCCCACTTCCCTGGTTCTTGTCACGCAGACAGCAGGCAGCAAAAGAGCAGAAGTCCGAAGCGCAGACGAGGCAATGTTTTTCGGGGTTACTTTCCGAAAGCAAGCATATTCCGAAGCCCTTCACACCCGTCGGGCTTATCTCCATATGCCGATAGAGACTGTTCCCCCCTGGTTCCATTCCCAGATGTGACGCCGCAGAGCGTTTGCCCCGTGTCCCCTGTGACGTTGCACTCCATATGATTTTATGAAAATATGCTAATGAATGTGAATATAATGCAACTGGAATATGTTTCCTGCAAGAGGTCTCTTGTAAGGTATCATTACAAAGTTTATAATCTACAGAGTGTGTTCATCCTATCCGTATGAATGTATCCTTCTTATATCTGAAACTAGGAATATAACATAGAACTCTGAGTTCCTATTGTAGTTATGCAAAGTGTGGGCCATTCATGGTAGTTGGGAATCTTGATGGCTCCCATCAACTAGGACAATGGCTCTGTTTCCTTGCAAGCCTGCCTGTGAGTCAGGCTGGGAAGAATGAAGGCTTGGGGTCGTATAGGACATGTGACCATGTCACCTGGTATTGGAATCCATCTTAAACCTGGTGCTTTTCCATTTAGAAGAAGGGGTGAGGACCAAAGTGAAAAATGATTCCCACCTTGTGCCAAAGGTATATAAAGGGGTGGAACAGAACAAAGGGGGATTCGGTCATGAGCAATCCCCTAGCTACCACCTGAGCTGGAACAAGGACTGTACCGGGGAAAGGATTGGGCCCAGATTAGAAAGGAGTCTAGTCTGTGTGAAGGACATAAATTCCACACCGTGTAGACGTCAAGCATAGGAGTTTATTTATGTACAGCGCTGACGGAGTGTCACCTTGCTTATTAGGTGTAGAGACACTGTCAATCAATTGATTACAATGGAATATATGGATTTTCCATGGGTGGGGGAAAGTGAGGAGGTGGGCAGTTCACACCCCGGGATGGGCTAGCAGCAAGACAAGATAAGCACATTAGCCCAGTGGTCAAAAGGTTACATAATGTCTCCGCCCATGGTCTCAAGTTGACAAGTTAGCATTTAATTAGTACTTTAATGAAATGTATTAGTAACATATATGTATATGTTGAATTTGATTTGGGGTCCATAGGAATGAATTCGCTCCCCTGATCATTTAATAGGTGCATTCCTAGGGATCAAAACAAAAACTGTGAAAAGTATATGATAATAAGAATTGCTTTCTTTGTGTGTTAAGGCAGGCTTGGTCCCTGGGACACTCAGGTGGGAGGCGGCCTTATCTTATACTGACATGCCAACCTTTCATACTCTCAAGGTTGGTCTGTGGGAAGATCTTCTCCCTCCAGAAGAAACTAACACAACAGAGACAGGATGCCTTTGTCCCACATTTGCAACTTTAGAGAAGATGCAATTATTTAGTTATTGCTTCAACATCTGGCATATTGCTGACAAAATTTAAACAAACAAAGTGAGGTTATCTTTTGTTTATTCTGTTTTCTCTTAGCTAATCACTATTCACTACGCCTCTGGCCTCTTAGCCAAACTCTGGGCTTTTGGCCCTCTAAAAGTTGACACAAGTCCATATGCCAAATTGGTATACAAGCAGCACATGAATTTTAACCCTTCACTGTGAAAGACGCTTATTGGAACATCTCTGTATTAAGTTTAGACTTGCGTGTGTTTGTTTTATTTTCCTTGGTAATTTACTTTGTTCTGTCTGTTATTACTTGGAGCCACTTAAATCCTACTTTTTATATTTAATAAAATCATTTTTGCTTATTAATTAAGCCGGAGCAAGTAATTAGTACCTGGGGGAGCAAACAGCTCCAGTGTTAGAGAGCGGATAATTTACGTGTTTACTCTGTATAAGCTTTATACAGAGTCAAACGGATGTATATGGGGTTTGGATCCCATTGAGAACTGGGTGCTGGAGACAGGAATATTTCTTAAATGGTTTTCAGTTAAGTCTGCAGCTTTTGGGGGACGTGGTTCAGACCTGGGTCTGTGTTTGCAGCAGGCTGGCGTGTCTGGCTCAACAAGACAGAGTACTGAAGTCCCAAGGTGGCAGGGAAAATGGGCTCAGAGGTAGTCTCAGCACATCAAGTGGCAGTCGCAAGGGGGTTTCTGTGACCCAACCCGTCACATCCCCCTTCCCAGCTCTGATGCCACAGAGCGTTTACCCCGTGTCTCCCTGCCCAGCTCTGACGGCACAGAGCATTTACCCCGTGTGCCCCTTCCCAGGTCTGACGCTGCAGAGCCTGACAAACATGATTCCAATTTCCCTTCCCCCTCCTGTTTGGCCCCCGTTTATATAGTAATATTCTCAGCTATACCTTAACCAATCATTTTACTGAAATTTAACTAACCAATCCTAACATATTGTAACATAATTCTCCAACCAATTATATCCCACTACCCTAATTAACTTACACCTAGCAAAATTAATTGTACAGAAACAATTAGAGAACCAGACAGATTAACAATAGAAAAGTGGGGGGCATAAAGATAGTACAATACAGAAATGAGGGTTTCACAACCAGAGCCCTTGATAAGTGATTTCTTGCCAGACAGGATGCTATCAAACTAAGTTTTCTTTAACCATCTTTAGCTGGTGGTGATAGGCACCATCAGGACAGGACTGTATTCCTAACAGCCGAATAGCACCTTATTTCAGTGTGACTGGTTTGGGATGTGACAATGTGACCGTTCGCTTCCCAGCTTATGGCTGCCCCTTCTGCTTAGCCAAAGGCCTTCGCCTAAGAACAAGGCCTCAGACTATCCTAGTGAGAGAAGGCCTACACGCAGGCGGACTGTGATTTTGATTCTTTGCTTTCGTACCCCTGTAACTAGCTAAGTGATACAAATATTTGTAAGTTCTTAAAGCATAGGCTTTACAGGCAGGCCTGAATAGCTCTATTCTCACAGTGGGTTCTACCCTTTCCCCCATTTTGTGTCTGTCCTGTCTATTTAGATTGTAAATTCTTCAGGGCATGGGGCATCTACTATTCTGTGTTTGTACCTTGCCTAGCACAACGGAGACCCACTGCTAGTTGGTCCTTAGGCACTAAGGTAATGCATATGATTAATAATAATAATTACTCTCCTGCCACATTGAGCCAAGGAAGCTGGCCTTGGGATGCTACTGCTTAAAAATGAGCTGGGCTTAAAACCATGGAATTTTTTTATTTTTTTTTGACAAGTATCCCACAAATTCCACTAACCTCCCTTGTTTTCTTTGTCTTGGGCAGGGTTTCCAGTTTCCAAACCTAATGTGATTTTGCAGCTGGAAATTAGGGGAAGAGCCGTGGGTCCCAGACCTCCAGGGCTCTGAGAAAGAAATGCTCCCGAGAGCTGCCTGCACAGGTGAGGAATTGGTTAAACCAACTCAAAAACTGTCGGTGAATACAGGAAACATTTGGGATGCCCTACGAAGACCTTGTGAGCGCTCCAAGTTCAGGATTGTTCCCTGCAGATGTGGAATCATTAGGTAGATGTCAATCATAGCTTCTCACCTATCCTGACTGACAACTGGCAGCAGGTCCCTCCCTGATCTCGCTTTGCCCTGAGAGTTCTAGTGAGATACAGACCAAAACTGATCCCTTCCTCTCTCTCCTCTGTGGAAGGGTTTGGGGAAAATCAGCTCAAGATAGGTTTGATCTCTCTCACGTATATTTTGGACTGTTCATCCCTTTTTCCATTCCTTTCTCTGAGATTTCCTTTCTCTCAGGTGCAGGGATTGACCTATGTCTCATTCTCTCTGTCTCCCATCAGGTGATGGGATGGTGAGTGAGAACGAGGAGAATCCCCAGCAGGAAGATGCTGAGCAAGTAGAACCACATGGAACGTTATCAGGAAGATCCAAAGGGAATGTTTCCGGGAGTTGTGCACTCCCAGAAAAATCAAAAGCCTGTGAGACTCAGCAGAGGTCAGAGGAAAACTTCAGTAGCCACTCAGACCTTATTACACGTGAAAGAATCAACTTGGAAGAGACACGCTACATATGCCATGAGTGTGGGAAAAGCTTCAATGGGAGCTCACACCTTAGCCGACATCGTAGAAGTCACACCGGAGAGAGACCCTACATGTGCTCTGAGTGCGGGAAATGCTTCAATCGGAGCTCTCAGCTTATCAGGCATTGTATAATCCACACAGGAGAGAAACCCTACACGTGCTCTGAGTGTGGGAAACGCTTCAATCGAAGCTCTGCCCTTATCAGACATCGGATAATCCACACGGGTGAGAAACCTTATGGATGCCCTGAGTGTGGGAAACACTTCACTAATTGCTCAACCCTCATCTCACATCAGCGAATCCACACAGGAGAGACGCCCTACACCTGCTCTGAGTGTGGGAAACGCTTCAATCAGCGCTCTGCCCTGATCACACATCAGAAAATCCACACCGGAGAGAGAGCCTACACGTGCTTTGAGTGCGGGAAACGCTTTAGTCAGCACTCACACCTTATCAGACATCGTAGAATCCACACCGGAGAGAGACCCTACGTGTGCTCCGAGTGCGGGAAACGCTTCAATCAGAGCTCAAACCTTATGACACATCAGAGAATCCACACGGGAGAGACGCCCTTCACGTGCGCCGAGTGCGGGAAACGCTTCAATCAGAGCTCACACCTTATCACGCATCAGAGAATCCACACGGGAGAGACGCCCCACGTGTGCCCTGAGTGCGGGAAATGTTTCAATCAAAGCTCACAGCTTATTAAACATCAGAAAATCCACATGGGAGAGAACTGTAATAAATGCCTTGATTAGGGCTGGCCAACGTTTTGTTTTGGGTTTTTTTAAAAGAAAACATCACATTTGCTAATTCCTGCATTGTGATCTTTGCACCATCTTCACCGTGGTCTCTCAGCTCCTCCAGATGAGTTACCTGCTTCTGCCTTTTGTGGCTCACCCTTCTTTGGGGTCACTCCTGTGATCTTTTCTATCAACTCCTTTCCTTTTGAGTCGTAGGAGTGTGTGTCCCTCCAGCCAGGAGTGTTCATCAGCTCCAGTTGAGAGAGAGAGAGAGGTTTGATCCCAACAAGCTACACTGAGGCAAAAACTATCTAGGCCTTACATCCACTAGGACTGTACATGGCGTTGGCTGCTCAAGTTAGTGATCTTGGTGTAAAAAACAATTATAGTTATAGGGCGGATGCAGCCCAGGTGGAGTGGTTGGCATTAGCTTTCCCCTTGACCTGACCTAAACTCCATCACCTTTCCTAGTCTAAACAAACCCTGAGCATCACGGTTATACTGTTCCCCCATTTCAAAGCAATTGTTAGTCATCAAGTTCCCCCTCCGGGAACAAATTTTTTCATTCCCAGTTGCTCTGATGTCAGGTTGTGCTGGAGAGCAGATATTTTTATTATCATTTTCCTCACTTAAAATATATTGAACTATAACAAAGAGCAGGAACAGGGCAGGGATAGGGGAAAATGTCATTTCACCCTCTGTAACAACAGAAGAAGATAGGGTAAATCAGAGGGATTCCCTTATTCCCAGTCACCGTCCCAGTCCCCCTATTGTTCAATTGGTTAGGTCATTATTTTTTCTGAAGTGCTGGGAAGAGGATTCCCTAGTAAATGACTGGTAGCTAAGGGCTGGTCTACACTGGGGGTGGGATCGATCTAGGATACGCAACTTCAGCTACGAGAATAGCGTAGGTGAAGTCGACGTTTCCTAGATCAAAAGTACTTACATCGGGTCCACGCGGCGCAGGCTCGCTCCCCCGTCGACTGCGCTTCCTCCTCTCGCCGAGCAGGACTTCCGGAGTTGACGGGGAGCGCTTCTGGGATCGATTTATCGCGTCTAGATGAGATGCGATAAATCGATCCCCGATAGATCGATTACTACCTGCCGATTTGGCGGGTAGTATAGACGTACCCTAAGCAAAACACCCAGGCGTTTGGCTCCCAGAGTAGTTGTGGCCCAGGCCCTGCAGGAGGTCGTTCCTGAAAATATCTCCTTCCTAATCAGGAGAGCATTGGCCTGCTAAACCCAGGGTTATGAGTTCAATCCTTGTGGAGGCCATTTAGGGATCTGGGGCAAAAATTGGGAATTGGTCTTGCTTTGAGCAGGGGGTTGGACTAGATGACCTCCTAAGGTCCCTTCCAACCCTGATATTCTATGAAAGGAGCATGTTGCCTATTATTTGGGAAATACAATCCCTAGCTAGGTAGAGATGGGGGAAAAGGGAAGTGACATTTCTGTTCCGCTCACCCCTGGGAGGTGCTGCAAAGGTGTAGAAAATGAAATCTGTGTTGAATGTGATACAGCTGCAGAAAGATACCTATTTTTAATAGACACCTGACATTTGGTGATTTACAGGGATTCTAAACCGCACCTGAATTTAGTCCCTAATTTAAATCTGTGCCACCAGATTAAAGAAATAAAAGGGCATATTTGGGGGAGTTATATCTCACTATCGCTACTGATATGTTGTGTGATTGGTGAAGAATTCTACGCCAGAGAAGTGTAAAATTACTCCAAGTAAGGTCAAAGATTTGACAAGAATTTAGGTAGAAATAGGTACAAGTGGTTGATTTTCACCCCAGAGATGGACGCTGTGGTGACCTGTGGGCCAGGTAAACTATTTTTAGAATGCTCCCTCGTTAAGTGGCATTGATCACAATCCTAAAGGATGCCATGATTAAATTGGGAACAACTGTCTTTTTTACCATTTGGATTCAAAGTTTCATGAAGCCCAGAGAGAAACAGCTGCTTCCTTCAGAGCTATTCCATGCCTATGGGTCCTAGTCTGACTGACTTGTTGGACAAGAAGCACTTCCATGCTGGGGAAATGATGGTAGCCAATGAGGGAATGTATCAGATTCCAAGTTCAGACTGCAGGATATATGAATGCTGAGTCCAGAGTCTGTGGTTCGGTCTCTGAGCCCTGGTCTACACTACGAGTTTTGGTCGAGTTTAGCAGCGTTAGGTCGATTTAACGCTGCACCCGTCCGCACAACAAAGCCTGTTTTGTTGACTTAACGGGCTCTTAAAACCGATTTCAGTACTCCTCCCCGGCGAGGAGTTTAGCGCTAAAATCAACCTCGCTGGGTCTAATTTTGGGTAGTGTGGACGCAATTCGACAGTATTTGGCCTCCAGGAACAATCCCAGGGTGCTCCATTGTGACGGCTCTGGACAGCACTCTCAACTCAGATGCACTGGCCAGGTAGACAGGAAAAGACCTGGGAAATTTTGAATTTCATTTCCTGTTTGGCCAGCGTGGCGCGCTGATCAGCACAAGTGACCGTGCAGTCCCAGAATCGCAAAAGAGCTCCAGCATGGACAGAACGGGAGGTACTGGATCTGATCCGCTGTATGGGGAGACGAATCTGTGCTGGCAGAACTCCGTTCCAAAAGACGAAATGCCAATATTTATGTATGCAAAAATCTCCAAGGGCATGACGGACAGAGGCTACAACAGGGACGCACACCTGTGCCGCGTGAAAGTTAAGGAGCTCAGGCAAGCCTACCAAAAAACAAAGGAGGCAAACGGTCACTCCGGGTCAGAGCCCCGGACATGCCGCTTCTGTGACGAGCTGCATGCAATTCTAGGTGGGGACCCTACCACTGCCCCACCACTGTCCGTGGACACCTGCAAGCGGGGAGTCTCACGCAACAGTGATGAGGATTTTGTGGATGGAGGATAGTGCTCAGCAGGCAAGTGGAAACTCCATTCTCCCCAGTAGCCAGGAACTATTCATCACCCTCAAACCAATACCCTCCCAACCCTCCCAAGGTGGGCTCCCGGACCATGAAGCTGGAGAAGGCACCTACAAAGTATGTGTACTTTGTAAATATAATACAGGGTTTAAAATCACGCATGTTTGTTTAATAATTTGCCCTGAAAACTTGGGAAGCATTCACGGTCAGTACAGCTACTGGAAAAATCTGTTAACGTGTCTGGGGATGGAGTGGAAATCCTCCAGGGACATCTCCATGAAGCTTTCCTGGAGGTACTCTAAAAGCCTTTGCAGAAGCTTTCTGGGGAGGGCAGCCTTATTTCGTTCTCCATGGTAGGACACTTTACCATGCCGAGCCAGTAGCAAGTAGTCTGGAATCATTGCAGAAAAAAGCATGGCAGCGAATGGGCCTGGGCTTTTGTGGCATTCAAGCAACATCTGTTCTTTTACGCTCTGTGTTAGCCTCAGGAGAGTGATATCATTCACGATCACCTGGTTGAAACACGGGAAATTTGTTTAAGGAGACATTCAGAGGTGCCCGTTCCTGCTGGGCTGTTTGCCTTTGGCTGAAAAGAAATCATCCCCGTTGTTAGCCACGCGGTGCGGGGAGGCCCGTTCATGCTGAGCTGTTCGCGTTTGGCTGCCAGGGATCTGCCCTGATACTAGCCATGCGGTGGTGGGAGGGGTGAAGCGATCATCCCATTGAATTGGGGGTGGGGAAGTTGGGTTGTGCTGCACATTAACCCCAAAACCACAGCCCCTCCTTTTAAATGGCCAACCCAATGGGAAAGGAGGGCGCTGCTGTTTGAAACCATTCCCGCATGTTATGAGGGCTGAAGAAGCCGAAACACTGTGGCTTACCATGGCTGCCTGCAAGCCGAATTCTGTTTCCTAGGTGTGTGTGTGTGTGTGTGTGTGAGATCTCTCACACCAAACCGCCAGGCACGGAGGCAAAATGTGACCTTGTACCGAAAGCACATGTGCTATGTAATGTGACTAGCTTGGTTCACTGTGAAAGAGTCTCCCTTTTGTTCTCTAAAATGTATCTTTAAGTACTACTCTCCCTTTTTATCCTCCCACAGCTGCAAATGTTCCTACACTCCCGCTATCATCTCCATCCCAGAGACTACCGCAGATAAGAAGGCGAAAAAAATGCACTCACAATGAAATGTTCTCAGAGCTCATGAAGTCCTACAGCACTGAAAGAGCTCAGCAAAATGCGTGGAGACAAACAATGGCAGAGTCCATGAAAGTGTTAAATGAACGCGATGAGAGGAGGCAGGAGCACGATGAGATGAGGCAGGATGCAATCCTGAAGCTCATGGGGGAGCAAACTGATATGCTCAGGAGTCTGGTGCAGCTGCAGGAAAGGCAGCAGGAACAGAGTCCGCCGCTCCAGCCCCGTATAACTGCCTGCACTCCTCCCCAAGTTCCATATCCTTCTCACCCAGATGCCCAAGAACACAGGGGGGAGGCTCCGGGCACCCAGCCACTCCACCCCAGAGGATTGCCCAAGCAACAGAAGGCTGGCATTTAAAAAGTTTTGAACTTTAGTGTGGCCTTGTCCTTCCCTCCTCGCCTCATCCACCACCCCAGCCGGTGCTCATTTAAAGTTGCACAATGCTTCCCTCCTCACCCACCCGTCCCGGGCTACCTTGTGAGTTTTCCCCCTATTTGTGTGGTGAATTCATAAAGAATGCATGATTTTGAAACAATAATGACTTTATTGCCTCTGAAAGCAGTGATCGAAGAGGGGAGGGCGGTTGGCATATAGGGAAGTAGAGTCAACCAAGGGGGAGGGTTTTCATCAACGAGAAACAAACAGAACTGTCACACCATAGCCTGGAGAGTCATTAAACTGGTTTTCAAAGCTTCGCTGATGCGCAGCGCACCCAGCTGTGCTCTTCTAATCGCCCTGGTGTCTGGCTGCACGTAATCAGCCGCCAGGCGATTTGCCTCAACCTCCCACCCTGCCATAAACGTCTCCCCCTTACTCTCACAGATATTGTGGAGCACACAGCAAGCAGCAATAACAATGGGAATATTGGTTTCGCTGAGGTCTAACCTAGTCAGTAAACTGCGCCACCGAGCTTTTAAACGTCCAAATGCACATTCTACCATTATTCTGCACTTGCTCAGCCTATAGTTGAACTGCTCTTTACTACTGTCCAGGGTGCCTGTGTAGGGCTTCATGAGCCATGGCATTACGGGGTAGCCTGGGTCCCCAAGGATCACTATAAGCATTTCAATACCCCCAACAGTAATTTTCTGGTCTGGGAAGTAAGTTCCTTCCTGCAGCTGTTCAAACAGATCAGAGTGCCTGAAGATGCGAGCCTCATGCACCTTTCCTGGCCATCCCACGCCAATGTCGGTGAAACGTCCCTTGTGATCCACCAGTGCTTGTGCACCATTGAAAAGTACCCCTTGTGGTTTACGTACTGGCTGCCCTGGTGGTCCAGTGCCAAGATAGGGCTATGCGTTCCATCTATCGCCCCACCACAGTTAGGGAATCCCATTGCAGCAAAGCCATCCACTATGACCTGCACATTTCCCAGAGTCACTACCCTTGATACCAGCAGCTCAGTGATTCCCTTGGTACATGGATCACAGCAGCCCCCACAGTAGATTTGCCCACTCCAAATTGATTCCTGACTGACCGGTAGCTGTCTGGCATTGCAAGCTTCCAGAGGGCTATGGCCCCTTCATGGAGGGAGGGGCAACTGATGACATGTACCCAAAACCACCCGCGAGAATGTTTTTGCTCCATCAGGCATTGGGAGCTTAACCCAGAATTCCAATGGGTGGCGGAGACTGTAGGATAGCTACCCACATTGCACTGCTTTGTAAGTCAATGCTGGTCATGGTCATGAGGATGTCCTCCGCCGACTTAATGTGCTTAGTGTGGACACACACAATCGACTGTATAAAATCTCTTCTGAAAAATCAACTCCTATAAAATCGACAGAATTTTGTAGGGTAGACATACCCTTAGTTTTGCTATTAAGTCTTACGCATTTGTATCACTTCTCCACCTCCTGATACTTTGAAAGATTAGAAAGTGTGAAAATAGAGCACAGGTGGTTTTTCTCATGAGGCAGCCTTCCCATGTAGTGAGAGACCCCTTCCACCCGCACTTCTGGGAGAAGACCCAGGGAGAAATGAACTCACAGAAATAGAAGGCTCCTAGGTTATTGTAGAATGTGACTTCACACAAAGCTCACTAGGTGGAAATGGGAATTAAGAGAAAACTGCCGTATAGATTTATATTCTGTAATCTTTGAGTAAGTTGTTACCAGTGTGACGGGGCAAGGCCAGAGGCCTATAGGAAAGTGGTAAGGAACCAGTATGTTAGCCCCAGGCTAAACAAATCCCTGATACCTTATGGCAGTTGCTCCAGGTTAATCAAGACACCTGGGGCCAATTAAGAACTTTCCAGAAGGCAGGGAGGTTGATTGGGACACCTGAAGCCAATCAAGGACTGGCTGGAACTAGTTAAAAGCCTCCCAGTTAGTCAGTGAGGGGGGAGGAGCTGTGGAAGGAGGTTGCGTGTGAGGAGCTGGGAGCAAGAGGCGCTAGGAGCTGAGAGTGAGAGGACGTACTGCTGGAAGATCCTGTGGTGAGGATAAAGAAGGTGTTGGGAGGAGTCCATGGGGAAGTAGCCCAGGGAGTTGTAGCTGTCGTGCAGTTGTTCCAGGAGGCACTCTAAACAGCTGCAATCCACAGGGCCCTGGGCTGGAACCCGGAGTAGAGGGCGGGCCCGGGTTCCCCCCAAACCTCCCAACTCCTGATCAGACACAGGAGGAGTTGATCTGGACTGTGGGTTCTACCAGAGGGGAAGATCTTTGAGGCAAACCAAAATCCGCCAATAAGCGCAGGACCCACCGAGGTAGAGGAGGAACTTTGTCACACCAGCGACAATGAAATTAAACATGAAGTTAATTAGTGTCAAGTAAGAAGCTGATTATGTGATACCTTTCAGTGTTCCAATATAATTCAGGTTTTCTTCTAGTTCTCTCCCTGCCCCCTTCTACTATATTGGACATGGTGGCTAATCCTGAAATTAAAATCTCACTCCAAAGGAATTAGAATGGGGCAATATGTGAGAGAAATAGTATCTATGAGAATAGAGACCCAGTATAGACTGTAATGATTTCAAATAGACTTTATTTTGATACATTTTAAAATAAATCTTCTGTTAGGAGGAAAATAACTGAGACAAGATGTGTACCCTGTAACTGGGTGAAAGGGTAACAGCCACAGAGTTCCCCAGGTCTCTTGTTTGCATAGCAAAGATGTCACACCAGGCAGGAGAAGTCCAAATCTGAAATGGTGATGGATGTGTGATGGTAGATTTTTCTGGGTTGTTTTTTGGTTAGGTTTGCTTCTTTCATTTAATTTTTGTTTTGTTTTTTCAACCAGTTTTTTTTTTTTAAAATATGTGTTGAGGCTCCTTTTCCTTTTGAGCACAGCGGTTTGACGCTCGGGCCTGGCTCTGGAAACCTCCCCAGAACTGGCCTTGTGTTTCTTTCGTGTTTGATACCTTTGGGGTTCACAGCAACAGATTCTTTGAGAAACCTGCTGGGTTTTGCCTTTTCCAAACGGACATTGCCCCCAAAGTCTGCCTCAATTCAGCTGGATTGGGACACGGCTGTATCAAAGGAGTGGTTCACACCTGATTTGCCCAGAGACCTCGGGGGAGGTGTGGTAAAATAGGATAAGTAGGAATCGCAACAATGAAGATAAAGATAAGGATGAAAGACCCTCAAATTGCAGGTCAACAAGCCTGTTCTGTTCATTCTCTTTGCCACTGGTCACTCTCAGGCAGCACACTGGGCTAGATGAACCATTGGTCTGACCCTGTGTGACGAATTAGGACTGTTGGTAATGTTTTCCCTGAGTACTGTGTGGGTGCCTCGGTTTCCCTATGTAGTGCTTGAGTATCTAGGTGGTGGGACAAGGGTGCATGATTGTTACAGAGCCCTAGGGCAGGGGCCTGGACACAGAGAATGGCCGACACTCGGTCTCCTAGCAACGGATGGCCCCGGCCCCTCCCCTGCAAAGGTGAGAGCTGAAGGTGTTGGAACAAAGGGATCAGGTGGCCTGTTGGCCCGGGAAGGAGACAAAGGGGAGAGGTGGGGCTGGACAGTTTTAGTTGGGAACGGGCCGGAGAGGAGGGGAGAGGGGCAGACAGGGTCTGGCCTCCCTGCCCCCGTTTGGGGCTGTGGGGTGAAATGCAGGGAGCCCCGAGCTGGGGTCTAAGCTCCCTGCCCCCCGGAAGGGCCCGACTGAGGGGTCCTGGATGTACTGACAAGCTCTGGTTGGGCTGTGTTCCTGGCATCTCTAATAAACCTTCTGTTCTACTGGCTGGCTGAGACTCCCAGTGAATCCGGGGAAGAGGGGTGCAGGGCCGGACTCCCCTATACTCCGTGACACCCTGTATGACCAGTCTTGCATTCTTATGTAACCCATCTACGGCCTTGTTGAACTGGCACGTTTCTGCACAGGAAAACAGCTTTCTGCGGTGTAACGTCTGAGGTACACACTGCCACGCCACTTAGTGCGCAGAAACTGTGCAGTTGCAGCCCTGTAAAAAAACCACCCTGACGAGAGGGGCTACAGCAACACGGTGCAACTGTAGACACCTTGGTTGATTACAACACTGCGATTGGCCTCCGGGAGGTGTCCCGCAATCCCTGTTCTCGCCTCTCTGGTCATCGGTTTGAACTCTACTGCACTGCCCTCAGGTGACTAACCGTGAAGCCCACCCCTTAAATTCCTTGGAAATTTTGAAAGTCCCACTTCCCACAGAGACCGATTGTGCTTACAGACCCATCCTGACATTAGAGCAGGATATTTTAAAGCTTTATCTCATAGTAAAGTAACACAATTCAAACACGGCAGCAGAGAGGAGAAAGCACGCCGTCGTTTCGTATGGATTGCTACGGATCTCACGGACAAACTTCCTTTTCTCGGTGCTGCTCCCAGCACTTTAGAGAGTTTTTCCTCTTCTCCCTTCCAGCCGTGGTTATGGGAGTGCAGAAGCTCCCCAGATGGCCGGCTTTGCTCTTTCACTTACATCCTTCACTTCTTTGGCTGAAGCCGTGTCTGCCACCAGTTTAATTCATAGCTGAGACCTCAGGTACCAGCAGCTAGTTACAAAGGCTAAATTCCCATTGTCATTAGTGGGCGGTTATCCCGGGCTGCAGGATTTGGCCCCTGATCAACCAAGGTGTTACAGCAGCTGCCCCAATCCCCTGCAGCCTATCCCCAGACTGCTCTCCTATAGTCTGCAGGGCGGCCTGACTTGCTGAGAATCTGGCAGAGGAGAGACCCTGGCGCAGAGAAGGAAAATGTCCTCAGCTGTCACAGCCGACGGGAGCAGGAAAGGTTGGGTTTGTTTTTAAACTTCTCTCCCTGCTCAAGCCTTTAATCATTCCTGTGGCTCTTCTCTGAACCCTCTTCAATGTATCAGGGAAAACAACCAACCAATGAACCAACCAAACCAGGCTGTTCTGACTGATGTAACAATGGGGGAGGGGAGGGATAGCTCAGTGGTTTGAGCATTGGCCTGCTAAACCCAGGGTTGTGAGTTCAATCCTTGAGGGGGCCAGTTAGGGATCTGGGGCAAAAATTGGGGATTGGTCCTGCTTTGAGCAGGGGGTTGGACTAGATGACCTGCTAAGGTCCCTTCCAACCCTGAGATTCTATGAATCTGTTGCCTTCCAAAGGTTGAATATCAATCAGATCATTCTATTCACCCGAGAGTTCAACTTCAAGGGTTTTTTGTTTTCTAGTTCCAATCAAGTCCTGTGCAACAGCATCATTGTTAACTCATCACTTGGTCACTCCACATTCACAGGTTCACAAAGTTGGCAGGTCGAAGTCTTTCCTCCCCCACCAACGTGAAAAAAATCAGTGACAGAAAATGCCCTAAAGCACCTCTGCTGCCCTTCCCATCAGGCTGGGGAAATATACGAGGGAAAGCGCTTTCCTCTCTCCTCCTGACCCTGAGTAACATTTCTGTCCTTGAGATCCTGTCGCAGGGACAAGGGTTGAGGATGCAAATGCCATGTTAAGGCTACATTGGCCTTCATTAGTGATAAGGATGCATGAGCTAGAAATAATCCGGCTCTGACTTTCACACCGGAGGCTATTTCCAGGCTGGCAATTAAAAAAATCTTTCTAATCTGAGCAAGTTAAATCTGGAGTCACTGCGAGATGATAAACAGAGAATCCCAGGGGGACCTTTCATCAAATATTTTTTAGAGTATATCACATTAACTGGGTGGGTCGCCTGCTAGGAAGTGCCTGTCCAGTGGCAGAACCTGGTGTACACTCCCCCTTTACGAACTCATCTTCGGTATCTGGACCACTGAACCTAGTAAGGGGGGAGGGGCCCAGTGGTCGGGCTCCAGCCTGAGCAAGCCCCCGGATCCTGAGCCTGGCCAGCTGTTGGTTTTTAATTGTACTGTAGACATACATGTGATGTCAAAATCCCAACTTTCTCCTCGGGAAATCAAGCCCTAGTCCCCCATGTGACACGTCGGGATAGTCACCACTATACTCATGAAGTCGGAACTGACAACTGCCCCTGCACGGGGACCTAGGGGAACAGCCTGGCCAGCTCCTTGGACAGCCGGGGCTGTCAGGAGATCCAGCGAGGCGGGAGTTGCTCTGGGTTCGATGCAGGGGGAGATGAAGTGGGGAGTTTGTCTCTGATTTACAGGGAGCTTTGCCAGAGTGGAGCCTGTGGGTCACATGCTGGGGGGCTGTCACGGCACACAGGCTCAGTGCTCTGGAACAGCTCTGAATCAAACCCAGGCAGGACCCTCGTCAGCGTGACACCCCTCAGGGCACCCTCTCTGGGGTGAGGAAGCAAGTCAAGCTGAGCAAGGCAGGCAAAAATTCATCTTGCCTTCGTGGGCTGCTCGCAATGACGTCCTTTTTGTGCGTCTTGGCTGACAAAAACATCCGGGACAGAGAAACAAGCCAAAAAAGTGCTCTGTAGGTGCCGAAGTAGCTCAGTTGGGAGAGCGTTGGCCTGAAGCTCTAGAGGTCCCTGGTTCAATCCCAGACTTCAGCATGCTCTTTGGGCGCGGGGCTGTTTTCTGGAAACGCAGCAGTACCTTTACCTGCCACAAGTCCCTTATTTCACGCTCCCCAGCAGGGAAAAGCAGCGTGGGCTGGTGTGCCCAGTGGGCCCATGTGAGCTTTCCTTCTTCTCTTGCTCTTTCTCAGCGAGGGGAAGGAAAGAAGCTCCCCTTCAAGCCGGAGTCACAAGGGCGACGTAAGGATGACTTCCTGGGCGCCGGCTCCAGTCCTTTCCTCTACCAGCTGACCTATCGAAGGGCTGCTGCCCCTTTCATAGAATCATAGAATATCAGGGCTGGAAGGGACCTTAGGAGGTCATCTAGTCCAACCCCCTGCTCAAAGCAGGACCAATCCCCAATTTTTGCCCCAGATCCCTAAATGGTCCCCTCAAGGATTGAGCTCACAACCCTGGGTTTAGCAGGCCAATGCTCAAACCACTGAGCTATCCCTCTTTCTCCAGGTTCGCCCATCGGTGTGTGTCAGGGTAAGCGCCAGCCAAGTGGCTGGAATTTGAAGGGAGGAGCAGAGCACTAGGACAGAGTTTCTGTAGTGTGGTGGTTATCCCGTTTGCCTAATACGCAAAAGGCCCCCCGGTTCAAAACCAGGCAGAAACGTGAAGGCTTACCTTTTCCCAGCTCCCTTAGCTGTCCAGCAAGGTGCTCCTCTTTCTGCCACTGGCCTGTCCCTGGGATAACCCCAACCCCTGCAGGACAATGGTGAAATGAGCTGAGAAAGCTAGAGGATCTGGGCCAGTCACCTTTTTAAGCTGTGGCACACAACACATTAATTTAGTGATACTGAAAATGTTCCCTTCTCCCTCCAGAGGTGCGTCAGAATCACCTTCCCTTTGTAGATTAATCTGCTCCTGTGTCTCTATGAGGAAAATATTGTTTCTATGAAAAAAACCATTTTTTAATTCAAGGGACTGACACAGAATGGCCACATGATGGCAACACAACGTCAGGAATGCAAATCAACAGGTTCCTGGTTTGCACACTGATGGTGACAAGGGATTGCACTCACCTCCCCTCTTTTCACAGACACGTTTGTTTAATTCTCTGGGGCCAAACATAAGTTTAAATGAATTTCCAGGGCTGATGAAAGGGGACTTTGGGATTGATTTCACTTGGCCACCAGGGCAGCGTTTAGTGGTAGAAATAGCCCCACGGGCTGGACAGAGAATGGAGACAGGGCAACAAAAATGATTAGGGGGCTGGAGCACATGACTTATGAGGAGAGGCTGAGGGAACTGGGATTGTTTAGCCTGCAGAAGAGAAGAGTGAGGGGGGATTTGATAGCTGCTTTCAACTACCTGAAAGGGGGTTCCAAAGAGGATGGATCTAGACTGTTCTCAGTGGTAGAAGATGACAGAACAAGGAGTAATGGTCTCAAGTTGCAGAGGGGGCGGTTTAGGTTGGATATTAGGAAAAACTTTTTCACTAGTAGGGTGGTGAAGCACTGGAATGGGCTCCCTAGGGAGGTGGTGGAATCTCCTTCCTTAGAGGTTTTTAAGGTCAGGCTTGACAAAGCCCTGGCTGGGATGATCTAGTTGGGGTTGGTCCTGCTTTGAGCAGGGGGTTGGACTAGATACCTCCTGAGGTCCCTTCCAACCCTGAGATTCTATGACAGACCCTGAGCTGCCTGGTAGCAAACCCTGGTTTCCCAGCTGCAATTGAACATGCTGCACATCTGCAGTGATGGTGTAAGTCGGCCAGCCTGGCCCTTTTGGGCGGTTTTGTGCCTGGCACAGAGGTGCTGGTAGACGGGCTGATGCCATAAATGGCTGCACGGTGCTATGGCATGAGGCCCACCCAACCTATGGCAATGGAGGGCTCATTCCACCCCCTATTGTGATGCAGGGAGAACAGGAGTTATTCACATGCCTCTCTTCGGGCTGTAATCTGGGGCACCCTGCTCTGTGCGGGGGATCCCGGCAGCTTCGACTCAGGGCTGGAACAGTCCCCTGAATTAGGCGGCGGCCGCATGGTTTCCAACACTCGGATGTCTCAGACAATCCGTCTCTCCCAAAGCCTCAGGCCAGGGTCCTGCACTGCCTCAGCTCCTTTCACACTCGCTAGAGAGGAGCAGCAGCCAGGGTTCGGGTGAAGTTGTGGGGCGCTAGGGGAGTGGCAGAGGCTTTGGGAGCTGAGAATTTGCCTGAGACCTCAGGGACACCGTGGGAGGTAGGATCCCAGGCATCGCCGTGAAAGTAGCAGAACAGGGTTTACTTGGGATGGGAAGTGAATTGGAAGGGTCTCCGGGGTGTATCTAGATGTCTTGCTCTGGTTAGAAACAGTGGCTAAAAGGCAGTCTACACGGGGGAGTGGGATTCAAACCTGCCGACTCATATCCTGGCTCATATCCAGCTGCTCATCCCCTATAATCCCCAGGTCCTTTTCTGCAGAACTCCCGCAACCTGCAGGATGTAGCGGTGCATGGGATTCTTCCGTCCTAAGTGCAGGGATCTTCTCTTCTCCTTCTTGAACTTCCTCAGATTTCTTTTGGCCCAATCCTCCAATTTGCTTAGGTCACTCTGGACCCAATCCCTACCCTCCAGCATCTGGATTCTTTACATGCTTTCACAGAGGGAAGAGCACATGTTTCATGATTTCATAGGGCAAAAGTTTAGGCCTATTTTGATTCCGGGACCTATGCTATAGGGTGCCTTCCTTGTGTGGATTTGACAGGTGGATCAACATAGATGCAGATTGTGACCCTTCTCAGGGTGCTGAGGGCTGAGTCTCCTTGTTGCCACCTGCCACTAGGAAGGGGGATTTTTGCATTTGGCAGTTGGATGTTAGCGACCAAACTCACCAGCATGTCAGGCATTCAAGCACCCTTCTCTGAGCTATAGAAGTCCTGCCAGTTGACAATAGAGGCCCCCTAACCCCCGAGTTCCTTCAATGGAAGGAAGTTCCTTCCTTTGGTGGGTTGGGGGGTGGACTGATGGCCAAGGCCTGGGGAGGCACTGACTGCAGGAGATGAGGAGTACATTGGGGTGAGGGGGAGGGATAGCCCAGTGGTTTGAGCATTGGCCTGCTAAACTCAGGGTTGTGAGTTTAATCCTTGAGGAGATCTAGGGCAAAAATCTGTCAGGAGACAGTACTTGGTCCTGCTAGTGAAGGCAGGGGACTGGACTCGGTGACCTTCAAGGTCCTTCCAGTTCTAGGAGATTGGCATATCTCCGTTTATTCTAATGTGTCCCCCTCTGGGGTCCAGCCCCGATCACCAGATACTCAGATAAATCCCAGATCCTCTCTTCCCAAAGCAATGCTACATCCCAGATTACAAGTTTTGCTGTAAACCACTGCTCCTGTATCACACACAGCCCTTGAGTACAGTTATTGAACAAACAGAAATTTATTTGACAAGGGATAGAGATTAAAACAGAAACAAACATGAGTGATGGAAACCAACCGTTACCAACAAAACCAAACCACAAAATGCAACCTACACTTTTTAATAGTTACCTTTCCTATCTAAGTAGATTCTCACCTCACACTTCAGTCTATTGCAGTGATTGCTAGTCCCTCGGAGCCAGGGCCCTGTCTTTCATGAAGCATCACTGGTCATAAGGGATCTCCTTGGTGAATGGACCCAGAGAGTTTTTGGACACCCTGTTATAAACTGAATCAGTCTTTTGTCTTTATTCACAGAAAGGATGACCTCCTCATTGACATATTCTCCTTTTCACTTCCACAGGATTTCGATGTCTATAGTTCGTCTTTGATGGTTTTCTCTTGGCTTTTCTGGGTTGGTGCAAAGGTTGACAATAACTGGTTAGCAAGGGATGGGTGACAATTCCCTCTCACTGGAATGGGCCGTCCCCACCAAGACCTATGATTCACTTTCATGACATCATAGGTGCATAATTTTCCATATACTTACATTACTACAATATGACCAATATGACAATATGGGGGGAGGGATAGCTCAGTGGTTTGAGCATTGGCCTGCTAAACCCAGGGTTGTGAGTTCAATCCTTGAGGGGGCCATTTAGGGATCTGGGGCAAAAATTGGGGATTGGTCCTGCTTTGAGCAGGGGGTTGGACTAGATGACCTCCTAAGGTCCCTTCCAACCCTGATACTCTATGATTCTATGACTCGTACACACCTCTTGCAGTGACCAGGAGTATCAATAATTTACAAACTTTCAGGAGAGATCTCACTGCTACAGTTCCTGGATAACTATAATTAAATCAGTGTATTAGCTGTGGCGAGTTTGTCAGGACTGCTTGTGAATAACAGTGACCCCTTTGCCAATTGGCACTAATGAGCTTTTCTCACACATGCACTGAGCTATACAGTCACACACTGATATCACAGAAAGGCCAGCACAAAAAATAGAGAAAGGAACAATAAGATACTAAAATGACAACGGTTGGAACTCTCCTTTTCCTTGCTATTGATGGTTGACAATTGCAACTTTCCTACCTGCTGGACACATCCTACGACAGAGGTCATGCTTTCCCTTTGCAAATTAGAGAAGTGGGAAGTCAGTGACCCTTACAGTGTAAGTGAGCAAAACATTATACAACTTGTCTCCTCAAGTAGTTTTCCCTTTAATAGAAATTGACTTTGAAGCTAAGCAAAATAAATTCTATTTGAAATACAAAAAATTTAGGCCAATATTCTCTTATACACTCTCTCTCACACACATTCTCCCACCCCAACCTTTGGAGTGAGGTTTTCTAGAAAAACTCCTTACACTACAGGGGGTAAATTTAATCAAATTCACTTTTCAAGATTAGCCATCATTTCCTGTACAACAAAAGAAAAAACAAGACAACTTTCAGTTTTCCAGAATATCACACAAATTAGTCTCTTACTCTAACCAATAACTTCACCTATAATTTCATTTTAATTGGAAAAAACAACATATTCAAAGATCACAAATTCTTCTCATATATGTTAGATTTCTTTTAATCCCCCCTGCCAACAGCTGAACATTGGCTCAAGTTGTGGTTTGTCACAACATAGGTCCCAACCACTTCTGAGTTCATATATCCCTGGTTCTTCTGCCATGTGTGTTGGTGGAAGGGATCTCCTATGTGGGAACGTTGGCATCATGAGGGAAAATACCTCTTTTGACACTTTTTAATCTTTCAAAGTAGGAGAAGGTAGAGGAGAAGTGATGTAAATACATAAAAACACAAGATAAAACTGTCTGGTCTACACAAAAGACATGTTTCAGTGTAGTAGCCGTGTTAGTCTGTGTCAGCAAAAAGAAAATAAGAAAAATACCTGTGGCACCTTAGAGACCAACACATTTATTTCAGCATAAGCTTTCGTGGACTACAGTCCGCTTCGTCGGATGCATGGAATGGAACATACAGTGGGACGATATAAATATAAATATCCTCTCACTGAGTGTTCCATTCCATGCATCCGACGAAGCGGACTGTAGTCCACGAAAGCTTATGCGGAAATAAATTTCTTAGTCTCTAAGGTGCCACAAGTATTTCTTTCTTATTTTCTTTTTACTAAAGACATTGATTGGTATAACTATATTGCTCAAGGGGTGTGAAAAATCCGGGTGTAGCCCAGACCTGCACAACTCGTAAAGCGGTGAGGGCCACATTACTCCAAAGAAAAAAGCCGAGGGCCGGATGCAAGGAAAGTTGTTGAGCCAAAAACCCCCCACAAAACTCTCCGGCAAAAGTTGTTGAGCAAAAAACGCGGGCCGTGTGTTGTGCAGGCCTGGTGTAGCCCTAGCGTCAGACAAAAACCACGGAATCAGGACTCAACATGTGTGTATCCTGAAGTTTGAAAGTGGAGCCTGACATTCGCTGCCTCATTGGTTACCATTATTTCTACACCATGAAAGTCCTTGTTACCCAATCAGGCAGCCAGTTTGGGATCCACGGGGAAGGAATGTCCTATGAAGCTCTCTCTCTTTGGATCCAAACGGTGAAGGATGATTGTTCTCAATCTAACCCTGGCATCCATTGCAACTGTAATCAGTGACATTGAACTAGTAAGCGGAGTTGTACAAAACATTTTCCTTGTGTCATTGGTCACCAGAGCTTCCTTTACTGGGGTGGAAACCAAGAACTGGGTGTGTACTCTTTCAACCCCAGTTCTTTCCAAATCCTTGGCTTTGTTTAGGGTAAGCTTACACTTCTCTGAAGTAGAATCCTTTACAAAACCACTCAAAATCTCAGCAGTGTTAGTGAGGAATGGCTTCCCAAACCATGCCCAGCTTCTCTTTAATTTGGTGGCACAGGTCCAGACAAGGGACTGGATATAGGGATGGATCAGAATCTCTGTTAGTTATCAGAGCTAGAGTTTCTATTCAAAAATAGCTATTTTTCTGCAGCTATTAAGATTTCCAAACACTGATCTCATTTTATACACATTTTTAGCACCTACAAAGGATAAATTCAACAAAAATCCCACTTCTATTTCCTTAACGTCAGCATCATGAAGGGGAGCATCTCCCATACCTAAGAGATCTTCTGTAGAGCCTGGGTTATGAATGCTTCGGGAACCAAATACATGGGCCTTTTGCCTAGTTCAAAATCACTTATCATGGAATTCTCTCCCCAGATCATCTGAGACAATATTGCCTTAAAGAATTGAACGACACTGTGACCATACGCACTTCCTTCAGTTAGTTGGGGTTCTGCTGTTGTTCACTATTTCCGAGTGGAGATTTTAAATCACTGCTGTTTCTTTGTTAGCATGTCCAGTAAATTAAAGAGTTCTCTCCTGTTGACAGAACTGCACTTGAACTTTCTCCATGTTATCATGGACGGGTGGGGAAAAAGCAAAGCTGAAGTGAGAAATGACGACTTTAGCAAATGGTCATTTGTCTTAAATTCTCCAATAAATCTGAGCTACATCCTATCAAACAGAACTAATATCTGATTGGGTGACCAAACAGCCTCAGGAAAGATAGAAACCCACATCACAGAGAGATAGAATACACGACAATGAAAGTGTGAAGTGAAATTCCAGAGCAGGTTACAGCTGATTATTCAGAATCAGGACAAGAGATTTTCCCATCACAATCTCCTCTGATCCATTCAAACCTGCTTCACTCAGCACTGACTCAATAGTCAGTTATGCTATTTACAAAATTTTTTAGTATCTCTGCATCCCCATAACGGGGGACAAGAGAGTCACCTTGCCAGAAGTGGTTTTACCAATAGATGGAACCTGGGATTTAAACTCCAAATGATCACACTGTGTTTGGAATCCATTTAAATTCCCCTTCCAGGTTTTTGACACTTTCATCTCCAGTCGCTAGGACTGATATAGGATTAAAGAAGTCAAAGCATCATCTCCAAGCACAGACAGCTGAGAACGCTTCATCACATGACATTTTCAGAAGTGGATGGATAGACTGTGCTGAAAATAAACTCTGGATGGCTCAGCCAAAAGGTAACAGTTAAGTCACCCAATCGCCTTCCAGTGTCACAGAGGCTGAAATGACATTTTTTTCCCTGCCCCTGCGCCTCTTCATTTAAATATAATTTTAAAAGTCCCCAATATAACTGCTCTTCAGCACAACCCAGAGCAGCATGAGAACAACTAGCAATGATACAATCCGTATCACTGGTGACTCTAACAATAACTTTGCAATAGGAGGACTGGTATAAATGTGATGCTCCCTGGTTCCTGATAGGATGGGCACACTCGAATTACTCATGGGACAATAGAGTTGATAGAAAGGACAAATGGGTTCACCTCAAAAGAGAGCAAACTGCAAAAGGCAAAAATGGGCCACTCATCTGGAGAAGCTGGGGGATAACGGTGCTGCAAACAGTTCAAACAGCTTTAAAAGTTACTAAGTGGGAATCAGGACAAGTATTAAAGAAAAAAAGTATCGATAGCCCTAGTGGTTTTTATGCTGTTGATCTCCTTGGCAAATTCTCTGATGGCTAACATGGGCTGAGTGCCAAGAGAAGTTTTTCCCACACTCACTGCATTCATAGGGCCTCTCCCCTGTGTGGATTCTCTGATGCCCAATAAGGTGCGAGCTGCGATTAAAGGTTTTCCCACACTCACTGCATTCATAGGGCCTCTCTTCTGTGTGGATTCTATAATGCCTAATAACATGTGAGCTGCGACTGAAGGTTTTCCCACACTCACTGCATTCATAGGGCCTCTCCCCGGTGTGGATTCTCTGATGCGTAGAAAGGGCTGAGCTGCTAGTGAAACTTTTCCCACACTCACTGCATTCGTAGGGCCGCTCCCCTGTGTGGATTCTCTGATGCCTAATAAGGTGCGAGCTCTGATTGAAGGTTTGCCCACACTCACTGCATTCATAGGGCCTCTCCCCTCTGTGGATTCTCTGATGTTCAGAAAGGGCTGAGCTCTTAGTGAAACATTTCCCACACTCACTGCATTCATAGGGCCTCTCCCCTGTGTGGATTCTCTGATGCTCAAAAAGGCACGATTTGTGAACGAAGTTTTTCCCGCACTCACTGCATTCATAGGGCCTCTCCCCTGTGTGGATTTTCTGATGTCTAGAAAGGGCTGAGCTGCTAGTGAAACTTTTCCCACACTCACTGCATTCATAGGGCTTCTCCCCTGTGTGGGTTCTCTGATGGTGAAAAAGACTTGATCTGTGAATAAAGTTTTTCCCACACTCACTGCATTCATAGGGCCGCTCTCCTGTGTGGATTCTCTGATGACTAATAAGGTGTGATCTGCGATTGAAAGTTTTCCCGCACTCACTGCATTCATTGGGCCTCTCTCCTGTGTGGATTCTCTGATGCTTTATAAGGGCTGAGTAGTCACATATGTTTTTTCCACACTCAGTGCATGTATTTTTTCTCTTCCCCCTGAGGATTTCCTGCTGTGTTGTGGTTTCCTTGAAGTCTTCCTGAGTTCCTCGACAGGAAATACATTTACCCACTTTCTCCTCTGGCTGGTTTCCCTGCTCTCTTTCTTGTCTGTCCTGAATCTCACAGGATTTTTTCTGCTTATGACTCTTGGATACATTCCTTTCCGATCTTTGCGATAATGCTCTGTGTTTATCCACTGGCTCAACATTTTCCTGCTGACAATTCTGCTCCTCTTTCTCACATGCCATTGCATCACCTGCTGTGACAGAGATAGAAACCTCAAACAGGGATGGAAAGGGGAAGGCCAAACCAAAACAAGTGCTGGAGAGAAGTCAAATAAAACTCAAGAACTGAACTCCCCCAAACTCTTCTCCCAAATAGGAGAGAGGAGGGGATCAATGTGGCCTTCACATCCCCTCCAAATTCACAGGGGGAAGGGAGGAAGCTACTCCCTGGTGTCTGATAGAATCTACAGGAAGCCATGAGGTATAGTTACCCTGAGGATATGACCCCTGCTAGGGACAATAATGAACTGAGAGACCTCCGAAGGGCTTTGTAGGGCATCCTAGATGTTTCCTTCAGGCACATACAGATTCTGAGTAGGTTTAATGTTTCCTCACCTGTGCAGGGAGTTCTCAGGATCTCTCTTTCCTCTGAACCCTGGAGATCTGAGACCCATGCCTCTTCCCCTTGTTCCATCTGGGAGATCACATCAGGTTTGGAAACTGGAAACCCTGCTCAGATGAAAGAAAACAAAGGAGTTCAGTGGATTTCATAAGACTTTATCATAAAAAAAAATTATATTAGTTTAACTTCAGTACTTAGTGTGACCTGGTGTGCCTGCGATAGTCCTCACTAAAAATGCCAAGGTCAGGGGAGGCTGAAAAAGGGAGAGGAGATGCTCCCAAAACTAGTGGTTAACACTGAAATTAAACTCACTGACCAGTCACAAACTATGCTTCTGATCCCCCACACTGATTATCGAGAAGCTGAAAAAAGAAATCACACAGCCCCCTTTTTGCTTTCCAGTTCTCTGACTCCCAATCAGCACCTAGGTCCAGTACAGTGAGAGGTTATTTAAAAACTCTGCGCACATAGACAAAATGTTCTTCTGACCCCAAAGGGTCAGCCACATTACCAGGTCAGTATAAGTTTGGATCTTACCCAAAATTATATGCTTTTAGCCAATGCTTTAGCATCTAAACTAAGGGTATGTCTACACTATGAAATTAGGTCAATTTTACAGAAATCGATTTTTCAGAAGATTTTATATAGTCGATTGTGTGCGTCCCCACTAAGCGCATTAAGTCGGCAGAGTGCATCCACGGTACCATGGTTGGCATCGACTCGCGGAGCGGTGCACTGTGGGTAGCTATTCCACAGTCTCCGCTGCCCATTGGAATTCTGGGTTAAGCTCCCAATGCATGATGGGGCAAAAAACACTGTTACGGGTGTTTTTTGGTACACATCGTTAGTCACCCTTCCCTCCGTGAAAGGGACAGCAGACAATCATTTTGCGCCCCTTTTCCTGGATTACCTGTGCATACGCCATAGCACTGCAAGCATGGAGCCCGCTCAGCTCACCGCTGCAGTTGTGAGCATTGTAAACACCTCGCGCACTATCCTGCAGTATGTGCAGAACCTGCAAAACCTAGCAAGGAGGCGACGACAGCGTGATCACGATAGTGAGGAGGGACATGGACAGAATTTTAATAAGTACAGGAAGTAGGATTTAAGTGGTTCCAAGTAGTAACAGACAGAACAAAGTGAATTACCAAGTAAAATAAAATAAAACACGCAAGTCTATGTCTAATCACACTGAATCCAGATAAAAACCTCACCAGTTCCAGTAAACTTTCTTTTACAGGCTATGGTCCTCCTAGCCTGGGTCCAGCAATCACTCACACCACCTATTGTCCTTGTCCTTTGTTCCAGTTTCTTTCAGGTATGTCGTTGGGGGGTGGAGAGGCTCTCTTCAGCCAGCTGAAGACCAAATGGAGGGGTCTCCCAGGGGTTTAAATAGACGTTCTCCTCTGGGTGGACACCCCTCCCTCTCCGGGTGTAGCATCCAGTTACAAAATGGAGTTTTGGGGTCACATGTCCATGTACAACTCAGTTCCTTACCAGCCAAGCCACATTCCTGGCAAAGCTCAGATGTGGATTGGTGTCTCCAAGTTCTTTTGTCTGTTAAGCATTTCTTGATTGGGCACTTAACCTGAACATTCCTTTCTCAAGACATTGATCAAATGCCCTTACTTAAGGCTATGTAGAAAACCAGCAAATATACAACCAATATACATTACTTCAACTACCACAATGATACATGCATATAAACAGGAGGAATCGATTCAGTAGTTAATAACTTTTACAGAGATATGTTACATGGCACATGTAGCATAAAACATATTCCAGTTATATCATATATACATTTATAAGCATCTCCCCATAAAGCCTTATGGGATACACCGTCACACACGCATTCAACAGAGCTCTATCAGTGTGGGAGGACTGCATGAGCTCGGCAAACATGTCATCACGAGTGCGGTTTTTTTGCCTTATAATCTGGGATAGTGACCTGCTGCTCACAAACAGGGAAGAAATAGTAGAGGAAGCAATAGTGGATAGGAACCTGGGAGGCAGTGACCATGACATGGTCGAGTTCAGGATCCTGACACAAGGAAGAAAGGAGAGCAGTAGAATACAGAGCCTGGACTTCAGAAAAGCAGACTTTGACTCCCTCAGGGAACTGATGGGCAAGGTCCCCTGGGAGAATAACATGAGGGGGAAAGGAGTCGAGGAAAGCTGGCTGTATTTTAAAGAATCCTTATTGAGGTTGCAGGAACAAACCATCCCGATGTGTAGAAAGAAAAGTTAATATGGCAGGCGACCAGCTTGGCTTAACAGTGAAATCCTTGCTCGTCTTAAACACAAAAAAGCAGCTTACAAGAAGTGGAAGATTGGACAAATGACCAGGGAGGAGTATAGAAATATTGTTCAGGCATGCAGGAGTGAAATTAGGAAGGCCAAATCACACTTGGAGTTGCAGCTAGCCGGAGATGTTAGGAGTAACAAGAAGGGTTTCTTCAGGTATGTGAGCAACAAGAAGAAAGTCAAGGAAAGTGTGGGCCCCTTGCTGAATGAGGGAGGGAACCTTGTGACAGAGGATGCGGAGAAAGCTAGTGTACTCAATGCTTTTTTTGCCTCTGTCTTTACAGACAAGGTCAGCTCCCAGGCGGCTGCACTCCGCGGCACGGTATGGGGAGGAGGTGACCAGCCCTTGTAGCTGAAATCCACTGAACTCCTTTGTTTTCTTTCATCTGAGCAGGGTTTCCAGTTTCCAAACCTGATGTGATCTCCCAGATGGAACAAGGGGAAGAGGCATGGGTCTCAGATCCATGTAGCAGTGCATGGGATTCTTCCGTCCTAAGTGCAGGACTCTGCACTTGTCCTTGTTGAACCTCATCAGATTTCTTTTGGCCCAATCCTCTAATTTGTCTAGGTCCCTCTGTATCCTATCCCTACCCTCCAGCGTATCAACCACTCCTCCCAGTTTAGTGTCATCTGCAAACTTGCTAAGGGTGCAGTCCACACCATCCTCCAGGTCGTTGATGAAGATATTGAACAAAACCGGCCCCAGCACCGACCCTTGGGGCACTCCACTTGATACCGGCTGCCAACTAGACATGGAGCCATTGATCACTACCCGTTGAGCACGACCATCCAGCCAGTTTTCTATCCACCTTACCGTCCATTCATCCAGCCCATACTTCTTTAACTTGCTGACAAGAACACTGTGCGAGACTGTATCAAAAGCTGTATAAGTAGGGGCATTTCCAGCAGATCGAGGGACGTGATCATTCCCCTCTATTCGGCACTGGTGAGGCCTCATTTGGAGTACTGTGTCCAGTTTTGGGCCCCACACTACAAGAAGGATGTGGATAAATTGGAAAGAGTCCAGTGGAGGGCAACAAAAATGATTAGGGGGCTGGAGCACATGACTTATGAGAAGAGGCTGAGGGAACTGGGATTGTTTAGCCTGCAGAAGAGAAGAGTGAGGGGGGATTTGATAGTTGCTTTCAACTACCTAAAAGGGGGTTCCAAAGAGGATGGATCTAGACTGTTCTCAGTGGTAGAAGATGACAGAACAAGGAGTAATGGTCTCAAGTTGCAGAGGGGGAGGTTTAGGTTGGATATTAGGAAAAACTTTTTCACTAGTAGGGTGGTGAAGCACTGGAATGGGTTACCTAGGGAGGTGGTGGAATCTCCTTCCTTAGAGGTTTTTAAGGTCAGGCTTGACAAAGCCCTGGCTGGGATGATCTAGTTGGGGTTGGTCCTGCTTTGAGCAGGGGGTTGGACTAGATACCTCCTGAGGTCCCTTCCCACCCTGAGATTCTATGATTCTATGATAGTCTCTGGGACGGAGATGATGGGGGAGCGTAGAAACATTTGCACCTGCAGGAGGAAAAAAAGGCAAAGTAGAATTTAAAAAGATACAGTTCAGAGAACAAAGGGGAGACTCTTTCACGGTGAATCAAGCAATTCAAACCACACAGCACATGTTCTTTTGGTACAAGGTCACATTCTGTGTTTTATATGGACTGCCTGCCGCTTTGGTGTGAGACATCACACGCGGCTGGGCAACAGAATTCGGCTTGCAGGCAGCCACGGTTAGCCCAAGGGGCATGCGGGGTTCGGCTTCTTCTGCCTTCAAAACATGTGGGAATTCTTTCGAACTGCGGCACCCTCCTTTCCTATACCATGCAATGCCTGCCTGGTGGGTTGGCCATTTAAAAGGAGGGGCTGCGATTTTCGGGTGGAAGTGCAGCACAAACCCTCCCGCCCACCCAATTCTCTGGGATGACTGCTTCACCCCTCCTCCCACCGCATGGCTATTAGGGATGAGCCCTTACAGCCAAACGCAAACAGCTCAGCGTGAACGGGTCCCCCCGCCCCCAATCATGTGGCTGTCATCAGGGATAATCCCCTTTCACCCAAAAGCAAACAGCTCAGCATGAACAGGCACCTCTGAATGTCTCCTTAAACAAATTTCCCGTGTTTCAACCAGGTGACCACGAATGATATCACTCTCGTGAGGCTAACACAGAGCGATAAAGGACGAATGTTGCTTGAATGCGCCCAAAACCCAGGAGCTTTCGCTGCCGTGCTCTGTGCTGCAATGATTCCAGACTACTTCCTACTGGCTTGTCGTGGTAAAGTGTCCTACCATGGAGGACAGAATTAAGCAGCCCTACCCAGAAACCTACTGCAAAGGCTTTCAGAGTACCTCCAGGAGAGCTTCATGGAGATGTCCCTGCAGGATTCCTGCTCCATCCCCAGACACGGTAACAGACTTTTCCAGTAGCTGTACTGGCCGTGAATGCATCCCAAGTCTTCAGAGCAAATGAATCATTAAACACACTTGCTTTTAAACCCCGTAGTGTATTTACAAAGGTACACTCACCAAAGGTGCCTTCTCCAACTTCATGGTCCGGGAGCTCACCTTGGGAGGGGGTGGAGGGTATTGGCTCCAGGGTGATGAAAAGTTCCTGGCTGCTGGGGAGTCTCCACTTGCTTGCTGTGCATTCTCATCCTCTTTCTCCTCCACAAAATCATCCTCCCTGTAGAGTGAGACTCCCCCCTTGCAGGTGTCCACGGACAGGGGTGGGGTAGTGGTAGGGTCCCCCCCTCTAGAATTGCATGCTGCTCATCATAGTAGCGACATGTATGGGGCTCTGACCTGGAGCGGCCGTTTGCCTCCTTTGTTTATTGGTAGGCTTGCCTGAGCACCTTAATTTTCACATGGCACTGCTCTGTGTCCCTGGAGTAGCCTCTGTCTGTCATGCCCCAGGAGATTTTGGCAAATATATTGGCATTCCATTTTTTTGAACGGCGCTCTGCCTGCACTGATTTTTCTCATACTGCAATAAAATCCAGTGTCTCCCGTTCGGTCCATGCTGGAGCTCTTTTGTGATTCTGGGACTGCACAGTCACCTGCGCTGATGGGCTCGCCACGCTGGCCAAACAGGAAATGAAATTCAAAAGTTCCCGGGGCTTTTCCTGTGTACCTGATAGTGCATCCAAGCTGAAAGTGCTATCCAGAGTGGTCACAATGGAGCACTCTGGGATAGCTTCCGGAGGCCAATACCGTCGAACTGGGTCCACACTACCCCAAATTTGAACCGTCGTCTCAATTTTAGCGCTAATCCCCTTGCCGGGGAGGAGTACAAAATCGATTTTAAGAGCCCTTTAAGTTGACAGGTGCAGGGGTAAATCGACCTAATGCTGCTAAATTCGACCTAAACTTGTAGTGTAGACCAGGTCTAATATTTGTTGCTACGCACGGGAGTGCAGGGCTTGTAATCTGAGGAGGGGATTGTGATTGGTGCAGACGATGCGCTATGAAGGTTTAAGAAAATTGTCTGTTGCTTTGCAGGGCTCTGTTCGCTTTCAATTAATGGAATAAAGATTGCTTTCAAACCAACACTATTCTTTTATTAAAAAGCAACCACCGGAGGAGAGACAAACAAACAAAAACACATCAGCACTATGGGGGATGGGTAAAATGTTCCTGAGTAACTGGCTAGTGCATCTGAGTTGAACGTGCTGTCCAAACGGTCACAATGAAGCATTCTGGGATAGCTCCCGGAGGCCAATACTGTTGAATTGCATCCACAGTACCCCAAATTCGACCCAGCAATGTCGGTTTTAGTACTACTCCCATTGCCGGGGAGGAGTACAGAAATAGATTTTAAGAGCCCTTTAAGTCAACAAAACAGGGTTGGTTGTGTGGACGGATTGAGTTTTAATTCGACCTAATGCAGCTAGATTCGACCTAATGGCGTACTGTAGACCAGGCCTAAAGGTTTATTATTAAAGAAAGAAAGAAGGGAGTTGTTAAATGGGAAAGCAGTCAGATACATAGATTTCTGAATGTATCTGGTTCTTAGCAGTATTGGTGCGTTGCTGGCTTGAAAATCCATCTGGAACACATCCACATCATTCAGTCCTTTGTTCAAGGCTTCAGTTTGTAGAGAAGTTGCTCCAGAGGGAGGAAAAGGGATTGAAGAGAAAATCCAGATGATGCAGCTGCCCTTTCTATTCTTTTTGCCATGTGGCTTGTACATCCTGTGCTCCAAACGCGAGCTCCACAGCACATGGCATGGAAAAGCCTTGGAGTTCTCAGTACACTGGCATGCCACTGCAGGTCTTGCTGAATGAATAGGTGAATCCCCTTGGTGCTTTCCATGGGCTCATAGTACAGCTGATGACCCTGGATGGACCATCGAACAGCCTAGGCAGTGCTGATGCCAATATATCTGGGTGTGTCACCCAGAAACACTGCACAAGTCTGGAAATACAGATAGACCCAAGTAGACCCTAACCCCTAAGTTCCTCAGAGACAGCAAGGCAAACAGCTGGTCAAATAGCCATTCTCCGGCAGGGGGAAGGTGTGAAGACGACATTTACATTCCATCACAGGGACCACTTGACGCTCATATCTACAACAGACAGCCTGTCACCATGACTCATCCGAGAACTGAAGTTGTTTCAGGGTAGGGATAGGATACAGAAGGACCAAGACAAATTAGAGGATTGGGCCAAAAGAAATCTGATGAGGTTCAACAAGGACAAGTGCAGAGTCCTGCACTTAGGACGGAAGAATCCCATGCACTGCTACAGACTAGGGACCGAATGGCTGGGCAGCAGTTCTGCAGAAAAGGACCTAGGGGTTACAGTGGACGAAAAGCTGAATATGAGTCAACAGTGTGCCCTTGTTGCCAAGAAGGCTAACGGCATTTTGGGCTGTATAACTAGGGGCATTTCCAGCAGATCGAGGGACGTGATTATTCCCCTCTATTCGGCACTGGTGAGGCCTCATTTGGAGTACTGTGTCCAGTTTTGGGCCCCACACCACAAGAAGGATGTGGATAAATTGGAAAGAGTCCAGCGGAGGGCAACAAAAATGATTAGGGGGCTGGAGCACGTGACTTATGAGGAGAGGCTGAGGGAACTGGGATTGTTTAGCCTGCAGAAGAGAAGAGTGAGGGGGGATTTGATAGCTGCTTTCAACTACCTAAAAGGGGGTTCCAAAGAGGATGGATCTAGACTGTTCTCAGTGGTAGAAGATGACAGAACAAGGAGTAATGGTCTCAAGTTGCAGAGGGGGAGGTTTAGGTTGGATATTAGGAAAAACTTTTTCACTAGTAGGGTGGTGAAGCACTGGAATGGGCTCCCTAGGGAGGTGGTGGAATCTCCATCCTTAGAGGTTTTTTAAGGTCAGGCTTGACAAAGCCCTGGCTGGGATGATCTAGTTGGGGTTGGTCCTGCTTTGAGCAGGGGCTTGGACTAGATGACCTCCTGAGGTCCCTTCCCACCCTGAGATTCTATGATTCTATACAAAGGACTGAATTATAAAAAGAGGTGAGGAAAATGCATGAGACTCTCCCTCTCCCTTTCTCTCTGGCTCATGACAACTCCTGAAGAACTGAACGTGGGTGGCAGTGGCGGGTTAGGGAGAGTCCTGGCTGAAAGGAAAGCCAGCCTGTCTCAGCATATGGGGAGAGAAACATTTGCTTTGAACCCATTTTAGCTTGTTAAGTTAAACATTAGTTTGTGTTAAACTAATGTTTAACTTAACAAGCTAAAATGGGTTCAAAGCAAATGTTTCTCTCCTCATATGCTGAGACAGGCTGGCTTTCCTTTCATTTCTTTTGTAAACAATACTGACTTTTATGCCTCATTACCCACAGTAACTTAAAATATTTTTTTTTCGCGGCAGTTAATCGTATTTTATTGTTTTATCTCATCAGTGTGTTTGATTTAAAGCGTGTTGGAAACTCCATTAGGGATAACAAGGCTGGTGCGTGTCATTTCCCACTGATGAAATGACAGACTTCATATGAGCTTGCGTTGTTCAGTAGTGCGCTGGAGAAGTGCAAGATGCACATTTCTGGGGGAAGTCTGGGACCAGAGAATTATCTGGGGTTCTCCGGTGCTGTACTGTGATTCGTGAGTCGCTGACTAGCAGCACTCAACACTGTGTTGCTGGGAGCATGTTACATGCTGGAGACTGGGTGTTAACTGCCCAGGAGTGGCTGGTCTCACAGCAAAGCAGTGTAAAAGGCACCCCAGCCTGGGGAACTGAGGGGACGCAGCTGTTCAACGGTCCAGATTGTACTGTGGTGAATGTCACAGACACTCAATTTCAAAGAGGCTCCTAAAACACCGAGAAGGTAAATCCATGTCCCAGACATAGAAGACTCCAGACAGAGGGCAAGTCTCCCTGGCCCTGCTTCTTGCTGACAGAGAGGTCCAGAGACAGAGAGAGTCCTGGGGAACCTGGGAACAGGAAGCATGGGCTGGTGGGGTTCAGTGGAGAAAGGGAACAGGAAGGGCAGGGATATCACTGAATGCAGGATCTCAGCAGTACTAGATGTCAGGATAGCACATAGTGCAGCACATTGGAAAACATAATCCCAACTATACATATAAAATGATGGGGTCCAAATTAGTTGTTTCCACTCAAGATCTTGGAGTCGTTGTGGATAGTTCTCTGAAAACATCCAATCAAGGTGCCGCGGCAGTCAAAAAGCGAACAGAACGTAGGGAATCGTTAAGAAAGAGATAGATAATAAGACAGAAAATATCCTATTGCCTCTATATAAATCCACGGTACGCCCACATCTTGAATACTGCATGCAAATCTGCTCGCCCCCTCTCAAAAAAAAGATATATTGGAATTGGAAACGGTTCAGAAAAGGGCAAAAAAAATTACTAGGGGTCTGGAACAGCTTCCTTAGCCCCACTAAGCCTAAATCCACCATTGAGCTTCCTTCTCTGGATGCTCCCAGCCAGCATTCAAGGACACACTGAGTGTCTGTGTGATAAGTAACCCCGGACCAGCAGCTCTGACTCCAGCAGCCTGCTTGTTACACCCCAAGCACATTCTGGTTTGGGTGGAGCGGGCTCAGGGTTTGAGAGAAGGTCGGCGTAGGAAGCTTCTGTTTGTGATGCTGGACCTAACCCTCAGTTTTACTTGAGCAAACCGCAGATATGTGACACTGTGCGATACGCTCCTGTGCTCTGTTCCCAAAGGGTTCTGCAGCAGGGGAGGGTCTCTGATAGTGTGTGTGTCACTGGCATGTCAGGGTGTTGCTGAAACAGGGCAGAATAGCGGTGGCATTGCGGGGCTGGTGTAAACCTTATCTCTGCATTTCCCCTTCCAAGAACCGAGGGGACAGTAACCCTTACCCAGCGAGGTCACATTCTCATAGTTCTCCTGCATGACGTCTCTGTAGAGGGCTCTCTGAGCGGGGTCCAGCAGAGCCCACTCTTCCCTGGTGAAATACACAGCCACCTCCTCGAAGGTCACCGGCCCCTGAAAGAGCAAGAGTCCAACACTCAGTACCTGCTGCCCCACTCACAGCCCCGCTATTTGTGGGGGAAAGGAGCCAATCAAAGGGAAGCTCTGGGTGGATCGCAGTTAACAGAGTCCCACCCCCACCCTGCTCAGAGCCTCCAGGAAACACCAGGGTGAGGGGATGAAGAGAGAGCCCCTTGTCTCTCCCAGCAGATCCATCACACGTCTACTAGCCACAGACTGATACAGGAGATGGAGCCCCTAGCAGGGTCCAGGGAGAGATCCCTGGTAGGAAGCCCAACACCCTCCTCATTGTGAGGAGCTGGATATGAAGGGAGGGGAATCTCCCCTAAGCCTGACTGGTGGGTGCCCCCTTCCTATCTCACAGCACCCACTGGTTAGTCGTATCAGGCTCCAGCACTGGGAGTCTGGTCAGATTTCCTAGCCCCATGTAGGTGGGTTATTTTCTGTTCAACAAATTAGGGCATTTCCACCTCCGAACCTCATGGGTCTGTTCCTAGAATCTAGGCCACTTATTAACCAACTCCCAGCAGGTTTGCTGTACCCTGTCCCACTCCCTTCCTCCACCCTGTGCATTTCCTGCCCAGTCCAACCTCCAAACCAGACTGTGCAAACCTTCCCATCTCCAGTGTATTTGCTGGCCCTCTCCTCCTGCAGGAACCCACCAGCAACCCCCCGATGATACCTACCTGAACTGGCTCCTCTGCAGCCATGTCTCTCCCCTGTCCCATGGGAGGACGGGATGAAGTGGAGCGAGACGTGCGCGTCATTCTGCAGCCTGGCAGGGTGAGAAGGGCAGTTGTGGAGGTTTCAGAACAGGCTTTAGTTAATTTCACAGCACGATTCCCCCCCCCCCCACCCCCCCGGCCCTTTCCCTGAAGACAGACACCCCAGAGGTGGCTACATCTTAGCACTGCGGGAAGCAACCCCTCACGGAGACCATTTGTCGTGGGGCTTGGGATACTTCTGGACCCACGCTGCACTGAGAGAGACCTCCTCATGCCGTGCCAGCTGGAGAAAAGAAAAGGGTCCAGCAACTCTCCTCTTACTAGAGTGTGGACCCATTGTCCCCAAACCGGGGGAGGCCTCTGGGTTTGATGTGTATTAAATAGGTGGCTGGTCTCTTTCATCGGCACACAGTTTAAGAGAGATATCCCCAAACATGAGAGAAAAACACCAAGATCGGGGGGGATTTTACATTGCTATTAACTAACCAGAGGGAAAAGGGGGACTGTTTGAGTGGATTTTATAGGACTGTCCAATACATGAACACAAAGTGCTGGTTCCCCCCCCACTGCCCCCATTCACAGGGCAGCGGGGAGCCCTTTGGGGAGCTGCTCTCAGAGGGCGGCGGGGGGGGCTGGAGGGACCCTGGCCCAGGGAAGGGGGCAGCAGTGGGGGATGGGCTGGTGGGGCAGTTTGGGGGCAGCAGGTGGGCTGGGGACACCGGAGTCCGGGCAGCGCCCATGGGGGGCACGTGCTCCCCCCTTCCCCGCCTGGGCAGAGACCGGGCACCTCGGCCCAGCCCCGGGCCGGGGGGGCGAGTGGCAGAAACAGGGACAGGAGCCAATTAACTCCCCTCCCCCCCGCTACTTCCCCCCCCCCCTCCGGGATTTCCCGGCTGCCCAGAGACAGTTCAAACCCCCCCCCCCACTGACCTCCCCCCCCCGCAACTCCGGCTCCTCCCCCCCCCCGCTGGCCCCAGTCTCCCCCCCCCCCTCCAGTCCCGGGGGGGGGGGGGGGGGCAGATCCCGGCGGCGGCTCCCCGGGGGCTGAGGCAGCTCCGAGCTTCTCCCCGGTTCCCGCGGGGGGGGGGGGGCAGAGAGTCACTTTCCCGCCCCCCCCAGCGCCCCCCCCCCCCGGGGTCTGTCACTCACCGGGGGGCTCCGGCCCGGGGCTCCCCAGGGGGCGGGGCCCGGCTGGAGAAACCCCCCCCCCCCGGCCGGGCACGGAGGGGTTAATGACGCCCCCCCCCCCGCACAGACCCCGGGGAGCAGCAGCGTCTCCGCCCGGGCCCCCGGCTCCCACGGAGCCAGCAGCGGAAGTGACGTCAGGGGGGGGGGACAGGCCGGCCGCCGCTGGCCTGGCGCCTGCGCAGCAACAGCTACTGAAACCCTCCCTTACCCGGGGCTAGGAGAGGGCGGGAGCGGCCCCGGGGCAGGCTGGGAGATGTAGTTCCTGGCGCTCCCGGGAGCGGAAGTGACGTTGGAACCAGGGTGGGCGTCCCCGAGATCGCCCCTAGGGTTCCCGCAGCTGCCCCCCTGTGACTCCCGGAGCAGAAAGTCCCAGCTCAGGGCCTCACCTCCCTGAGGCCGCCCACCTCAAAACACAGGGAGGACCCTGGCCATAGGGTTGGAAGGGACCTTAGGAGGTCATCTAGTCCAACCCCCTGCTCAAAGCAGGACCAACCCCCAATTTTTGCCCCAGATCCCCAAATGGCCCCCTCGAGGATTGAACTCACCACCCTGGGTTTAGCAGGGCAATGCTCAAACCACTGATCCATCCCTCCCCCCCCACGAATGCCTCTTGGAGGCGCCAAGAGCTCAGCACAGAACTGGTCCTGCCCGTGGCTTCTTCCTCGTGGTCAGGGAGCGGCGGGTGCTTTCGACATCTGGACCAGGGCCGGCGCAAGGAAGCTTCGCGCCCGAAGCAAAACTTCCTTGCATCAGCCCTGCGCCCGCCCCCCCCCCCCAGCTAATGCCACCCCTCCCCAAGCCAGCTCCCGCGGCAGGCGGCTCGCCATCCGGCCCACGGCAGCTCAGTCCCCCCGCCCCGGCCACGGCAGCGCCCCACCCGCTCGCGGGCGGCAGCTGAGCGGGGAGCCGGGAGGCAGGGGGCAGCCGCGGCAAGCCACCCTCCTAGCGAATAGGGTGACCAGATGTCCCGATTTTATAGGGACAGTCCTGATAGTTGGGGCATTTTCTTATGTAGGCTCCTATTACCCCTCCACCCCGTCCGGATTTTTCACACTTGCTAACTGGTCACCCTACTCGCGAAGCCCTGCTGAGCTCCAGTGGCATGGCAACAGCCCTCGCCACAACAGGGCTTCGCGAGGAAGCGGGCGGCTCGCCGCGGCTGTCTCCCGGCTCGAGCGTGGAGCCAGGAGGCAGGAGGCGGCCGCCCGCCGCCAAGGGCGGCGAAATGCCGCCCCCCCAAATTCTGGCGCCCTAGGGTCGCCTAGTGATAGCGCCGGCCCTGATCTGGACCACCACCCATGGACTACAGGGCCCTGCAGGAACTCCTCCGACAGGTGGCCCTGAATATGAACCTCCAGGTGGAGGAGGTGGTCAAAGAGGAGCCCCCCCGTGGTGGACATCCTAGCACCAGAGGGGCCCTCTCAGGTGCTAAAGACCATCCAGTCTAATGCCAAGACTATTTGGCAAACGCCTGCCTCCATTCCCCCTACGGCCAAAGGGGCCAAACAAAAATACGTTGTCACCGCTAAAGGGTGGCTAAAGAGTATCTCTTCACCCACCCTCCCCCATGCTCTCTTGTGGTGGAGGGCGGTGAATGAGAAAGAGAGGCAGGGTCAGCAGGGCCCAGCTTCCAACTCAAGAGACGCTAAATACCTTGATTTGTTTGAAAGAAACGTTTATTCTACGGGGGGCCTCTCTCTCTCAGGATCGCTAATCAACTTGCGATCCTGAGCAGGTATAATTACAACTCATGGTCTGCAATCCTAAAGTTCAAAGAGCTTCTTCCATCTGAGTCACGAGCGGAATTGGACTCAGGCTTCCGTCCCTGGTATCCTGGATTATCTTCTGTACCTGAAGGACCAGCATCTGGCATTTACTTCTCTCAAGGTCCACCTCACAGCCATCTCGGTGTTTCACCCGGCCTAAGTTGGGGCGAGCGCGTTTTCTACACTTACCCGGCACATGCCGATGTTCAGCGGCACTTCTGCGGGAGGTCCTTCAGTCGCTGACGGTTGGCGGCAACACTTCGGCGGCGGGTACGTCCTGCCGCAGAAGAAAGACGTACCCGCCGCCGAAGTGCCGCCGAAGACCAAGAGCGACTGAAGGACCGGCCGCCGAAATGCCTCCAAAGACCGAGGACATCCTGGGTGAGTGTCACGATTGAAAAGGTGTAAGCGGCAAAAAAACCAAAGAAACCCCACTAAACTAAATATTGGGATATATGGCATCCCGACCGTACTTTGGTCAGGACGTGGGACAAAATACTAAATATCGGGACAGTCCCGATAAAATCGGGACGATTGGTCACCCTAGTCTACCCTCATACTTTTCCTGTTACGTCTCCCAAACATTTCATATACCTGAGGCCATATCTACACTACAAGCCTATGTTAACTCAAGTTATGTCAGCATAGACTCGCTACAGTTACTATGTCACTTCTATGACTTACTTGTGCTATTGTAATAAATAAAATGGAACTGTAATGGTGATAAATTGCACCAGCATACAAGTATATGAAGGTGAACGCTAAGGAAATTAAGAATTTAAATTATCCTGCACATGTCCCGTGTCCCACTAAAATAAATCCAACCCACAGGTCACTTGGGCAGAAGTATGAATGTCAGGATGCTACATTGTGAGCACAGTAAATGAAGCTTCAAAATAAATTATGTTTAAATGACCTCACGCTGTTTCTTACAATCCTGTATTAAGAGGCAATTAATACATATGCGCACCAGGCAGGGTCATTTGGAAACCCAAGACTTTATGCGTCCATCCCCCACCACTGTCAAGTTTTAGCAAATTAGGATACGTCATCAAATAAGAACAACCGCAGGTATTAGTAACCGCTACTGGTAACAATTCACTACTTCTATACTAGAAGATGGGAAAGGTGAGAAGTACCAAATTAGGCCAAGTTAGCAAATAAGAACAACCATAGGTATCAGTAACTGCTACTGGTAGCAAATTACACCAGATAGCAGTTTTTTACAATCGAGTAACTGCTACAGAGAGCAAATTCCTACAGGTAGCAGTTTCTCGTATTACACCTACACCGCTCTGTTCGGCCTCTTGCTCTCTCCTTAGCTCGGCCCCACTCGGCCCAGGTCGTTCCAGCTCACATGGAGAATGGAACCCACTGGCCTGGTGACTCCCTCGTTAGACTGCCTGCCCTGTCAGTCAGGCTAACTTGGAGCTTTGGCCTCTCTGCCTTGCCCCGGGGGACTGTCAGTCTCAGGGTCCTGATTTCCCATTGACACGTCCCCTTTCTATTGGTGCTGAGGACTAGCCAACCAAAACCCCTCACTAGGCTTTAGTAAGGGGCCAACAATCCCCTTGACACAAGCCAGCCCCGTGAGGGTCACCGATGTCCAGAGAAAACAGCACAAGCTGGTTCCGCGGTGTAACCGTCGGCACTCAGGTCTCTGAATCCTGCAATCTGAATGTAAATATCAGTGGGACCTCATCTTTGCTTGCGGCAAAGCCCTGGTGCTCAAAGCGCTCCCCTTCCCTGTCTCCAGCTGTGAAAGAACGAGTCTTTCCCCTCTTGCTGGGTGACTCTCGCCCACCGGAGCCAGGTCGTTGGTCGGGATGGCTCGACGGGACGACCGCAGTGGGTTGGGCCTCTAGAATTTGCCACCCTGGCTACCGATGCCTGCAGTCCAACTGGTGGGGATTCTCGCTGCTTCACCTGATGCCCACAAGTTTGGCCCCTGTGCTTCCTGCCCCATTTTTCCTCTTGCCCACATGGCGCTTAAAGAAAGGAGGGCCAGGGCCAGGCTTCATACTCAGGGATCGGCAGGGAGGAGGAAGAGTCCCAGGCTGGAGCCCAGCTCACCTTTCCTGCTCTGGGCACCCAGAGCAGAGGCGGCTGGTGCTGACAGCTCCAAGGGATGGCTTAAAAGCCACAGAGCAACCGAGGATGGGGCAAGAGAAGGGGAGGACCATGCCTATGCATGGCCAGCAGACAACCACAAAGACACCCAGCCAGCCTGGCATGCCAAACACCAATGAAGGCCACTCACAGACCAGCATGAGGGGTGGATGCTGGTGTTTGTCGGAGCTGGCGAGAAGCAGGAAAACACCCAGGCTCCAAAGGGGCTATTTAGCAAGCACCTTCAAGCAGCAGGGAAGGATGGCTCAGTGGTTTGAGCATTGGCCCGCTAAACCCGGGGTTGTGAGTTTAATCCTTGAGGGGGCCATTTAGGGATCTGGGGCAAAAAAATCTGTCAGGGGACAGTAGTTGGTCCTGCTAGTGAAGGTGGGGGACTAGGCTTGACTTGATGACCTTTCAAGGTACTTCTAGCTCTCTGAGATAGGCATCTCTCTCTCTCTCTCTCTCTCTCTCTATATATATATATATAAGCATAGGGACTGGCACATATTTGGAAGAGGGGAAACTGTGCTACATGCTAGCCCTTTGGCAAGTCAGAGAATGGCAAAGGCTAGGAAGCACCTAGGCCTCGTGTCTTAGCCTTTGTCATGCTAAGGGAGGGAGGGATAGCTCAGTGGTTTGAGCGTTGGCCTGCTAAACCCAGGGTTGTGAGTTCAATCCTTGAGGGGGCCATTTGGGGATCTGGGGCAAAACTTGGGGATTGGTCCTGCTTTGAGCAGGGGGTTGGACTAGATGACCTCCTGAGGTCCCTTCCAACCCTGAGATTCTATGCCCTATCCCCAATTCCTTCTCGGGGCTCTAGCTGAAGCCAGAGCATTGGCTCTGAGCCTGAGTGGCCAAGAAAAGGTCCCAGCCCTGGAAAAAGCAGGACTTTCAGCACAAAGGGAAAACTCTAATTGCAAAGGGGCTTGATCCCACAATTGCCTGATTTGAAGTCCGGTGCCTCATCCTTTATGCCACGCAGCCACATGAGAAGGCTCTCCAAGCGCTTATTTAGAAAAGACGGGCACTGTGTTTCTCGGGTCATCTGCTGAGGAGGCAGAGACTCTCTGGGCACAAGAAATCGAGTTCCCAGCGAGATGTGAGATTCAATTCTATGGAGCCAGGGGCAGGACTTTGGCAGGGAGGCTTAAGTATGGGGGATTTGGTCCTGCTTTGAGCAGGGGGTTGGACTAGATGACCTCCTGAGGTCCCTTCCAACCCTGAGATTCTATGATTGGGATGGACCGGCTGACCAGGTGTGGACATTTAGTGGCCCCGAGGCGCAAGAGGGCCGAAGAGGAGGAGGACTCCTGCTGATAGGCAGTTGCCATGAAAAAAAAGAGGAAGGATTCCTGGGAAATTTTTTGCCTCTCTTTTGCCTGCCTGCTCGCTCTTGTGGTAAAAGGGGATAATGAATTCAACAAGTTCAGATAGCTCAATGAGTAAAGCATCTGGCTATTAATCTGAGAGTCCAGGATTTGAGCTGCTGTCCAGGCATTTAGCTTTTCAGTTGCCTTGTGTGCCAGGAGCCAAATGATTCCTGGTCATGTCCAGAGCCATGCGTGGGAAAGGGAGGCTGAGACGCCTGGTACCCTGCTCTGTGGGAAGGATCCTGGTAGCTCAGACTCAGGGCTGGAACGAGCCCCCGATTTAGGGGCTGGCCGCACGGTTTCCAACACTCGGATGTCTCAAATAATCTCTCTCTCCCACAGCCTGTGGCTCGCGGCCCCAGGGAAGGCTTCTGTACTCAGAAGCGCCGACTTTGAGAGTTCCCTCAGGCCTCCACCTCAAGCCTTGCCCCCACTGCACCCGTTCCCCAAAGTCACCAGCCGTGTCCCATCTCTTCCTTCCCCACTCCTCTCCCTCCCTGACTTCTTCCTGTCCCCGCTCCTCCCCCTCCCGCACCCCCCCCCCCCAACAGATGATCACTGGCAGGCGGGAGTCTCGGAAGGGGCAGAGCTTGTCAGCAAGGCCCCCTAGCAGGTGGGAGGTGCTGGGGATCTGGCTGCCAGTGGGGTGCTGAGCACCAATTTTTTTTCCCCATTGGTACTACAGCCCCCATGGCTGCACTGACTTGGCTCCTTTCACTCTATAGAGAGGAGAAGAACAAGCGTTGCGGCTGACCTATGGGGTGCTAGGTGAGTGGCAGAGGCTTCAGGTGCTGAGAGTTTGCCTGACACCTCAGGGACACGGCGTGAGGTAGTGTCCCAGGCATCTCTAGGAAAGGAGCAGAACCGGATTTACTTGGGCTGGGGAGAGAATTGAGAGTGTCTCAGGGGTCTGTATAGATGTATTGCCCTGGTTAGAAACTGTGTCCAAAACACAGGCCTCGCTGTGAGCAGGATTCGAACCTGCGCAGGGGAACCCTATTGGATTTCGACTCCAACGCCTTAACCACTCGGCCATCACAGCTGTGAGCACGGTAATGCGCCAATGCCAGAGAAACTGGTAAATAATCCCAATGCCTGGGCTTGAAGTCACCTGAAATACAGAAATCAAACAGCAAACCCGGCTCCCAAAGCAGAGGAGAGATTTGTGGTTTGTTCTCTTTGCTTAGCCATGTGCAGTAGCACAGAGAGGGCTTTGAAAAGTCTCCCCTCCCACAGAGTGGGAATGGGAAAGAATTGTTCACTTGAAGCTTGATTTGAATGAAAATCTCTGGACCACAGGGCCAGGTATTGACCTTTGCTAGAGTGACGCACAAGTGACGCACAAAACCAGGCTAAGAAAAATGTTTCCTGGAGTCAATCATTGGAATAGCAGCAGCAGTATTGTGCCGAAGGAAATGTCTCACAAGAGGAGTTAGACCATTGGTGGTTCAGTAGCAGAAGTCATAGCTACAGCGGGAGGTCTAGGTTTGGTTTCTGGCCAACAGAGGGATGAGCCCATCAGACAATTTGGCCGAGTAGTTTAGACAATAGCCTGTTAATATTTTGTCATCCTTGTGGGCAGGAGCAGTGGAAGCCCCTAAAAGTGTGGGGTCTACAGGTACCCAAACCATGGCCCTGTCCCCTGAGGCCCCACCCATTTCCCCTGAGCCCCCACCCCAAGACCCAACCCCACACTGCTCCATCTCCTCAAGATGCCACCCACCAGTTGCTCCTCTCCACCCTCTCCCACTGTTGCTCACCCTTAGGACTGGGAAAGAGTTGGAGGGCATATTCCCCCTACCTTCAAAAGTTGGGGGCCAGGGCCCCCTGCCTCCCCATTCCAGCACCCGTGCTTCTGGGCCTCTTTTATTCTTCCTCCATGTCTCTCAACCAACCGTTTTCCTCCTTCAGTTCAGTGAGAGCCCCACACTCTTTGCTTCCTACACACAAAGAGTCATAAACAGACCTTGCAAGGAAAACCTCACCCAGGAATCAGAAGCACCCGAAGTGATGGAAAACAGAGGAGAACGGACAGTGGGACCCAGAGAGGTTCCCTTTCTGCCCAGCATCACCAATTTTAGGGAACCAATTGGAATTGCCTTTGGGAACCTGCCTGCCTTTAACGACTCAGGGATACAATCATTATTCCATTTGAGGTACGGTTAGAGCATCCGCAACCCCTGTGTCAGAGCCACTGAAATCACTTGGTCCTTATATTTTACCAGCCATAGAAATAAAGGAAGTTTAAATAAATCCCTTTTCAGAGTCAATGAGGACTCAGGAATCCTGAGGCTTCTCATTCCTTAGTCTCTGGCACCATCGGGTGCCGATTTCATTTTACCCCTTTTGATTAAAAGCTTTATTTTGCAAAGAAATATTCTGTCCCTGAAGACCCAGGAGCGGGGGCTGCATTCATCGTACCTACAAAAAAGGGACTGAGATATTCCCCAGGCCCCTCGATCCCAGCCTGCTTTCTGGGGTGCTGCTGCCCATGTAGCTTGATCCCAGCCCCCACTTTCCGCACCTCCAGTCAAGCACTTAGATGCAAGCACCTTCCACCTAGCCACCCAATGAAAATCCCATAGGACATAAGGTGGGAGAGGATGAACACTAGAGACAGTGGGGGGGGGCCTCCTAATCTCCTCCCCCTTCCACCAGCATCAGCCAACTCAAAACCGGTGCTGCACCCAGTGGACTCAAGAAAAATACGGCCAGATCAGAAGAGTCGGTTGCGTTCTTTGTGGCTGCCCCGCCGTTCCCCTCGGGCCCTGCCCTGCCCTCCAGCTCCGCCACCTGCTGAAAACTGAAAAACGAAAAAGGAGAGACATAAAACGCTTCAAAGCCCACCAGGCGCAACCCCCTTTCCAATACCGGCAGAAAAGCCACACTTCTCCTGACTTGGTAGGGAGGTCCTATTGCCCCACAAGAAGTGGAAGGCCATCGTGTTCGGCAATACATGGCTCAGGAAATTCCGTGCAGCCAAACGATAGATCTTCAGCATGACAATCTTCTGGGCTAATGAAAAGATCCAGCCGAGCCGTTCCTCACAGGCCAGCAGCTGCCTCTCCCAGTTCGCGTTCCCCACCTCATCCCCCGACTGAGCGTTAGAAGGCCCAGCTCATCAACCTGCCCGCTCTTGCAGCCCTCGTCTTCCGCAATGACCGATAGGGAGGAGTATGAAGCCTCCCTCCCTTAGCCCAGCCCGTCAGCATTCCTGGGGAACACCAACGCCGCCCAAGTGACTTTGGGCAGTAGGTCAACCAATCGGGCTGCCTCCTAGGCCAGGCTGCAGCCCAGCTTCAGGACTCAGAGGAAATGGAGCTCGCACCCCTACCTACAGGACTCCAGGCATGGCCAGACGTCTGGATCAAACGTCCCCTCTGGTGCTCAAGTCACAACAGCGAGCGGGCAAAAGACAGGCTCCCACGTCATTGGAGAGAGCAAGACAAAGCCTTGGAAGAGCCAGTAGGGTTAGAGGGGAAAGAAGCTGTCCTAAGGTCCCACCGAGATTTGAACTCGGATTGCAGGATTCAAAGCCCTGAGTGCTGGCCCTTACACCATGGGACCGGCAAGTAACACCTCTAGCTTGCCTGACTTCCAGTGTGGAAGACCCTGTGTGGACAATTTTTTGCCTCCCTCGCTCAAGGCCTCTCTGGCTAGCCCTGCATTTCCTAGAATCATAGAATATCAGGGTTGGAAGGGACCTTAGGAGGTCATCTAGTCCAACCCCCTGCTCAAAGCAGGACCAATCCCCAATTTTTGCCCCATATTCCCAAATGGCCCCCTCAAGGATTGAACTCACAACCCTGGGTTTAGCAGGCCAATGCTCAAACCACTGAGCTATCCCTCCCTCCCTCTGCTCAGCAAGTCAGCACGCAGCAGTTTGCTGTAGACCCAGAAGCCTTTCTTCCTCCAGACTGAGGCCAGTGGGCGTGTGAGGAAGTTGCCCCTTCAGTCCCAGGCAATAAATGGCCCTTCCGAGGAAAGGCCAAGTCCTGAAAAGAAAAAAGGAATGTCAAGAAGAGATGGCTTCTGAAGCTCTTGCAGGACATGATGGGCGGAAAGGTCCCTCTGCCTAACAAGGGACTTGAACCCTGGACCCTCAGATTAAAAGTCTAGTGCTTTACTGACTGAGCTAACCAGGGTCACATGGAAAAGAGACAAGTTTGGTGCAGGAGAGAAACTAGTCAAGAAAGGGAGGGCAGGAAACAATACAGAAACTTGCTACTCTCACTCTCTTAGCAGCCCTAGCCCCACCCTGCTCCTCCATGCGGTGCCCTGAGACCTTCTTCTTTTTTTAGTTAAATATTGGATCCAGGAGAAAACATGGTTATACAAAGCAAAACGAAATCACAGACAAACATGCCATTGAGGAAGAGGGCGGATTTTTATGAGCTTGCGCTGTGCAGATTTTTCTACAACATTTAAAAGTCCACAATATTCTCAAACCTCTGGGGATGCCAAAACTCCAAAAGCTTCGGGGCCTCAAGAAATCCATAAAAGCTTCTAGGCTGGAGAGAGGGCTAGCTCAGTGGTTTGAGCATTAGCCTGCTAAACCCAGGGTTGTGAGCTCAATCCTTGAGGGGGCCATTTAGGGATCTGGGGCAAAAATTGGGGATTGGTCCTGCTTTGAGCAGGGGGTTGGGCTAGATGACCTCCTAAGGTCCCTTCCAACCCTGAGATTCTAAGTTTCTAACATACTGCTCCAGGATCTTGTTGGTTCTCTCTACTTGACTATTCATCTAAGTATGTTAGGCAGAATTAGATATCCAAAATCCAGACAGCTTCTCACCGAAAGTGGAAGAAAAACTACACACCTTGGTGGGAGATGATGTGTTCTGGGAGGTCATGGAGGTGGACAACATATTCCACCCAGAGACAGGAAATTTCTTAGGAGTATGCGAAGCCAGAGCAGGGGATGAACTATTCCCATCTTTATGAGGTGGTTCACTACTGTTAGAATGGTCATGAACCCATTGGACTTGGATAATTCTACTACAAAATCTAAGGTGATGTCCAGGGATGCAGGAGTCCAATGGATTTATTGGGCTGTATCTTGCAGCAAGTACATACACTGCAAGAGACCACATAGGTTTGCATTGTGGCCAGCACGTGAGGCCACCAGAGGACATGGGAGACAAAGGTGCTGAGTTGAAATGTTGGCAATAAAAAGAGGTCATCAAGTCCTTGGGTGTTAAATTTAAAATCCCTGGGAGAGCTCAGCAAGGGGCAGTGTTTGTAAGTGAAAGGGCGCATGGCTAATGGTTAATGAATTCCAAAGTAAAGCCTAGAGCTCTGTCCTTCAGACATAGAAAAAATTCTTATGCATGTTTCAATGTCCCCTTCCAAGCTTTGATTGGGGTGTGATTGGTTTAAAGCATGGCCCATTAACAGATAGAATCATGGACAAGTAGGATTGGAAGAGACCTCAGGAAGTCATCCATTCTAACTCACCGCTCAAAGCAGGACCAACCCCAACTAAATCATCCCAAGCCAGGGCTTTGTCAAGATGGGCCTTAAGAACCTCATTTACTCTATGAACCTCATTTACTCATTACCTCATTTACTCTACATTTACTCTATGAACACAGTTGCTGAAAGCTTTTTGTGGCCATTAAAACCCTTCAAACCAGACCCACAACCTCAGCTGGGCATGAGTGGGAACTATTGCAACTGATCTCCAATCAGACCCACAATGGTTCCAACCCATGTTGTATACTGAAAGATATACTCAATATCTCTTTTATTCATTTTTTAAAACTTTTTATTCCGACACAGTTACAAGAAAATGCTAACATACTACATTGTACGTTACTTAATCAGGACCAGGGTAATATTTCAAGACCCTGGCTAAAGATTGTGGCTTGCTGGATGGGGACACCTCCTCCTCTGAGTCCAAGAGAATATATGACAAAATTGCTAAATAGCTCTCCTCTTTGTTGGCACTTCTCTTGCTTATGTAGTTGATATCAAACTTTTCAACTACAAGAACAGCCCATATTTGTATATACTCAGTTCCATAGGAGAAAGCGGGTCACATTTTTCCAAAATGTTCAATACAGATTCTAACTGCTAGCAATAAAGATGAATTCATCTGGCTTTCTGTTTAAAAGGCAGATCCTTTGCTGCAGCATTAAGTGAGCAGGTGAGGGGATGTCTACGAACGCAGCATTTTGTTATAAGAAGAATCGCTTTGTAGCGAGGCAAAGACACACCGGCGCGGCGCCTCCTGCTGGTCGTCTGGGAATTGGCTCTTTTCCAGCGTACGGCACGCCCTCTGCAAGCCGGTGTCTCACCTGCCGCTGGCCCCGTGTCCCTCTCGGACCCCAGTGCCCTTTTCCTGGGGGTTGTGCCCCAGCAGTACCCCCACACTCCGGGTCTCCCCTCCCAGGGGAACCCCCAGCCCTCTAAACCCACCTTGCCTCAGTGGCTACTGCCAGTCCTCATCTAGCCCCCGCTCACGGGGGCCGACTGCAGTCTGTCATAGCCACTCATCATTGGCAAGGGGTTAGGACCTGCTGTCTTTGCCTAGCCTCAGGCTGCCCCTCTGCAGTCCCAGTACCTTTTGGGGCCTTTAACAAGGCTTGCAGCCTGGGGCTCCTCTTGCCTTCCCCCCAGCCCTGCTCTACTTCAGGTATCATAGAATCTCAGGGTTGGAAGGGACCTCAGGAGGTCATCTAGTCCAACCCCCTGCTCAAAGCAGGACAAATCCCCAATTTGGGCCCCAGATCCCCAAATGGCCCCCTCAAGGATTGAACTCACAACCGTGGGTTTAGCAGGCCAATGCTCAAACCACTGAGCTATCCCTCCCCCCGTACCTGGCTCCCAGGCAGCTAGGCCCTCTCCCTCTAGGGCTGGAGAGAAACTCCTCTGCCTTCTGGCCATACAGCTCTTTTATAGGGCCATCTGGGCCCTGATTGGGCTGGCCAGCCTCCCTCCTTCCCAGCCTCCCCCCTTCCCTAGCTTTTCCCAGCCGCAGCCCTCTCCGGGGCTGCTTTTAACCCCTGCCTAATGGAGTGGGGGCAGCCGCCCCACTACACGCTTTAATAATTTCCTCCCCCAAACCATCTTGTGCTTGACATAACTTCCACATAAAGTCATGGATTTGTAGGAAAGGAAGGGACCTCGAGAGGCAAAAAGAGGCCCAAGCGGGCAGCTCGGAGAGAATCATAGACTATCAGGGTTGGAAGGGACCTTAGGAGGTCATCTAGTCCAACCCCCTGCTCAAAGCAGGACCAATCCCCAATTTTTACCCCAGATCCCCAAACGGCCCCCTCAAGGATTGAACTCACAACCCTGGGTTTAGCAGGCCAATGCTCAAACCACTGAGCTAGCCCTCCCCAATCTACCCATGATTCAAGCAGCCTGAAAGGCCACTATGTGGGAATTAGCGAAAGTATTAAAGAAGCTTTGTTTGGTGAGCTCTAGATTAGGTTTTTATGGTGTTTCTCTCCCTTGTGGATTCTCGGATGATAAATAAAGGCTGAGCTCTGATGGAAGCTTTTCCAACAAGGAGCATCTCTAGGGGAGCTCTCCCGTGTGGATTCTCTGATGTGCAGTAAGGGCTGAGCTCCGAGAGAAGTTTTTCCCACACTCGCAGCATCCATAGGGTCGCTCTCTTGTGTGGATCCTTTGATGTCTAATGAGGGTTGAGATGTGAGAGAAGTTTTTCCCACACTCGCAGCATTCGTAGGGTCGCTCTCTTGTGTGGATCCTTTGATGTCTAATGAGGGTTGAGATGTGAGAGAAGTTTTTCCCGCACTCGCAGCATTCGTAGGGACGCTCTCCTGTGTGGATTCTCTTATGTATAATAAGGTGTGAGCTCCGAGTGAAGGTTTTCCCACACTCCCAGCATTCATAAGGTCTCTCCCCCAGGTGGATTCTCTTATGGTCAAAAAGCCCTGAGCGGCTACTGAAGCTTTTCCCGCACTCACGGCATTCATAGGGACGCTCTCCTGTGTGGATCCTCTGATGTGCCATAAGGGATGAGCTCTTACTGAAGGTTTTCCCACACTCACAACATTCGTAGGGTCTCTCGCCCGTGTGGGTGCTCTGATGCGTAACAAGGGTTGAGAGCCGAGCAAAGCGTTTCCCGCACTCACGGCATTCATAGGGACGCTCTCCTGTATGGGTCCTCTGATGTGTAATAAGGGATGAGCTCTGACTGAAGGTTTTCCCACACTCACAACATTCATAGGGTCTCTCTCCCGTGTGGACCCTCTGATGTGTAATAAGGTGTGAGCGCCGAGTGAAGCTTTTCCCGCACTCGGTACACGTGTTGTTTCGCTCTCCTGTGAGGATTCTCTTCTGGGCTGTGGTTTCCTTCTGAGTTTCCTGATAATTAATGGATTCACTCGTTTTCTCCCCGGTCTTGTTTCCTTGCTCTCTCTCTGGCCTGTGCTGGCTCTCAGAGGCTTTTCCCTCCACACGATGCCTGGACACGTTCCCTTGGGATCTTTGTGATAATCCCCCATGTGGTTCCACTTGCTCAGCATCTTGCTGCTGAGGATTCTGCTCCTCGTTCTCATTCAACAGCCCATCCCCTGCTGGGACAGAGGGAGAAACCTCAGCAACAGGGATGGGAAAGGGGAGAGCGAACCAAAATAAATGCTACAGTCAGGAAAAAAAAAACACCAGGATCAGAATCCCACCAAATGCTTCCCCGCACAGGAGAGAAGAGGGCATAAAATCTGTTTCTACAACCCATCTGGGGTGGGAGGTCAAGTTGGGAACTACGGCCAGGGGTCTGTCATTATGGGATGGGAGCCCTGAGCGATATCTGCCATGAGGAGACGACTCCTGCTGGGGACAATCCTGAACTCAGAGCGCTAACAAGGGGCTTTGTAGGGAATCCCAGCTGTTTCCTTCAGGCACACGCATCTTCTGAGCTGGTTTAATGATTCCTCACCTGGGCAGGCATCCCTCCAGGTGTCTCTTTCATCTGAGCCCTGGACATCTGGCACCTCTGGCTTTTCTCCTCGTTCCAGCTGGGAGATCACATCAAATTTGGAAACTAGAAACTCTGCTCAGAGAAAAGAAAACAAGTGAGATCAGGTGAGTTCACAGGAGATTTGTCACAATAAAACGGGCTATTATTTTAACGCAGTGATAGCCTGAGGCCACCTACCTAGGTGCTCAAATGTCCTCTGCTTAATGAGGCATTTAACTAGCCCCATGTCTGTGGGAACACACACATCCGGACACTGATAATTATTTTTAGTAAAAGTCACGGACAGGTCACAGCTCCCATGAATTTTTGTTTATTGCCGGCAACCTGTCTGTGACTTTCACTAAAAATAACCATGACAAAAACTTAACCATAATCACATCTAAGGATTCTATCAAGTTCTGCCAAAAATTTAGGCATTTTTGAGCAGTTTCCAACAGTAGATGTTGACCAGCAGCTATTGTGTGATCCCAAAAGGGGTTGTCTTTATCCTAGCAGACAGCATTGACAAAGAAGCCATCATTTTCAGGTATCAGTTCAACAGATCAGACAGCTACATCAAAATCTCTGAAGAGTGAGTTTGCTCTCTTGAGGTTGAAGCGACGTTGGGACGGAACAACGATGGGAACGACAGTGTCGATTATTCTCTTCTGTTTTATAGGTAGATGTAATCCTGATGCCTGGCTTAACAAAGCTGTTATTGGTGGTGTGTTCTCTCCAGCCAACATAAATCCTAGTATCCTGGGTGGTTTGTCCTATAACCCTCAGTGAATCTGCAGGCAGCGAATGCTGCTCCCGTGTTTTGTGCAACTATCAGCAACCATTTCCTGTTCAGAAGCAGACAGTCCTTCAACATTTGTGCAGAGAGAAGGACCTTCGGTGTCCGGACATGAATGAAAGTTCTTGTGACTGCAGTCTTCCTTTGTTTTATAGCATCATAGTAATAAGAAGTGGAAAAGCAATAGTAGAAGGTGTTCAGCGGGATTCCCAACCTTGACATTCCAAAGGTTAACAAACTACGAAGGGAAGTAGCAGATTCTCCATCCCTTGAAGCCTTCAGGTCAAGACTCGATTACTTTGGTGACACTTTATGGAATATGGGTGACCATTTATAATATTATCAACACCAATATTACAAAACTGCAATGAATCTTATACAAGAGATGCCATGTAAGGTATCAGTGGAAAAGTTATGATTTGCTAAAATATGATCATCTTGTTTATATGCACGTGTCATCTTTGCATCGTGAGTTATAAACAGGTGTGGTATCTCAAACTTGTGCTTGTTTCTGGGTGACGCCCCCAGACAGATTGGCCTTGATGGACCATCAAGCAGGCTGGACAGTGCTGATGCCAATCAGCTGTACAATGAACCCATTGAGAGAAGCCAGAGGCTACGCCTATGAGTCAGCAGGGCATATAAGGACATGGCTATGGACAGGGGACTCCAAATACTTTTCCATTCCTGTATGCTGGAAGCTTGGGTTTCGGACAGAGGATGTACCACCCACATGGCAGAAAACATAAAAAGGCAGCTGCATCTCCTCCATTTTGTCCTCAATTCTTCTTCTCACCTCTGGAGTAACTTCTCTACAAACTGAAGCTTTGAACAAAGGTCTGGCACGCCCATCCAAGCTTTGGGTGTGCTCCAGGGGGACTTTACAAGCCAGCAAACTCACTAACATGGCTAAGAACCTGATATATGGCCTCTGAAGTCGTATGTAGGTATCTGATTGCTTTGACCGTTTAACAACTCTCGTCTCAGTCTTTTCTAACAAACCTTTCGTTTTAGAAACTGAAGGACTGGCTGGCAGCGTGGTATTTTGGGGTAAGATCCAAACTAGGGGGTTGGACTAGATGACCTCCTGAGGTCCCTTCCAACCCTGAGATTCTATGATTCTAGGAGTACTGATCTGTGTATCGAGGCAGAATGGCCTCCCTCTGGACTGGAGAGCAAGGGATCACTACACTCCCCCTGATGTGCAGAGCCAAACCCCCCCACCTGGAAGTACCAGGGCTGGACAGGATGTATAAAGGGAGGGCTCTGCAGCTCTGTTGAGTGGGAGCCAGGGAAGGAGACGGACGCCTCCACCCTGCTGCGGCACCCGGGAGCTGAATCTGTGCTCTGCAGCCCCCTGCCCCTGGAGGGGACAGACCCAGAAGGGGAGTTGCTGGGACTACCATCCACTGTGTACTCAGAGGACCTGTGGATCTCAGAGGTACCAAACCCCAGGGAGGTGGGAAGTAGCCCAGGGGTAGCCCACGACTGTTCGGCTACGTGGCTGACGGCTTCTAGGTAGCGTGTCGCAGCGGGATCCCCTCTGACCCAGTGGCAGACCACTCCGCTGCCGGTAGGGCCCTGGGCTGGGACGCGGCAGAGTCGGGTGAGCCCGCGTCCCCCTACCCCTGCCACCCACCCCTACGGTGGCCGATGCCCCACCATAGGCCAGAAGGCCTGTGTGAAGCTACCGTCCGCCAGGCTAGGATGCTCTCACCCCTTAGAATCATAGAATCTCAGGGTTGGAAGGGACCTCAGGAGGTCATCTAGTCCAACCCCCTGCTCAAAGCAGGACCAATCCCCAATTTTTGCCCCAGATCCCCAAATGGCCCCCTCAAGGACTGAACTCACAACCCTGGGTTTAGCAGGCCAATGCTCAAACCACTGAGCTATCCCTCCCTTCCGGAGCCCCTAGACTGTGTGGGTGCTCACCCCTTCCGGAGCCCAGAACGGAGGGTTTGCTGGCTGCCTGGCCAGGGGGCCTGCTCCCTGCTCAGCCCCGCCCAAAGGGCTAGAGCGCCAGACTGTTACGTTCTGCCAGCCCCAGCGGAGGGGCTGCAAGGGGCTACCCAATGCCCTTCCCCGCCCGAGGCTGGGGAGAAGAGCACCAGACTGTTGGTTTTTTGCCTGTGTCAGACGGGCCCAGAACTACAGACTACTTACGGCTTGGGCCCACCGGTGCGACCCGAGCCCGAGGGTTATCGCCCAATACGATGAGGCAGAGTGGCCTCCCTCCCCACTGGAGAGCGAGGGATCACTACCATCTGGTAACGTGGCTGGTGCTTTGGGGATCAGAAGAAGGTTTTGTATAGTGAGTCGAGTTTTAAGTAACCGGGTCTATTTGCTGACTGGGAGCCAGAGCGTGGAATGCAGTAAGGGGGCCGTGTGATTTCTTTTTTCCAGCTTCCTGACAGGGGCACAGTTTGTGAATGGTGAATCTAACGACAGTGTTAACCACCAGTTTTGGGAGAATCTGCTCTTCTTTTTGCAGCCTGCACTGACCTTGGCATTTGACTGTGGGCTACCCTAGGCACCTCGGGTCACAACTTTCTAGAGCAGGGTTTCTCAAACTGGGGTCTGCAGACCGGTACTCCAGGGGGTCTGCGCGTCATAGCTGGGACCACCTGTCCCGCCGATCAACTCCTCCTGCTCCCTCCCCGGGCCTCCTGCATGCCGTGGAACGGCTGTTCGGCGGCGTGCAGGAGGTTCTGGGAGGGAGGGGGAGAAGTGGGGATGGGGTGCACTCAGGGGGAAGGGGTGGAAAGAGGTGGAGAAGAGGGGGGCAGGGGTGGAATGAGGGTGGGAAGAGGTGGGGCAGGGGTGGGCCTTTGGGGGAAGGGGTTTAGCCTGAGTGGTGGACTTGGGGGTCCGCAAAATTTTTTAAATCAAAATGGGGATCCTGGGGTTGCTAACATTTGAGAACTGCTGTTCTAGAGGCAAGTATCAGAGGGGTCGCCATGTTAGTCTGGATCTGTAGAAGCGACAAAGAGTCCTGTGGCACCTTATAGGCAAGAGTTCTGTGGCATGCATCTGAAGAAGTGGGCATTCACCCACGAAAGCTTATGCTCCAATACGTCTGTTAAGTCTGTTCTAGAGGACGATTTAGTCGTCGACAAGCTATTCAGCTCAGTGCAGCAGTCAGACACGGTGGCCTAATACTCCCTTCTGGCCACAAAATGGATGAATTTATAATCGAGATGAGGAAGAACTAAGGGAAGACGCTACTGTCTGTGTTTTGTTCCACAGGTTGGAATACCAGCATTTATCCGCCCGCCCTCCAACTGTGTGCACTGTCTCAGCAGTAGCTGTGATTGGATGGGGGAGGGATTCGTTGGAGTAGCATGGCAGAGCTGTGACGGTCATACAAAGATGGTCATAGGGGGGAGGGAAAGCTCAATGGTTTGAGCATTGGCCTGCTAATCCTGGGGTTGTGAGTTCAATCCTTGAGGGGGCCATTTAGGGATCTGGGGCAAAAATTGGGGATTGGTCCTGCTTTGAGCAGGGGGTTGGACTAGATGACCTCCTGAGGTCCCTTCCAACCCTGTGATTCTATGATTCTAAGGCCTGGTCCACACTAGGGGGGTGTGGTCGATCTAAGCTACGCAACTTCAGCTACGTGAATAACGTAGCTGAAGTCGAATATCGTAGATCGTTTTTTAAAAGTACTTACCCCGGTCCACACGGCAGCAGGCAGGCTCCCCCGTCGACATCGCTTCCTCCGCTCGCCGAGCTGGAGTTTCGGTGTCGACGGGGAGCGGTTCTGGGATCCATTTATCGCGTCTAGACGAGATGCGATAAATCGATCCCAGAACATCGATCACTACCCGCCGAATCAGGCGGGTAGTGTAGACTAGCCCTAAGAGAGGTGCATGTGGACCGAATATGCCTCCTTTCAGTGCTCAGTGTTGCAGGCTGTGTTAGTCAAGGTGCCCAGTGTGTGTTCTTGCTACGGGTTTGTCAGTCATTCGGTGCCATACAGGCTAGTGGTCGGCAGGATTTAGTGAGGTTAAAGGGGTGGTAACATTTTGCAATTCTGAGATATTACACTTTGTGCTCTACTGCTCCGTTCCCAAAGCGTTCTGTAGCAGGGGAGGGGAGAGTGTTAATCATAGAATCATAGAATCTCAGGGTTGGAAGGGACCTTAGGAGGTCATCTAGTCCTACCCCCTGCTCAAAGCAGGACCAGTCCCCAATTTTCGCCCCAGATCCCTAAATGGCCCCCTCAAGGATTGAACTCACAACCCTGGGTTTAGCAGGCTAATGCTCAAACCACCGAGCTATCCCTCCCCCTCATTGGCAGGTTGGGGTGTTGCTGAAACCGGGCAGAGTTGAGGTTGCATTGTGGGCGTGTCATGAACCTTCACTTTTCATTTACACTTTTAATCACCAAGGGGACGGGAATCCTTACCCAGCGAGGTCACATTCTCACAGTTCTCCTGCATGACATCCCTGTAGAGGGCTCTCTGAGCCGGGTCCAGCAGAGCCCATTCGTCTTCAGTGAAATACACAGCCACCTCCTCGAAAGTCACTGCACCCTGAAAGAGCAAGAGTCCGACACTCAGTACCTGCTGCCCCACTCACAGCCCCACTATTCACGGAACAGCAGGGCCAATTAATTGGAAGCCTCAGGAGATACAGAGTCCCACCCTGCTCAGAGCATCCAGGAGGAGTCAGGGTGAGGGGAGAAAAAGACTCCCACTTCCCTCCTAGCAGACAGAGGCTGGCAGGGTCTTCACACACCTAGCCAGAGGCGGATGCAGGAGATGGGCCCCTAGAAGTCTCCAGGCCCCTTGGTAGGAATCCCAACCTCCTCCCCATTGCCAGCAGCTAGATGGGAGGGGATGGGGCATCTCCCCTAAGCCCCTCTGGTCAGTGACTCCTTCATATCTCAGAGCAGCCCCCACTGAGTAGGTTCATGCTCCAGCATTTGGTAAGTTATCCCAGCCCAGCCCAGGGCATCTGTTTCCTGTTCCACGGAGAAGGAATTTCCACCAGGGTCTGTTCCTATAATCTAGTCCCCAAGTAAACACAAATATATGGAGATATGCCTATCTCATAGAACTGGAAGGACCTTGAAAGGTCATCAAGTCCAGTCCCCTGCCTTGACTAGTGGGACCAAGTACTGTCCCCCAATAGATTTATTTTGCCCTAGATCCCTAAATGGCCCCCTCACGGATTGAACTCACAGCCCTGGGTTTAGCAGGCCAATGCTCAAACAATTGAGCTATCCCTCCTCCCCATGTTCCAGGAGGTTTGTTACCCACTTTTCCCCTCCCTTTCTCCACCCTGTGCACAGGGGCTGACTTTTCCTTTTCCTCGTCCCACCATTGCCGCTCTCCGCCCTCCCCCAAGCCCTTCCCAGCTGTTTGGCCATCGGCGCCTATGACCCTGTGTATTTCCTGCCTCCTCCCACCTCCAGACTGAACTCCCCAGAAGTTCCCACCTCCTGTGTGTTTTCTGCCCCCCGCCCCACCTCTCTCCAGCAGGAACCCACCAGCAACGCCCTTGGGATCCCTACCTGAGCCTGCTCTTCTGCAGCCATTTCCCTTGGCAGATGGGGCCATCCGGAGCTAAATGGGCGTGTTATTCTGCAGCCTGTCCGGGCGAGAGGGAGAACTGGTGAGAGTCCAGAAGGGACTTTAGCTCATCCCACGTCTTGATTCCCCCTAGCGCTCTCCCTGCCGACAGACGTTCGTAGAATCATAGAAGATCAGGGTTGGAAGGGACCTCAGGAGGTATCTAGTCCAACCCCCTGCTCAAAGCAGGACCAACCCCAACTAGATCATCCCAGCCAGGGCTTTGTCAAGCCTGACCTTAAAAACCTCTAAGGAAGGAGATTCCACCACCTCCCTAGGTGACCCATTCCAGTGCTTCACCACCCTACTAGTGAAAAAGTTTTTCCTAATATCCAACCTAAACCTCCCCCTCTGCAACTTGAGACCATTGCTCCTTGTTCTGTCATCTTCTACCAGACACTCGTGCTGGGGACATCATCCGTCAGTCTAGGACTTTATTACAGCACGCACACAAACCCGTCCCTATCAGGACTGAACCCGCAGAGACATTTTCCAACCGTGACCTGGCCCCTGGGGGCAGCACCTTCCCCCTGCCGCACGGAGCAGAGGCAGGTGTAGTGCGGGGGCAGTAAATGAAATGAAATTTGCCGGAGGCGCGAAGGATCAGAACGTGGTCCGGCTGGGAACGGCCTCCCAGGCCGCAGTGACAGAAACGGGATGAAATTCAATAGTGCAAAGCGCAAGGTCACACACAGAGAGCGTCTAAGAAGAAGAATTTCCGCTGCAGGCCGTGGCTGGAAGAGACAGAGGAGGAAGGAGACCCGGGGGGGTTGGCGGATCACAGGTGACTATGAGGAAGGCTCCATGCTTGTCACTCACCTCTGTGACTTCTGCGGCTGGCCTGGGAGTTGCCTGAGCAGATGGGGCAGCCCCTGGGCCAGTCTCACCGGCTGCTGCTGGGGCAGCCATGGGCCCCCCTGCGTGTCCCAGCAGCAGGAGTTTGGGTGTGGGGGGGCTCAGGGCTGGGCATTGGGGTGCATGGCGGTGGTTATCCCCGGAAGGGTGACAGGAACTCCTCTCTCTCAGCTCCTAGCTCCGTGTGCTGCCTCCGTCCCTAGGCACCGCCCCCGCAGCTCCCATTGGACGCGGTGCCCAGCCAATGGGAGCTGCCGAACCGGGGCTGGGGGCGGGGAACCTGCCCCAGCCCCGCCAACCCCGCCCCCCTTCCCAGCACCCATGGCCTCCCCGCCCCCCAAGTTTTAGTCAGGGGTATATAGTAAAAGTCAGGGGCAGGTCACGGGTCTGAAATCTCCCCACGGCCCGTCGGACAGACACGTACCTGTGTTACTCCCCAGCTCCAGGCGCAGCGTCTCTAGGGGAAGGAGAGGACGGGAGAGGTGAGGATTCAGGGCCCTCGCATTCCCCTTGGGTATTAATGTATCCACTGGGGTCAGGGACATCACTAGAGTCCCCGACTCCTCCCCAGGGCCGGGGGGGGCTCGAACCAGGGGAGACGCCGCCCCCCCGACTCCCGCTCACCTTCGAATCCCAGCAGCACCTGCTGCAGGTGGGCGCTCTGCCGAGAGAAATCGCCGAGTCTCTTCTCCAGCGCCGCAAACCCCGGCTCCCGAAACGTCCCGTCCGCCCTGCTGGGGAAAGGAGGAGCGGGTGAGAAATGAGCCCGATCCCCACGCCGGCAATTAGTTAATAATTAAATAATTGACAAGGTCTTAATAAAGGACTTAACTATTATTAATTATCATTGAATCATAGAATCATAGAATCTCAGGGTTGGAAGGGACCTCGGGAGGTATCTAGTCCAACCCCCTGCTCAAAGCAGGACCAACCCCAACTAGATCATCCCAGCCAGTTATTATTATTAGCAATTAGTTAAGTCCTTTATTGTCCCAATCAGTATAATTCAGTGGGGAAACACCCCCTGCTCCCACGCAGCTCCCTATTTCTACCTTTTGTTCCCTTCCTTTCCCCACCCTCCTTTCTCCGTGTCTCTCTCTCCTCACTGTCCGTGTGTCTCTCCTCTCCTCCCTACAGCAGCTCCCTATTCCCACCCCTCAACGCTTCACTCCCCATTCCCCCATGCCATGGAAAATTGAATGTTGACATTAAAGTGTCCTCGTGTCCGCCGACCCTCCGATGAGATTAACAGGGGACAGAGGAGTTCACACCTCCCTGAGTCATGGCATCAGCAGACCCTGAGAGGCAACCGTGTCTCCGTTTGCAATGGGGAGGGTTTCTTTGTAACCAGGAGGGCCTGACACTTACTTAAAAAAAAAAGCTAAGCGGAGTTTCTGCACACGGTGAATACGTGATGTGGCCACATAAACCGGTCAGACAGGCCGGCTCTGGCCCATCTGTCTGACAGCCCTGGTGGGACCTCATTAGCTGTCGGAGTAACCAGCTCTGCCCCTTGCTGAGGCAGCCACTAGGGGGAGACGTGATCACAGGCACCGAGCCGGCGTGTCGCAGTGCAGGGCTCTGTATTTAGTGCAGATTCCTAATGTAACGGAGCGTGGGGGGGGGGGGAGAGCTGGGGACTCACCTGCTCCCAGTGCTCCCGGCACCCTGCAGAAGGAGAGGAAGAAGAGGCGAGTCGGGGGGGTTGTCCCAGGCGGGGGAGCTCCCCTGCTCTGCAGGGGAATCGCCAGTGGAGTCCTGGGTATTTGGGGAATTTCAGACACTCGGGTTCATGTTCCCAGACCAGCCGCCGTCCCCCAAGCAGGGACGTCTGCCCTCGGCAGCCCCACCAATCCCTGCTGGGGGTTCGCCATTAGAGAAGGATTCTCCCCAAGGACTTCACAGGAAAAAACCGTTTCTCTGCCTTGAGAGTCAAATTCCCCCCCCAGTGCTGAGAGCCCCACAAGCCCCTGGCCCCAGTAAGCCCATTAACCCGGGGTGAGCAGGGCCTTAGGCCGGGCTCAGGACCTCGGTTTGGGGGGTCCAAGTGCAAATGCAGACAGACGTTTGCAGGGCAGGAGAGACGGTCTTGGGGTTGCAGCCTCCAGGCCTCCCGGGACCCATCCCCAGCCCTCTGCCTCGCTTCCCCCTTTTGTCCCATAGGGATCATGGCCCTGACCCCCCTTTGTAAAATGCTTTGGGGTCTAGAGCTATAGGAACGCTGCGGATGATCATTGCAATGACAACCTGACCTGCAGGGGTTGGCTCAGCGGCTGCTGCCCCTTCTCTCCTCCCCGCTCACTGAGCAGGGAAATCTCCCCGCACAGTCTGCACACGCCCTCATCCCTTCTCCGGACAACGGCTCTCTCCAGCTCTTCCAGCCGGGACAGCAGCCGCTGCTCCTGCTCCTCCAGACACCCTCGCAGCTCCTTCCACGCCCAGACGATCTTCTGCCGCTCGGCGCCCGTCTGTTTCTGCAGCCGCGGGGAGAGGGTTGGTCGGGAACAGAAGTCAATGATACATTTGCCTCCCGGGAGTGATTTCCCAGAGCACAGGCTCTCTTCTGGGGGCGGAGGGGAAGCACATTTAGGCCAGGAAGGGTGAAGGGCCCAGGGCCGGGGTGAGCTGTCCAGCGCTAACAGGAGCGACCGTTCCCCCCAAAACCTCAGCAACTTGCACGGAGCCAAACTCTCCATCTCTCCAGCCCACATTTTATCTCCGTGCCCCCCTTCTCCTCTAGGAGCTAGAAAGGATCCCCGGTCCCTGTGACATGCAGCCAGCCCGGGGGCAGGGTCTCTGGGCTAACACAGACTGACCCTCTCCCGCTCAGCAGCCTCCTAAGGGCACCATCATGTCACCCCCGTGTCTGAGGCCCCCTCGCTGGGCTCCAGTGGGTCCCTGGCTGAGGCTGGCAGGCCGGGCCCTGCATCCACCATGTCACTTGGGCAAACCTGGGGGCAGGGGCCCCGGGCCCCTACCAGCAGCTCCTCGCTTTGCCGCGGCTCCTCGGCTTTGGCGGCTTCTCTCTCGTGTCGCAGAGGGGCCAGACGCTCTCGTGGGGGCTCCTGGAAGAAGCAAGGGGGGGGGGGTTACAAACCGCTGCAAACGGCCTCACCACGGCTCGATTTCAAGGCCGGTCCTGCCCTGGAGATGCCGGAGCAGAGTCCCTGGGAGGCACTTCAAATTTTTTTTCCCCAGGCCTGGTGCGACCTCAGCCGGGAAGCTCTGAGGGGGGCTGGTGAAACGGGGACCAGGTGTCCCAGAAAAAACACAGGGACCCCTTGGAGAAGTGACGGGTGCAGCCCAACCCCCGGCTCCCAATATCCCCTGCGCCCACCCACCTCCCAAGCAACCAACTTCAGGCATTGCCCCGAACTTCCCCCCTCCCGAACCGTGCTCCCACCCCACAGCCCTCACCATTAACATCAGTGCCAGATCTGAACATAGACCCCCCCCCCATCAAATATCGTCAAAGTCCCAGCTCTGCCCCCCCAGACACCCCCCAACCTCCCAGCTCTGCCCCCCAGACACCCCCCAACCTCCCAGCTCTGCCCCCACACACATTCCAGCTCTGCCCCCCCAGACACCCCCCAACCTCCCAGCTCTGCCCCCCCAGACACCCCCCAACCTCCCAGCTCTGCCCCCACACACATTCCAGCTCTGCCCCCCCAGACACCCCCCAACCTCCCAGCTCTGCCCCCCCAGACACCCCCAACCTCCCAGCTCTGCCCCCCAGACACCCCCAACTCCCAGCTCTGCCCCCCCAGACACCCCCCAACCTCCGAGCTCTGCCCCCACACACATTCCAGCTCTGCTCCCCAGACACCCCCCAACCTCCCAGCTCTGCCCCCAGACACCCCCAACTCCCAGCTCTGCCCCCACACACATTCCAGCTCTGCCCCCCCAGACACCCCCCAACCTCCCAGCTCTGCCCCCCCAGACACCCCCCAACCTCCCAGCTCTGCCCCCCACAGACACCCCCCAACCTCCCAGCTCTGCCCCCCACAGACATCCCCCAACCTCCCAGCTCTGCCCCCCCAGACACCCCCCAACCTCCTAGCTCTTCCCCCCACACACATCCCAGCTCTGCCCCCCCAGACACCCCCCAACCTCCCAGCTCTGCCCCCCAGACACCCCCAACTCCCAGCTCTGTCCCCACACACATTCCAGCTCTGCCCCCCCAGACACCCCCAACTCCCAGCTCTGCCCCCACACACCCCCCCCCAACTCCCAGCTCCGCCCCCCCACAGACACCCCCAACTCCCAGCTCTGTCCCCACACACATTCCAGCTCTGCCCCCACAGACACCCCCCAAACTCCCAGCTCCGCCCCCCCAGAGACCCCCCAAACTCCCAGCTCCAAACAACCCCAACCCCCAGCCCCAGCCGTGCCCCCCCAGCTCTGACCCCCATCTCCTCGCTCCCGGGCTCCGGGCTCTGCAGCCGAGCCGGGCTCCGGGACCCTCCTGCCGCTCCCGGGCTCCGTCGCCCCGGCCAGCCCCGCTCCGGCCGCGGGGAGCGCGGGGACCCAACCGGGCAGGGGGCGAACCAGGCAGCCGGGCCCGGCCCCTCCCGGCAGGCGCGTCTCCGCCCCACGCGTGTCTCCGCCCCCCCGGGCCCGATCCGCTCCGCGCTGCGCCCCCGACCCTGGCCATGGCCCGGTGCAAACACACAAAGAGCTCGGGGGGGCGGGGGGGGGCAGCTGGGGGGGGCGGGGCCGGGAGAACAAAGCCCAGATCCCGGGGGCGGGGCAGCTCATGGGGGCGGGGCTCTGGCACATGCCGGGGGCGGGGCTCCTCCTGGGGGCGGGGCTCTGGCACAGCCCGGGGGCGGGGCTCCTCCTGGGAGCGGGGCTCTGGCGCAAACCGGGGGCGGGGCAGCTTCTGGGGGCGGGGCTCTGGCACGGGCCAGGGGCGGGGCTCCTCCTGGGGGCGGGGCTCTGGCACAGCCCGGGGGCGGGGCTCCTCCTGGGAGCGGGGCTCTGGCACAGCCCGGGGGCGGGGCAGCTCCTGGGGGCGGGGCTCTGGCGCAAACCGGGGGCGGGGCAGCTTCTGGGGGCGGGGCTCTGGCACAGCCCGGGGGCGGGGCTCCTCCTGGGAGCGGGGCTCTGGCGCAAACCGGGGGCGGGGCTCCTCCTGGGGGCGGGGCTCTGGCACAGCCCGGGGGCGGGTCAGCTCCTGGGGGCGGGGCTCTGGCACAGCCCGGGGGCGGGGCAGCTCCTGGGGGCGGGGCTCTGGCACAGGCCGGGGGCGGGGCGGCTGCTGTGGGCGGGGCTCTGGCGCAAACCGGGGGCGGGGGCTCCTCCTGGGGGCGGGGCTCTGGCACAAACCAGGGGCGGGGGCTCTTCCTGGGGGCGGGGCTCTGGCACAGCCCGGGGGCGGGGCTCCTCCTGGGGGCGGGGCTCTGGCCCAGACCAGCTGCTGCTGCCTATATTTGCCCACCCTGCCCTTAAATATCTCCAGAGATGGAGATTCCAGACCCTCGCTGGGCAGTTTCTTCCAGTGCTCAACCACCCTGACCGTCAGGACGTTTTTCCTAATGTCCAACCTAAACCGCCCTTGCTGCAGCTTAAATCCATCGTCAATGCCAGGGAGCCCGGATCTGCCCCCAAGACATTTACCGTCTGAGAACATTTCTACGTCTCTACATGAATTAACGGGCAGGGCGCTGCCGTCCCTTGCCAGTGTTACAGACACACTGTAGTTGCATTCCACTCACTGAATCCAGCTTTGGAAATGACATGGGCAGAGCCCCATGACATGGGCAGAGCCCCATGACATGGGCATCCCCATGGTCCTACCCACGGTGCCACTGGTTGAGGGTCGATTTTGCATAATAAATCCCACCCAGCAAGGAGCACAGACTGTCAGTGAGGGTGAATGACTGTCGTGTCAGTAACTGGAATGACCTTTTCTCCCCATCTCTCACAGTCTATTTCCTTCCTGTTTCCCCTTCCCCCCGCCCCGCCCCCCAGGGCCGGCCCTAGCTTTTCGGCCACCCCAAGCAACAAAACCCACAAGCGCCGCCCCCCCCAATGCCGGCCAAAACACCCCCCCCAAAAAAACCGTCCCGCTAAAATGCATGGGGGAGGGCAGCGGGGAGTGCGGCATGCCCGCCGCCCCGCACCCCCTGCCAGTGGGGAGCACGGAACACCGGCCGCCCCGCTGCCCCGGCAGGGGCGCCAGAGGAAGGTGGTTTGGTTTTTTTTAAGTTTACAAAAGAAACTAAAAACCTTGAGTGCCGCCCCACCTCCAGGTGCCGCCCCAAGCACGTGCTTGGTAGGCTGGTGCCTGGAGCCGGCCCTGCCCGCCCCCCCCAAAAAAATCTAACTCCCCTTCCAGCCCAGCTATCTAGATCTCAATAAGGGAGAGAAGCCAGACAGTCCCCATGAACTCCAGTGCTAGTGATGTGAAAGGGGGTGCTGGCTGTCAGTTTTAAACTAAAGGGATGCATAGATGGGGGCTGGAGGAGAGGGCAAGGCAATTCACGAGGAGGGGCTGGGTTTAAAGGATAAGAAGCCCTGGAAATAGGGCATTCATGGCAGATTCAGCGTGGCTGAAGATTTGGAAGTGGTGGGATTCGAACCCACGCCTCCAAAAAGACTGTAGTCTTAATCCAGCACTTTAGACCACTGGGCAATACTACCAGGTATGAAGAGCTAGCTGTCTTTTCCTCTCCCTGTGTGGGCTTGTCTACGTAGGTCAACACTGTAGCATGAAAGGCTGTGTTGAAAATTTGCTCTTTACAGCATCTGGCGGGGGGAGAGCCAGGGCTGCCAAGGAGACCAAGGAATCCCGCGCACTCTGGATTGCTCTAATGAAAGGGCAGCACGTTCAAATGCACTAGCAGGAAAGCACTGGTCAGTGGGATCACTAATGTAAGAAGTGGCCACAGCTGAACTCATAATCAGACAGGGCTCACTTAAACCTCATTGGTTAGATCGGGCGTGGGGTTCATTACACCAACAATGTGGGTTTGAGCCCATTAAGGACTCCCATGACGGGACGTACATTGTAGATGCTGAAATTGTAGCTTGTCCTTCATTTTATTTTCAGACAGCTACTCCGCTCAAAAAGAACAGGAGTACTTGGGGCACCTTAGAGACTAACAAATTTATTTCAGCATAAGCTTTCGTGGGCGATAGTCTACTTCATCGGATGCATAGAATGGAACATACAGTAAGAAGATATTGACACATCCGGTGGGTAGCAATCGATCTATCGGGGATCGATTGATCGCGTCTCGTTTAGACGCGATTCATCGATCCCCGAACGGGCTCCCCGCCGACTCCGGAAATCCACCTCGGTGAAAGGCAGAAGCGGAGTTGACGTGGGAGCGGCAGCGATCGACTCGCCGCCGTCCTCACGGCCAGGTAAGTCGATCTACGATACGCCGACTTCAGCGATGCTATTCTCGTAACTGAAGTTGCGTATCGTAGATCGACCCCCCCCTAGTGTAGCCCAGGGCTCAGAGAAACATGAAAAGGTGGAAGTACCCATACCCACTGTAAGAGGCTAATTAATTAAGAGGAACTGTTATCTCCAGGGGAAAAAAACGTTTAAAGTGATAATCAAGATGGCCCATTGCGGACAGTTGACACCGGGGAAGGGATAGCTCAGGGGTTTGAGCATTGGCCTGCTAAACCCAGGGTTGTGAGTTTAATCCTTGAGGGGGCCATTTAGGGATCTGGGGCAAAAATTGGGGATTGGTCCCCCTTTGAGCAGGGGGTTGGACTAGATGACCTTCTAAGGTCCCTTCCAACCCTGATAGTCTATGATTCTATGACACAAAGGCGTGAGGATACTTAACTCAAGGCCACTGCGGTCTCTTATGGAAACAGAGGGTACAACAAAGCGACCGGTGTGGGTGACCCAAATACTTCAGTGTATAACTCTAGCTCATTTGGTTTTCTTTAATCATAATGTGCTAGCTGTTAACCACGACTTTACCGTCCTTTTCAAAGTCTCTCTGAATACATTTGCTAGAGGAAGCTGTGGACCGCTGAGGGAAAGGGCACTTTTTAGTCATTCCAAAACATATTTGGACAAAACATCTTTTTGGTTCATTTCAGGAGCAGAAGAAAACCTGCTTGCTCAAAAGTGCAAACCTTCAGAATACCCCTGCCTGTTAATTCATTAGTCATAGAATCATAGAATCACAGGATTGGAAGGGACCTCAGGAGGTATCTAGTCCAACCCCCTGCTCAAAGCAGGACCAACCCCAACTAAATCATCCCAGCCAGGGCTTTGTCAAGCCTGACCTTAAAAACCTCCAAGGAAGGAGATTCCACCACCTCCCTAGGTAACCCAGTCCAGTGCTTCACCACCCTACTAGTGAAAAAGTTTTTCCTAATATCCAACCTAAACCTCCCCCTCTGCAACTTGAGACCATTACTCCTTGTTCTGTCATCTTCTACCACTGAGAACAGTCTAGATCCAGCCTCTTTGGAACCCCCTTTCAGGTAGTTGAAAGCAGCTATCAAATCCCCCCTCACTCTTCTCTTCTGCAGGCTAAACAATCCCAGTTCCCTCAACCGCTCCTCATAAGTCCCTTCCAACCCTGATATTCTATGATTCTAATATGAGTCCGATACATTTTTGCCCATCATACCTGGTTCTGTGGTGTAATGTGCCGCACTTTAGACTTTGACTCCAGTGATCTGAGTTCGAATCTCGGTAGAACCATGTCTTGAGTTGTTTTCTACATCCCATTGTAAAGAAAAACTCATAGGAGTCGGGGAGCCAGTTTCCCTTCCCTTTTCCAAACGTCACCTCTGTTAGTCTATAAGGTGCCACAGGACCCTTTGTCACTTCTACGAAAGTCACCACGGAAGATTCTTGCACAGCAGGGAGGACACCAGCGTGAAGATGGTGGAGATTCCTAGTAACATCCACGTTTCCAAACTGCTGCTGAAATCCACCCGCACACTCAGTTTGGCTTGAGAACGGCCCCACCAGTTCGGCAACCAGCATGGGGGTAATGGGGAAAGAATTTGTTTAGGGCCAGTAAAACCATGCTACTGAGTGACCTGGGCTCAAAAACATACCTGCGGTGAGAGACGCTTGTGGCTTCCCTTTGATAGCTCAGCTCAGCGGCGCCCACTCCCACGCGCCTCTTTGCCTCCTCCCCCCAGGGCCCTCCGCCTGCCGGCCAGCCCCTCGCTAAGCCTGGCTAATAGCCATGAATTTGTCTGAGTCTTTTTTGAACCCTGTAGCAGCGTAGCTATGAAAACTGAAACAGTGCTTCAGTATCTTGTAACCCTTCTGCCAGGTTCACTATAGAATCATAGAATATCTGGGTTGGAAGGGACCTTAGGAGGTCATCTAGTCCAACCCCCTGCTCAAAGCAGGACCAATCCCCAATTTTCCCCCCAGATCCCTAAATGGCCCCCTCAAGGATTGAACTCACAACCCTGGGTTTAGCAGGCCAATGCTCAAACCACTGAGTTATCCCTCCCCCCTATTTAGGGCAGGGGTCTCAAACTCAAATTACCACGAGGGCCGCATGAGGACTAGTGCATTGGCCCGAGGGCCGCATCACTGACTCCGCCCCCTCTCCGACCCTTCTCCGCCTCCTCCCTTCAGCGTGCTGCTCCCCGCTCCTTCCGCCTTACAAAAATGAAGAGTAATATAGTATGCTATTAAAAGTAAATATATATAAAACGTAGCTAGATACGTTTATGGAGGGGATGGTTTGATGGGATAACATGATCTTAGTCAAAGGTCAATTAATTGCCATCAGTGGTAAAAAGGCCCAATGGTCAATGATGGGATGTTAGAAGTTACTACAGGGAACTTTTTCCTGGGTGTCTGGCTGGTGAGTCTTGCCCACATGCTCGGGGTTCAGCTGATCGCCATATTTGGGGTCGGGAAGGAATTTTCCTCCAGGGTAGATCGGCAGAGGCCCTAGAGGTTTTTTGCCTTCCTCTGCAGCATGGGGCACGGGTCACTTACCGGAGGATTCTCTGCATCTTGAAGTCTTTAAACCATGATTTGAGGACTTCAATAGCTGAGACATCGGTGAGGGGATTATTCCAGGAGTGGGTGGGTGGGATTCTGTGGCCTGCATTGTGCAGGAGGTCAGACTAGATGATCATAATGGTCCCTTCTGACCTTAAAGTCTATGAGTCTATTAAGTTTTTTTATTAACTTCATTAACTGAAGCCTCCCCCACAACCCCGCAGCAGCTAATCCGCGGGCAGGGGGCAGCCTCCCGCCCTCCTGCCCCCCCGGCCGGCTCCCGCCCTCCCGCCCGCGGCAGCAACTCACCTCCGCCGAAGCGGCGGCCCTGGCTCCGCCTCTTCTCATCCCTTCCCTGTCCCCCTTCAAGCCCCTTCCCCAAAGTCCCCACCCCAACTCCGCCCCCTCCCCACTCCTATTACAACCCCTTTCCCAAATCCCCGCCTCTTCTCCCCCGCCCCCCCCGTGCGCACGGCTTCCCGCTCCTCCCCCCTCCCTCCCAGAAACCGCGAAGCCACCAGACAGCTGTTCTGGTGGCGGGAACTGCCTGGGGGTAAAAAAAAAAAAGGGGGGGGGGAGGGGGCGTGGGGAGCCCGGCGGGGGAGCCCGCCTCCCGCCTGTTTGAGACCCCCGATCTAGGGGGGTTCCTTTTGACAGTGCAACACAGAACCAGTTTGAACCCCACCCAGTAATCTGGGGAAATTACACCCCACCCCATGGCACATCCACGAAGCAATGCTTTCCCCTCATATGACCATGAACTTGTCCAGGGAGGTTGTGGAATCTCCATCACTGGAGGCTTTTAAGAGCAGGTTAGACCAACACCTGTCAGGGATGGTCTCTAGCGAATACTCAGCCCTGCCATGAGTGCAGGGGACTGGCCTAGATGCCCTCTCGAGGTCCCTTCCAGTCCTACGAGGGTATGGTTTTAACAGGGTGCAGGAGCTTGCAAGTTTCCCACCTCTGCACCCAGATAAATGATGCAGCCCCTGCCTCCTACAGTAGAGAAACTCATGACGGACGGATCCTTCTGAAAGGAGCAGGGGTGAGGAGCACCGATGACTGGTAGGTCCATCAATGGTTATTAGCCAGGATGGGCAGGGATGGTGTCTCTAGCCTCTGTTTGCCAGAAGCTGGGAATGGGCGACAGGGGATGGATCACTTGATTACCCGTTCTGTTCATTCTCTCTGAAGCACCTGGCGTTGGCCACTGTCGGAAGACAGGACACTGGGCTAGATGGACCTTTGGTCTGACCCCATATGTCTACACTGACTCAGCTAGGTGGGTGCCTGGGATGAAGGAAACCCCTATACAAACCCTTGCCAGAGACGATATATGATATGCTCGACACTGGACATATTGCCCCACAGCACTGGAGTGATCAACCCAGGGATGGGGCAATACATGGAGCGGGGCGGAGTTGGGAACCTCTCGCCCCATGTATTTTCCCCGCAGGCCTTTTCCAGTGTCTCCCTCTCTCCTCCTTCCCCGTCTGGCTGGGAGATTTGTTCCCTGTCCCGTCCTCAGTGCTTTCCCCCCTGGCTCTCTCGTCATCGTCACCTGGCGTGCCCGGCTCGGCGCTGGGGCTGGTTCCAGCCACTTCAGACAGCCCCAGCCCCGGTGGGGTCTGTGCTGGGGGGAGCCCGGCATTAAAGCCCCCTGCCCCGTGCAAAGCGGGCTGGGGGATTCAGGTGGGGAAAGAGATCGGGCCCCAGTGGGGGAGTGGAGGGGTGGGTGGGTTCCTGGCAGGGACGCAGGAAGGGATGGGAAGAGGCAGTGTCCCCCATGGAGAGAGCCCAGCCCCAGGTTAGCCAGTTTAAGATGCTACCCAACGCAGCTCCCACCAGCTGCCCGTCACCTGCCCAACGCCACTGCGACTGCTGCCTTCCTGCGAAGTAAACTCGGGGCTTCCACACCCCTCCTTTCCCAGGGCTCCCTGCTGCCCTGCCATTCACATGGGCTCAACCTCCTCTGACCTGTGATACCCACCGCCCATAATGATAGAATAACAGGGTTGGACGGTGTCACGGAGTATAGGGGAGTCCGGCCCTGCACCCCTCTTCCCCGGAGTCACTGGAAGTCTCAGCCAGTCAGTAGAACAGAAGGTTTATTAGAGATGCCAGGAACACAGTCCAACCAGAGCTTGTCAGTACATCCAGGACCCCTCAGTCGGGCCCTTCCGGGGGGCAGGGAGCTTAGACCCCAGCCTGGGGCTGCCTGCATGTCACCCCACAGCTCCAAACAGGGCAGGGAGGCCAGACCCTGTCTGCCCCTCTCCCCTCTTCTCTGGCCAGCTCCAAACTGAAACTCACCAGCCCCTCCTCCCCCTTTGTCTGCTTCCCGGGCCAGGAGGTCACCTGATCCCTTTGTTCCAACACCTTCAGCTCATACCTTTGCCGGGGAGGGGCCGGGTCATCTGTTGCCAGGAGACCGAGTGTCGGCCCTTCTCTGTGTCCAGGCCTTTGCCTTCTAGGGCTTTGTAACAATCATGCTCCGTTGTCCCACCACCTAGATACTCAAGCACCGCATAGGGGAAACCGAGGCACCCACACAGTACTCAGGGAAACCTTAACAACAGTCCTAGTTCGTCTCAGACGGGACCTCAGGAGGTATCTAGTCCAACCCCCTGCTCAAAGCAGGACCAATCCCCAATTAAACCATCCCAGCCAGGGCTTTGTCAAGCCTGACCTTAAAAACCTCTAAAGATGGAAATTCCACCAGCTCCCTAGGGAACCCATTCCAGTGCTTCACCACCCTACTAGTGAAAAAGTTTTTCCTAATATCCAACCTAAACCTCCCCCTCTGCAACTTGAGACCATTACTCCTTGTTCTGTCATCTTCTACCACTGAGAACAGTCTAGATCCAGCCTCTTTGGAACCCCCTTTCAGGTAGTTGAAAGCAGCTATCAAATCCCCCCTCACTCTTCTCTTCTGCAGGCTAAACAATCCCAGTTCCCTCAGCCTCTCCTCATAAGTCATGTGCTCCAGCCCCTAATCATTTTTGTTGCCCTCCACTGGACTCTTTCCAATTTTTCCACGTCCTTCTTGTAGTGTGGGGCCCAAAACTGGACACAGTACTCCAGATGAGGCCTTACCAGTGCCGAATAGAGGGGAATAATCACGTCCCTCGATCTGCTGGCAATGCTTCTACTTATACAACCCAAAATGCCGTTAGCCTTCTTGGCAACAATGGCACACTGTTGACTCATATTCAGATTTCTTTTGGCCCAATCCTCTATTTTGTCTAGGTGGCTCTGTGTCTGCCCTGTGAGCTCGCTGGGCCCTGATTGGGTGCTCCGTGCAGCCTGTCCACAGGCATGGCTTCCTCGCGGCCCTGGGGGTGGTTAACTCCCCGCTCCGCCCCAAGCTCCCACCCTGCCTCTTTCTGTCCCTGCACCACCCCAAGCCCTGCCCCCACCCCACCCCACCCCACCCCACCCCACCCAAGCTCCCACCCTCACCCCACCTCTTTCTACCCCTGTGTCACCCCTGGGTGGCCCCTTACACCAAGAATCACAAGAATAGTCCGATTAGCCCTGATCCTAAAGGACCAGTCTCTTATCCCAGGTCAATTACACTTTAGGTCTCATACCAAAGTCAACTCTTGTAGCCAGTCCTATAGTAAACTATATGAAGGTTTATTAACTAGGAAAAAGAAGTCAGAGAGTTACTTACAAGTTTAAAGCAAGCAAACATAGATGCACGAATAAGTTACACAGTCTTCGGTTTCTGCCATATTTCTCCTTTAGGACTAACCCAGACTAAGCAACTGGGGATCTCTTACTTATGTCTAGAAACACCTTGCCCCTCCAAGAATCATCCAGATCCACAGTTCCTTTTGTTTGGGGTATTTATCCCCCTCCTGCCATGTGTTCTGAGCTTTAAACTCAGCTGATGGGATGAGTCCATGCGCAAAACTCATTTTCATGGGGATGAGAGAGCAGAAAAACAATGTCTTCGTCCTTTCGTTGATGGCTTCTCAATCCAGATGTAGAGTTTCCAGTAAGATCTAACCATAGCCAGTCTGGCTATAGGGGGGCTGGGGAAGGGGGAACAATTTCTGGAGAAGGGCAGCCCTTCACACTAATTAACATCGCTCTTCTGTATGGCGATTCGTACAGTCACAGAGGCTCACATGACGCACACTCCAATTACAACAACATAGAACACAGATAGAACAACTAAGATTAATGCATGGCATTCAACAGAGTCTAAACATTAAACACTTTCTTAGAATGCTAATACCTATTTTACCAAAATGATCCCACAAGACAGATTCCAGTATCTGTTAGCCCTGGTCTACACTGGGTGTGTGTGTGTGTGTGTGTGTGTGTGTGTGTGGGGAAAATCGACCTAAGATACACAACTTCAGCGACGGGAATAGCGTAGCTGAAGTCGACGTATCTTAGGTCGACTTCCCTCGGCATCTTCACGGCATGGGGTTGACTGCCGTCGACTCCGCTTGCACCTCTCACGGTGCTGGAGTTCCGGAGTCGACGGGAGAGCGCTCGGGGATCGATTTACCGTGTCTAGACTAGACGCGATAAATCAATCCCCTGATAGCTCGATCGCTACCCGCTGATCCAGCGGGTAGTGTAGACCTACCCTTAGTGTCCAGTTCAGACAAGGGGGACTTTGGCCTGCCATGATCACACCTGCCTCATATCCCTATACAAATTCAAAGGAGGGAATTGATGACTATTAACCAAAGCCGACACTCAAGGAGGAATATGTAGGGCGGATGAACAAACAAATAAAACCGAGAACACTTAGCACTAAGGCTAAACTATTATATATTACTATAAAAATACTAAACTGTAAACAATTAAACAATTAACTGTATTAAACAATACAGTTAAGATCAAATCACAAAATCAAAGAGCTAATGCTACTGCATTGGACTCAAGTCATCAATTGAGCCAAATCATCAGATTAATACAGCAGATAATCAACTCTTATAAATGCTAAAACTCGAATCCAAGGAACTGGCTGAAAAACAGGGGTGAAATATGCCTTGGCTACAGACAACCTGGCCTGACTCAGTTCGACTGAGACAGACTTTGGGCTGCTGTCAGCTAGGAAAAGTCTCCCTTAACCAAGCAGTTTTCTTAAAATATCTATCATTACAAACCACATTGTGTGGGAATGTGTGAACCCCGAAGATCTCAAATGTGAAAGAAAAACAAGTTTTGAGGATGTTTCCATAGTCTGGTCTCAGGGTTAATATTCTAAGGTCAGGTCTACACTAGGGGCGGGAGTCAACGTAAGGTACGCAACTTCAGCTCCGTGAATAACGTAGCTGAAGTCGACGTACCTCGCTCGAAGTATCGTGCCATGAGGACGCCACAGGGTGGATTACCGGAGTGGATTATCGGAGTCGACAGCAGAGCAATCGGGGATCGATTTATCGCGTCTACACTAGACGAGAAAAATCGATCCCTGAAAGATGGATCGCTACCCGCCGATTCGGCGGGTAGTGTAGACTTGCCCCTAAGAGCTGGCTTCAAAAGGAAAAGGGGGGCTCAGCACCCGTTAAAATAACTGTTTGCAAAGGTTTTAGCAGAAAAACTACCTACTGCATCACTACTCTTACAAATAAATGTGGACATCTCATGACAGATGTCACATCCTTTGCAAATAAGAGAAGAAGGGTAATCAGTGTCCCTTAAAGTCTAACTGGGTAAAAGGTTACATAAGAGGGAAAAAATACTTAAAGACAAGTTAACAGAAATTCGCTTTGATGTGTATCAAAATAAATTCCATTCAAAATAGAAATAATTGACATCTATACTGGGTCTGTATTCTCATATACAGTATTTCTCTTACATATTCCACCACCCCAATACTTGGAGTGAGTTTTTACTTCAGAACTCTTTAGTCTGAAGGGGATAAATTACATCTCATAAACTTTTCAGGATTATCCATCATTTCCTTTATTACTAACAAAACAAAAAAAATATATACAACTCTCAGTTTTCCAATTATCACATAATTAGTCTCTGACTCTTTAACCACCATCTTTGTGTTTTATTTCATTTTTGCTGGTTACAGTAACACATTCAAAGCTTACAAAAGGGGGTTGGACTAGATGACCTCCTGAGGTCCCTTCCAACCCTGAGATTCTATGAAAATCTTATATGTCAGTTTTCTTTTAATTCCCACTTCCACCAAGTGAACTTTTATGTCAAGTTGTTTACCCCAACATAGGTTCTTCCATTTCTACAAGTTCATTTAACTTTGGGTCTTCTGTCATAAGTTTTGGAGAAAAAAGCCTCGCACTATGTAGCAAGATTTGCATCACGAGCAAACACCTGTATGCTATTTCCACACTTTCTAATCTTTCAGGATGTGGGAGAGAAGTGATACCAATGCTTGGGACACAAGAGCAAAACTAGGAGACAAAAGAATAACATCAGGACTCAACATCTGTGTATCCTGAAGTCTGAACTCGGAATCGGACACATTCTTTCCCTCACTGGTAGCCATCACTTGCACAAAAGGAAAGTCGTTGTTGTCCAACCAGGCAGCCAGATTGGGATCCTTGAGGAAAGAATGTTCTCTGAAGACATGAGTGGTTTCTCTTGTTACCCCATGAAATGTTGGATCCAAATGGAAAAGGACAATTCCTCACGATCTAACCATGGGACTGTAATCAGTGACACTGAACTCGGAAATGGTATTCTAAAACAATGCGACTTGTGATGCAAGCCAACAACTGGCTGCCTGCTATTTCTACCTGAGCTCTTGCCAAACCCTTGGCCAAGGTTAATTTACACCCCAAATCTCAAGAGTGTGAGTGAGGAACGGCTTCTCCCCAGCATTCTCAATTTCTTTCTTTGTTTAATCTGGTGGCACGGGTCTAAATTAGGGACTGGATACAAACCTGGATCCGAATTTCTGTAAGCCAGTAGACGTGGGATTTCTATTTGAAAACAGTTTTTTCCTGCAGCTACGTCACATTCAACACTTAATTCGTTTTATACATAATTACAGCACGTACAAAGAGTGAGTTCAACAAAAACACCACGTCTATTTCTCCACATCTGCATAGTTAGGGACAATATTTCCCAAATCACAGGAGATATCTTCAGGAGTAACCTGGGTCACACACGCTTTGGGAAGGAAAAAAATACATGGGCATTATTTGCCCAGTTGAAAGTCACATACAATGAAATTGTCTCCCTGGATCATCTGAGATATTAACCTAAATAACTGAATAGCACTGTGATCGCAGGCAGTTACTTCAATGAGTTGCAGTTTGGGGTCTGCGGTTGCTCACCATTTCAGACTGGAGACTTAAAAACACGACTATTGCTTTGTTGGCATGCCAAACAGCTTGGAGTATTCTCCCCTGTTGATTGAACTGCACTTGAATTTCCTCTGGGTCATAATGGAGAGGTGGGAGGAAAGCAAAAATATACTAAGGGCTGCTCTACACTAACCCCCCAATTCGAACTAAGATACGCAACTTCAGCTATGTGAATAACGTAGCTGAAGTCAAACTATCTTAGTTCGAATGAAAAGGTATTTACCCGGGGTCCACACGCAGCACGCAGGCTCCCCCGTCAACTCCGCCTACTCCGTTCGTCGAGCTGGATTACCAGCGTCGACGGCGGAGCACTTCCTGGTTCGATTTATCGCGTCTAGACAAGACGCGATAAATCGAACCCAGAACATCGACCCGACGGGTAAGTGTAGACCTACCCTAAGACATGGCTATTTTAGCAAATGGTCAAAGTCCCCAATAAATCTGAGCTACGCCCTGTCAAACTAAACTAATATCTAGTTGTGTGACCAAAGGGCCTTCAGGCATGATAGGAAAAACCCACCTCACAGAGAGGTCATAAGACACATTCAGGGTCATAACGTGAAATTCCACCACAGGTTCATAGAATATCAGAGTTGGAAGGGACCTTAGGAGGTCATCTAGTCCAACCCCCTGCTCAAAGCAGGACCAATCCCCAATTTTTGCCCCAGATCCCTAAATGGCCTCCTCAAGGATTGAACTCACAACCCTGGGTTTAGCAGGCCAATGCTCAAACCACTGAGCTATCCCTCCCTCCCTGGGATAACTGAGAAGCAGGACCACTGATTCTCCCATCATCTTCTCTGAGTCGTTCAAACCTCCTTCACTCACCACTGTCTCATTAGTATCAAGTTGTGTTATTTACAAAAGCTTTAGCATCATTGGAATGGGGGGAGGGGCGCAAAACCAGCCAACTTTCCCATCTGCGAACAATCCCAACTCATCAGGAAAAAGACCAAAAGTGGCTTCGCCAATAGATGAAAACTGGGATTTAAACTCGGTGAGATCGCAGTGTTTGGGATCCATTCGAATTCCCCGTCCAGTGCTGGGACACTTTCATCGCTAGCCCTAGTGAGTCTGATTTAGGATCAAAGAAATGAAAGCGCCATTCGGAAGTACAGAAGACTGAGGACGCCGCATCTCATGACTCTCTAGGATGTGGAGGGGTAGAATTTGAAGACGAGACCTTCTATTTTAGCCGTGCGGAAATTAACGCTGCTGGGGTGATGGGGAAGGAGGGGATCCCTCTGAATCTCCCCATCTTCTTCGGGCGTCACGGTGGCGCAAAAGACTTTTTTCCCCACCCGTGCTCCCACTTTCATTCTATATAAATATCTTTTAAATGAGAAAAATGGTACAAAAAGTATATAACTGCTCTTCAGCACACCCTAGGGCAATGTGAGAACAACAGGGAATGAGACAATTTATCCTCAACGGGGAACTTGATAACTCACAACTGCTTTGCAATGGGAGGAACAATACAAATGTGATGCTCTGGGCTTTTTTAGACTATGGAAAGCGTTCGTTTATTTTGCAGTAATGCTTTTGTTAATTCCCACTGAATTCGGGGGGGAGGGATAACTCAGTGGTTTGAGCATTGGCTTGCTAAAGCCAAGGTTGTGAGATCAATCCTTGAGGGGGCCATTTAGGGATCTGGGGCAAAAATTGGGGATTGGTCCTGCTTTGAGCTAGGGGTTGGACTAGATGACCTCCTATGGTCCCTTCCAACCCTGATAGTCTATGTCAGCTCATGAGGATATAGGCTAGCTAGCCACACCCACTCCTGCAAGAGTAGCTCTTTTTTTAATTGGGATAGCGAACATGAGCTAGCTAACTGCATGGGAAAAACCTAGTGGAGGTGAGGCCCAAGTAGACTGTGCCTCAGAGTAGCTAATCCTTATCTCCCTCACCTTGGCTGATGGACATCCCCGGCAAGAGAGACGCTCTCCCATGACTCACAGGAGTTGATAGGGAGGACCCCGGTGTTCATCGCAAGGAAGGGCGAGCAGCAAAACACAAAAGCGGACCACTCACCTGGGGAGGTGAGAGACCACACTAAAGATAATTCTGCCAATATCCTTAAAGATTAGAATCATAGAATCTCAGGGTTGGAAGGGACCTTAGGAGGTCATCTAGTCCAACCCCCTGCTCAAAGCAGGACCAATTTCTGCCCCAACTCCCTAAATAGCCCCCTCAAGGATTAAATTCACAACCCTGGGTTTAGGAGGCCAATGCTCAAACCACTGAGCTATCCCTCCCCCCGAATTTGGTGGGAATTAACAAAAGCATGAATGCATAACAAACAACCCCACCAACTTGTGTCAGGCTTTTGACAAGGTTTTGAAGGTGTTTCTCTCATGTGTAATAAGGCGTGAGCTCAGTGTGAAGGTTTTCCCATACAAAGCATTCATAGGGTCTTGCGTCTTTGTGGATCCTCTGATGTGCATTAAGGTTTGATCGCCGCGTGAAGGTCTTCCTGCACTCACAGCACTGGTAGGGTCTCTCCCCGGTGTGGATCCGCTGATGTTTAATAAGGTTGGAGCTCTGACTGAAGTTTTTCCCGCACTCACAGCATTCATAGGGCCGCTCCCCCGTGTGGATTCTCTGATGCGTGATCAGGTCTGAGCGGTAGCGGAAGGTTTTCCCACACTCACGGCATTCGTAGGGCCTCTCTCCGGTGTGCATTCTCTGGTGCCTAGTTAGGTGTGAACTGTGAGTGAAGGTTTTCCCGCAGTCTCCGCATTCATAGGGGCGCTCGCCTGTGTGGATCCGCTGATGTTTAATAAGGTTTGAACTCAAACTGAAGGTCTTCCCGCACTCCGCGCATTTATAGGGTCTCTCTCCCGTTGGGATTCTCTGCTGGGCGGTGCTTTCCTTGAAGTTGTGGGGAGTTTCCTGACAATGAGGGGATTGGCCCACTTTCTCCCCTGGTTGGCTTTCCTGGTGCCTCTCTGGCCTGGGCCGACTCTCACAGGCTTTTCCCCGCACATGAAGCCTGGACACGTTCTCTTGGGATCCTTGCAATAACCCCCCGTGTGTTTCCACTTGCTCAGCATCTTCCTGGTGAGGATTCTCCTCCATATTCTCACTCAGCATCCCAGCACCTGCTGGGATAGAGAAAGAAACCTCAAGACGAGTCTACGCTACAAAATGTAGTCAACCTAAGTTCTGTCGACATACACCCATCTTAGTATATTTTTGCTTTCCTCCCACCTCTCCATTATGACTGAGAGGAAATTCAGGTTTCAGAGTAGCAGCCGTGTTAGTCTGTATCTGCAAAAAGAACAGGAGGACTTGAGGCACCTTAATTAAATTATTTTGCTAGTTAAATTGCTGTTGCACGTCCACGCGATGCTCCTGGCATGGGCAGTGCGCGTCCTCACCAGGAGCGCTTGCACCGACTGAACAGCCAGCGCGGGGCATTGTGGGACAGCTTCTGAAAGGCAGCAACAGTCGATGCAAACAACGCAGTGTCTACACTGGCATTGCGCCGACATAATTACACCAACTTAAGCACCACGCTTCTCACCTAGGGGGAATATTTAGAACATAAGAACGACCAGACAGGGTCAGACCATCTAGCCCAGTGTCCTGTCTTCCGACAGTGGCCAATGCCAGGTGCCCCAGAGGGAATGAACAGAACAGGAGATCATCAAGTGATCCATCCCCTGTCGCCCATTCCCAGCTTCTGACAAACAGAGGCTAGGGACACCATCCCTGCCCATCCTGGATAATGGCCATTGATGGACCTATCCTCCATGAATGTATCTAGTTCTTTTTAGAACCCTGTACTAGTCTTGGCCTCCACAACATGCTCTGGCAAAGAGTTCCCCAGATGGACTGTGCGTTGTGTGAAGAAATACTTCCTTTGGTTTGTTTTAAACTTGCTGCCTATTAATTTCATTTGGTGACCCCTAGTTCTTGCGTTATGAGAAAGAAAAAAAAATCAAAAAAAAAAAATCACACTTTATCTACTTTCTCCACACCAGTCATGATTATAGCCTTCTATCATATCCCTCCTTAGACATCTCTTTTCCAAGCTGAAATGTCCCAGTCTTTTTTCTCTCTCCTCATACGGAAGCCGTTCCATATCCCTAATCATTTTTGTTGCCCTTTTCTGTACCTTTTCCAATTCCAATAAATCATTTTTGAGATGGGGCAACCATACCTGCATGCAGTATTCAAGATGTGGGTGTACCATGGATTTATATAGTGGCAATAGGATATTTTCTGTCTTATTATCTATCCCTTTCTTAAGGATTCCCAACATTCTGTTCGCTTTTTTGACTGCCGCTGCACCTTGAGTGGATGTTTTCGGAGAACTATCCACAGCGACTCCAAGATCCCTCTTAAGTGGTAACAGCTAATTTAGACCCCATCATTTTATAGGTATAGTTGGGATTATTTAAGTCGGCACAGTGGGGTGAGAGATGCATTTTAGCATAGACACTTTCCGCGTTAGGTCGACATGAAGGAGCTTACACCGACCTGACTCTGTTGTGTAGACCAGGGCTCAGAAACAGGGACGGAAAAGGGGAGAGCTAACCAAAATAAACTGGAGAGACAGGAAAAAATAAAATCAGGAACTGAATTTCCCCAAACTCTTCCCTGTAGGAGAAAGAGAAGGGGGTGAAGTCTGCCTCCATCCCATCCAAACATTCAGGGGAGGGGAGACCAGGGAGGGAGCTACTCCCAGGTATGAGTCAGGATGGGTAAGAAGCCATGAACGATAGTTGCCCTGACGATCTGACACCTGCTGGGAATAATCCTGAACTTGGAGCACTCACAAGGGCTATGTAGGGAATCCCAGCTGTTTCCTTCAGGCGCTGACAGCTTTTGAGTGCATTTAATTATTCCTCACCTGAACAGGTGGCCATCAGAATCTCTCTTTCCTCTAAGCCCTGGAGAACCAGGGCCCCTGGCTCTTCCGTTGGTTTCACCTGGGAGATCACATCGGATTTGAACACCGGAAACCCTGTTCAGGGGAAGAAAAAGAAGCGAGATCAGGTGAATTAATTTCATTCATTGAGAAAAAAAAAAAGTTCTATTATTTTAACAGCCCACCTCCCCAGATGCTCAAAGGTGCAGGGCACTGTGCTGAGGAGGGGTTTAACTATCCCCATCTCTGCTGGGAACACACCGCCAGACACTCATCATGAAAGGATCCCGAAAACCCAGAGAAGGTAACTCCATGTCCCAGTGTAGCAGGGTGGAACCCTGCTCCTGCCCGGAGGGGCGGGAAATAGCCCTGGGAGAGGGCTGAGGCTCGGAAGCTGGGCTGATGCAAGGCAGTCACAGCTGTGGCCAATTAATCAGGGCCCAGCTGGCCCTTATAAGAGGGCAGTGGGCCTGGAGCAAGACACTCTCTCTCCGCCTTTAGGGAGAGAAGGGCCTGGCTGGAGGACCTAAGCAGGGTACCGGGAGTGGAGCAGGGCTGGGGAAAGGCCAAGGGAGCTGGGGAGCTCTGGCCTAGGAAAACCCCAGGCTGCAGGCCTGGCAAGGCCAGACCAGGTACTGGGATTGTGGGGGCAGCCCACGGGTAGGCCGAGGCAGCAGGTCCAAACCCCCTTTGCCTGTGATGAGTGGCTTATACTGCCGTCTGCCCCAGGGCGCGGGGGCTAGCTGGTGACTGGCAGTAGCCTACGACTGAGGCAGGTGGGGATAGTGGGTTGGGGGTTCCCCTGGGGAGGGGAGACCCAGATCTAGGGGTACTGCCAGGGGGCAGCACCCCAGTTAAAGGGGCACCGGGTCCTGGGAGGGACGCGGCGCCAGAGTGGACAGGCGGATCACTGGCCCGCAGAGGGCGCTCCAGAGGGTGGACAAGCTAATTCCCAGGACAACCAGCAGGAGGCGCCGCAGGGGTGAGTCCGGCCCTGCCACACCCAGAAAGGCAAGACTCAGAGGGGAGCTCGTGGACAGAGATCCAGAGACACAGAGAGAGTCATAGGGAAGATGGGATGGGCGAGCAAGCTGTGACACGGAGGCCCAGCTGCGGCTCACTCTGTGTCCGGAACACCTACAAGGTCTGACAAGCTCACTCTGGTTTAAGGGAATGGATTCAAAAAGTTTCTTGTAAGGCATCAAATGAAAGCCGGCGAAGAGCAACACAAACGATGAGAGGTCTAAATAAAAAGCCATGACCGATGAGGGAAGATTGAAAAAAATGGGGTTTGTTTAGGCTGGAAAAGAGAAGAGTGAGGGGAACACGATCGCCGTTTTCAAGTCCATGAAAGGTTCTTACAAGGAGGAGGGAGAAAAATTGTTCTTAACCTCTGAGGAGAGGACAAGAAGCAACGGGTTTAAATTGCAACAAGGGTGGTTAAGGTTGGACATTTCCTCTGCAGAAAAGGACCTAAGGGTTACAGTGGACGAAAAGCTGGATATGAGTCAACAGTGTGCCCTTGTTGCCAAGAAGGCTAACGGCATTTTGGGCTGTATAAGTAGGGGCATTTCCAGCAGATCGAGGGACGTGATTATTCCCCTCTATTCGGCACTGGTGAGGCCTCATCTGGAGTACTGTGTCCAGTTTTGGGCCCCACACTACAAGAAGGATGTGGATAAATTGGAAAGAGTCCAGCGGAGGGCAACAAAAATGATTAGGGGGCTGGAGCACATGACGTATGAGGAGAGGCTGAGGGAACTGGGATTGTTTAGCCTGCAGAAGAGAAGAGTGAGGGGGGATTTGATAGCTGCTTTCAACTACCTGAAAGGGGGTTCCAAAGAGGATGGATCTAGACTGTTCTCAGTGGTAGAAGATGACAGAACAAGGAGTAATGGTCTCAAGTTGCAGAGGGGGAAGTTTAGGTTGGATATTAGGAAAAACTTTTTCACTAGTAGGGTGGTGAAGCACTGGAATGGGTTACCTAGGGAGGGGGTGGAATCTCCTTCCTTAGAGGTTTTTAAGGTCAGGCTTGATAAAGCCCTGGCTGGGATGATTTAGTTGGGGTTGGTGGTCCTGCTTTGAGCAGGGGGTTGGACTAGATACCTCCTGAGGTCCCTTCCAACCCTGAGATTCTATGATTCTATTAGGAACAACTGGAATAAATTGCCTTAGGAGGTTGTGGAATCTCCATCATTGGGGATTTTTAAGAGCAGGTTGGACAAACACGTGTCAGGGATGGTCTAGATAATACTTAGTCCTGCCATGAGGGCAGGGGACTGGACTAGATGACCTCTCGAGGTCCCTGCCAGTCCTGTGATTGAGATCATTGTGAAATGTACACACTGATGCTATATGAGGAATAATGTGTACCAACTGATGTTATGCTTTAAAGCAGTGGTCCCCAAACTTTTGAGGGCCTTGTCCCTCACCCCTTTCCCCTGTCCGCCCCCGGGCCAGGAGCAGGGCTGCAGCTAGGGAGGGGTGAGTGAGGGCGTGGACAGGGGGAAGAGGGCCACCGCTGGGGGTGGGTCTGAGGTCAAGGCTGGAGCCGTGGCCAGGGGCCAAGGCTGGGGGGCGGGAGTAGAGCCGTGGCGGGGGTGTGACTCTGCTCCTCCCCCACTCCCAGCCAGGAATGGAGCCAAGGACAAGGGCCCAGACTGGGGCGAGAACAGAGCTGCAGCCGGGCCACGGTGGGTGGCCAGCAGCCAGGCTCCTGGCCGGGTGCAGAGGATGGGAACGGGTTCAGGTGCAGGGCCGGGGGGCAGGGCTGGGTGGCACTCCTTCCCCCCCAATGTTCCTCTGCGCCCCACAGTTTGGGAACCTCTGCTTTAATGTCTGTAACCAAACAAAGGGCTTGTCTTCACTACCCGCCGGATCGGCGGGTAGCAATCGATCTTTCGGGGATCGATTTTTCGCGTCTCGTTTAGACGTGATTAATCGATCGCCGAAAGCGCTCCCCGTCGGCTCCAGAAATCCACCTCATCGAAAGGTGGAAGCGGAGTCGACGGGGGAGCGGTAGCGATCGACTCGCCGCCGTCCTCATGGCCAGGTAAGTCATAGAATCATAGACTCTCAGGGTTGGAAGGGACCTTAGGAGGTCATCTAGTCCAACCCCCTGCTCAAAGCAGGACCAATCCCCAATTTTTGCCCCAGATCCCCAAATGGCCCCCTCAAGGATTGAACTCACAACCCTGGGTTTAGCAGGCCAATGCTCAAACCACTGAGCTATCCCTCCCCCTGAGAAGTGATGGGCAAGAGGCTTCTTATCTGATAGTCCTCTTCAAAAGGATACATTTCAGAGGTTTCCGGGACTATAAAAGGCAGGAAAAAGAATCCCCTTTGTCATCCATTTCACCGAAGAACACCCTTAGCGGAAGTGGATGGTTTGTGAATGTTCTGGATCCTGGTTTGACCAGAAACCAGCAAGCTCTGAAGAAAGGCTTTGAGGGCAAGGTAAAGCAGTGAACAAGGACTGTATCTTGATAAGTTTAAGTCTTGGTCTCCAGAAAGCACAGTACAGTAGAACCGCCGAGATTCGGAATGGAGATTCTTCGTCACTCTGAAACGTTCGTAACGCTGAACAAAACATTCTAGTTGTCCTTCCAAAAGTTTACAACTGAACATGGCCTGAATACAGCTTTGAAACTTTACTACGCAGAAGAAAAATGCTGCTTTTAACCATTTCGGGGGGGAGAGAAGGTGGGTAAAAAGACAACTGAGCCAGGAGACACAGGAACCAAGTGCTTTGGGTTTTGCTGTGTTGGATCCTGGCTAAGCACTGGACGGCCTCGCTGGAAGGAGGAAATGACTTGGAACAAAAAAACCTAGTTAGTTAAGTTAGGTTTTAGTCTCAGAAGCGCATTTTAACTTGGGTTTGTTTGTAACTGTTTCTATCCCAATTCCCTCTCCTTGGTGTTATCTAAATAACCGTCCTTTGTTAAGAAACTTACTCTTGTTTTATTGCAAGGCTGCACCCTGAGGAGTGAAATTAGCCAAACGAAGGCCATGTCTACACGAGAGAGCTTACCGCGAGGCAGCTATGCTGCTGTAAGATCTCTCGTGTAGCCACCCTGCGCCGACGGGAGAGAGCTTTCCCGCCGGCATAATTAATTGGGGGGCGAGGTGGGGAGGGATAGCCTGCTAAACCCAGGGTTGTGAGTTCAATCCTTGAGGGGGCCCTTTAGGGATCTGGGGCAAAAATTGGGGATTGGTCCTGCTTTGAGCAGGGGGTTGGACTAGATGACCTCCTAAGGTCCCTTCCAACCCTGATATTCTATGAATTAAACCACCCCCAATGAGCGGCCGTAGCTCTGTGGAAGCTCCCCCACCAACGTAGCATGACGCCGGTAAAGGGGTGATCTCACTTTGCTGGTCTGAGCTGGTTTGTGCGGAGTAGGGTCAGTGGCGGCCGGGCCAGGCCAGAGACAGGCAGCTTCTCTTCACTCTGCCGGAATTAAACCCCAGGTTTGCCTTCACAAAGAGAGGTTGTTAGACTTTGTGCGACACTGCGTCTTTGATCTCTGTAGCAGGGGAGGGCAGAGGGCTACAGTGTGTCACCGGCATGTTGGGGTGATGGTGAAACAGGGCAGAGCAGAGGTGGCATAGTGGGGCTGTCGTGAACTTTCATTCTTCATTTCCCCTTCCAAGAACCGAGGGGACGGGAATCCTTACCCAGCGAGGTCACGTTCTCATAGTTCTCCTGCATGACGTCTCTGCAGAGGGCTCTCTGAGCGGGGTCCAGCAGAGCCCACTCTTCCCTGCTGAAATACACAGCCACCTCCTCGAAGGTCACCGGCCCCTGAAAGAGCAAGAGTCCCAACACTCAGTACCGGCTGCCCCACTCGCAGCCCCACCGTTCACGGGGGAGAGGGACCTAGCAGATGGGAGGCTCGCAATCAGATCCACCCTGAAGGCTTCAGTGTGAGGCGAGAACTTCTCGCGCTTCCTGAAAGAAGATAGCAGGGGCAGGGTCTTCACATCCATCCCACACCTCCCAGCCAGAGCCTGATACAGGAGATGGGGCCCCTAGCAGTCCCCCTGGTAGGAATCCCAACCCCCCTCCCCATTGCCAACAGCTGGACGTCAGGCGATGGGGCATCTCCCCTAAGCCCCTCTGGTGAGTGTCCCCTTCATGTTGCTCAGAAGCCTTCGGTTAGTAGGTTCAGGCTCCAGCACTAGAAATCTGGTAAATTCCCCCAGCCCAGGCCAAGGGGGTTGTTTCCTGTTCCACTAATGGGATTTGAACCCCATTCCCCCCAGAGGTCTGTTCCTAGAATCCAGGCCCCAGGTTGAACAAGTCCCAGCAGGGGATGGCTTCATGGGATAACATGATCTTGGCAATTATTGACCCTTGACTATCAGTGGTAAATAGGCCCAATGGTCAATGATGGGATGTTAGAAGTTACTACAGGGAACTTTTTCCTGGGTGTCTGGCTGGTGAGTCTTGCCCACATGCTCGGGGTTCAGCTGATCGCCATATTTGGGGTCGGGAAGGAATTTTCCTCCAGGGTAGATCGGCAGAGGCCCTGGAAGTTTTTCGCCTTCCTCTGCAGCATGGGGCACGGGTCACTTACCGGAGGATTCTCTGCATCTTGAAGTCTTTAAACCATGATTTGGGGACTTCAATAGCTGAGACATAGGTGAGAGGATTATTGCAGGAGCGGCAGGGGGTGGGGGTGAGATTCTGTGGCCTGCATTGTGCAGGAGGTCAGACTAGATGATCACAATGGTCCCTTCTGACCTTAAAGTCTATGAGGTTCACCACACCCTGTCCCCCTCCCTTTCTCCACCCTGGGTATTTCCCGCCCCCTCCCACCTCTTGACTGAACTCCCAAGCAATCCCCGCCGCCTCTGCACTTTCTGCGCCCCTCTCTGCAGCCCGAACCCACCGGCAACGCCCGCCGAACCCTCACCTGGACCGGCTCCACCGCAGCCATTGTCCTTCCTGGTCCCCGGGGCGGATGGGAGCCAAAGGCGGTTGCTGCTCCACAGCCTGCCAGGGCGAGAAGGGGGACTGGGGAGATTTCAGAAAGGGGTTTAGTGCAGTTCACATCACCATTGCCCCTGCCTCTTTCCCTGCCGACAGATTTTTCTTAAGAGCAGGCTGGACAAACACCCGTCAGGGGTGGGTTAGATAATACTTAGCCCTGCCTTGAGTGCAGGGGACTGGACTAGATGCCCTCGCGAGGCCCCTTCCAGTTCTATGATTCTATGGAGTTGCATCTCCCTCTGGGGGGGAGGGATAGCTCAGTGGTTTGAGCATTGGCCTGCTAAACCCAGGGTTGTGAGTTCAATCCTTGAGGGGGCCATTTGGGGATCTGGGGCAAAAATTGGGGATTGGTCCTGCTTTGAGCAGGGGGTTGGACTAGATGACCTCTTAAGGTCCCTTCCAACCCTGAGATTCTATGATCTGCCCCATTGGTTGACCTGTGGCCCCAAATTCTTTTCGGCGGCCTTCCCTGCTCCAGTTTGATTCTGGTCCGCAGCGACCCTGGTCTTCGTCTCATGTTCCTAACGCTCAGGCTTCCAGCCGGCCAATGGCAGGGGTCAGGAAGGGATGGCGTCCCCCCCACCCCCAGTGCATTGTGGGAGGTTTTTTGTTTTTAATCTCCTTCCTCTGAAGCATCAGGGACGGCCACGGCTGGAGATGGGACACTGGGCAGGGCGGGGAATCGTTTCCCTGTCATCTCACTCCCCGCCCTCCATTCTCTGCCTCTGGCACGTAACAGTCTAGTCTGCCGTGGGCTGTGATACTTTGATCTCACTCCGGCTGTTGGGTTTAGTAGGCGGGTGGGGTTGGTGGTCTGTGACACAGGAGGTCAGACCAGATGATCCAGTAGTCCCATCTGGCCTGAAACTCTATGACTCTATAACTAGACCGGTTTGGGACCTTGTCACTGCTCTCCCCTCCCATTTCTCCTTCAGTTTCCTCTATCTCCTTCCCCCTCTCCCCTCCATCTGGCTGGGAGACTTGGCCCTCACCTGTCTGGGTTCCCTCCCGCTCCTGCAATCGCGAACAGCAGCGAAGGACCTTTTGGATCCAAACTTGCTGCCCCGTCCCAAGGGCCGGTGCAACCACGAGGCGAACTAGGCGGTCGCCTAGGGCGCCAAGATTTGGGGCGCCAAAAAGCGGTGCCCCCAATTTTTTTTACGGCGTTCTTGGGCTGACCTCAGACTCCTTCTCCCAGTGCCGCCGCCACTCCGCTTCTCCCCCCACCCAGGCTTGCCACGAATCAGCTGTTTCTTGCACGGCAAGCCTGGGAGGGAGGGGGTGGAGGGGAAATGCGGTGCGCCCGGAGGAGGTGGGGATTTGGGGAAGGGGTTGGAATGGGGGCAGGCCCAGGGGGAGCAAGGTGGAAGTTTCGCCTAGGGCGCAAAATATCCTTGCACTGGCCCTGCCCGTCCCCATCTCTACTAACCACCGATACAGACGCCGCAATGAAAGGGTTACTCTGCGCAGCCCCAAAGCCCCCATTTCCACAGCTGGGATTGTGACGCACGGGAAGAGATTTCGAAATGTGGGTTTTGTCAGAGCGAGTAGTTCCCACGGTTGGTCCATATGTGCCATAACACCAAGCAGCTCATTCATACTCCTACCAGGTTCTCTTCCCATTCAGGATTAATGGTGACACAAAGTAATGATCCAGTCTGGTGTTTCTACCGCCTGTAGGCTCAGGAAAGGCAATACGGGATTGAGGAAGGGGGCTGTAAGATGTCGGAAGTTCGGGCACTTAGGACGGAAGAATCCCATGCACTGCTACAGACTAGGGACCGAATAGCTGGGCAGCGGTTCTGCAGAAAAGGACCTAGGGGTTACAGTGGATGAGAAGCTGAATAGGAGTCAACAGTGTGTCCTTGTTGCCAAGAAGGCTAATGGCATTTTGGGCTGTATAAGTAGGGGCATTTCCAGCAGATCGAGGGACGTGATAATTCCCCTCTATTCGGCAGTGGTAAGGCCTCATTTGGAGTACTGTGTCCAGTTTTGGGCCCCACACTACAAAAAGGATGTGGATAAATTGGAAAGAGTCCAGCGGAGGGCAACAAAAATGATTAGGGGGCTGGAGCACGTGACTTATGAGGAGAGGCTGAGGGAACTGGGATTGTTCAGCCTGCAGAAGAGAAGAGTGAGGGGGGATTTGATAGCTGCTTTCAACTACCTGAAGGGGGGATCCAAAGAGGATGGATCTAGACTGTTCTCAGTGGTAGAAGATGACAGAACAAGGAGTAATGGTCTCAAGTTGCAGAGGGGGAGGTTTAGGTTGGATATTAGGAAAAACTTTTTCACTAGTAGGGTGGTGAAGCACTGGAATGGGTTCCCTAGGGAGGTGGTGGGATTTCCTTCCTTAGAGGTTTTTAAGGTCAGGCTTGACAAAGCCCTGGCTGGGATGATCTAGTTGGGGTTGGTCCTGCTTTGAGCAGGGGGTTGGACTAGATACCTCCTGAGGTCCCTTCCAACCCTGAGATTCTATGATCCCGCTTTGCATTGCTCCTCAGCTACGGGCACATCGGGGCTGGAGGCCGTGATGCCCTCTCGCTAGCATGGTCACCGGTCTGAAATCTCCCCATGGCCCATCAGAGATAGACACCCACCTGTGTTGCTTCCCAGCTCCAGTCGCAGCGTCTCTAGGGGAAGGAGAGGACAGAAGAGGTGAGGATTTAGACCCTCCCATTCAAGGGGAGGTTCCTATTGGTTATTAATAGGACCCAGTGGTGGGGCAGGTGCCCCACCCCCTTGCATGAGTGGGCTGCAGCAGGCCAGTGAGCCTGCATATAAGGGCAGTCAATGGGAGGAGGGCTTATTGGGAGCCAATCAGGGCCCAGATTGGAGACAGCCAATCAGGGCCAGGCTCAGCCCTATAAAAAGGCTGCTCAGCAGAGGCGCAGTTAGTCTCTCCTAGGCCTTTAGAGGGGAAGGTCTGTCTCATGCGCAGGAGACCAGCACCTTGGACAATGCAGCACTGGGCAGATGCAGGGGAGCCTAGGAGAGCTCCAGCTAATTACCTGCCAGACTGCAGGCCCTGACTGGAAGGGCCTGGAGGGTGCAAAGGGGTCAGCGGGGAAGTGACCCAGGGAGAGCGAGCAGATGAGGGGAGAGCAGGAGGGCAGGGAAGCTGCCGCTAGAGGGTCCCTGGGTCGGGACCCAGAGTAGTGGGCGGGCCTGGGTCCTCCCCCTTATCGTGCACGTGGCCGTGAGAGGTGGCCATCACAGAATGCACCAGACCCCTGACAGAAGGGGATAGACTTTGGGGTGTGGTTGGCCACCGCGGCAGGGGCGAACCTGAGGACTGCTGTTAACCTGCCCCCGGAACGGGGAGAGTGTGGACTAGGGGCCACTGCCGGAGGGCAGTGTCCTGAAGAGGACGCCAGGAGCAACGCGGGTCCAGACGCCGGCCAGGGAGCGGCGGACGGGACACCACCGGTGGAGGGCGCTCCGGGACTGCTGTGAGCTAATTCCCAGACCCACCGGCAGGGGGCGCCGCAGGGGTGAGTCGTAACCCCGTCACAGACCCGAACAAATTCATGGCGATGAAAAGTGTGTCTCATAGAATCTCAGGGTTGGAAGGGACCTCAGGAGGTCATCTAGTCCAACCCCCTGCTCAAAGCAGGACCAATCCCCAATTTTTGCCCCAAATCCCTAAATGGCCCCCTCAAGGATTGAACTCGCAACCCTGGGTTTAGCAGGCCGATTGAGCAAGCCCTGGGGTCAGTGACATCACTAGAGTCCCCGACTCCTCGCCAGGGCCAGGGGGGCTCGAACCAGGGGAGACGCCGCCCCCCCCCGACTCCCGCTCACCTTCGAATCCCAGCAGCACCTGCTGCAGGTGGGCGCTCTGCCGAGAGAAATCGCCGAGTCTCTTCTCCAGCGCCGCAAACCCCGGCTCCCGAAACGTCCCGTCCGCCCTGCCGGGGAAAGGAGGAGCGGGTGAGAAATGGGCCCGATCCCCACGCCGGCAATTAGTTACTGTTCTTTATTAAGCCCTTTATTTTCACGATGGGAAAACAGCCCCCCTCCCCTGCACAATTACGGCCACTCCTATCTCTACTGTTTGTTTCCTTTCCTTTCCCACCTGCCTTTCACCGTTTCTCTCTCTCTCCTCACTATCTGTGTGTCTCTCTGTTCTTCTCTCTCTACATCAGCTCCCTATTCCCATCCCTCAAAGACTTCTCTCCCGCCCACCTCCCACTTCTCAAGCAGGGGCGGCTCTAGGCACCAGCAAACCAAGCACATGCTTGGGGCGGCACATTTTCAGGGGCAGCATTCCGGCCATCCCTTTTTTTTTTCCACTTGGGGCGGCAAAAGGACCGGGAGACTCGGGCTGGGGGCCGCCCCGCAGGGCACACGGAGCTGCCCGCAGGTGCCGCAGGGCAGCCGCCCCCCACCCCCAGCACCACAGCCGGGGCTGGGTGAAGTACCCAAGCCGCTTAGGGGCTGCGGCAGGGTGGCCAGAAGCAGGAGCGGGGCCATAGAGGGGACCGGTGCCCGGGGTGCTGCCATGCGGGGTCTGTGTCCCGCTCTCCGGGGCTCCGCTCCCTATGGGGCTGTCCTGCCCTGGCGCCTCAGCCCCCTGCCGGGGTGGTCTCCCCGGCGCTGCCCTCCTGGGTCCCGGCCAGTCCTGGAGGCGGGAGCCCCGGCTGGAGGGACCCTGGGCTGAGGCGCGGCCCGGGAGCCCCGCTGCTTACCCCGACCCTGCCAGCGCCGGACAGGCTGGAGGTGAGGGGGGAGCAGGCAGAGTTAGCACTGGTGGGGGGGAGCCCAGGGCTGGGGCGGCAGCAGGTGCGGGAGGGAGCCCAGGGGTGGCGGGTGGGGCAGCCAAACATTTTTTTTTTTTTTGCTTGGGGCGGCAAAAAAACCTAGAGCCGGCCCTGTTCTGAAGTGATCCACCAAGGAATATTGAACGTTGATGGTCATTTCAGTTGACACGTCAATGAGATTAAGAGGACAAGGGCATTCACGCCGCTCTGAATCGGCGTTTCAGGCTGCCTGCAGACTCAGGAAGGCCACATGGTCTCTGTGTCCATTTGGGAGGGTTTCTTTGTAACCAGGAGGGCTAGAAACTTACTTTAAAAAAAAAATGGAACGTGGAGTTTCTGCACACTCCAACTACATGAGGTGGCTACGTAAATACGTCAGGCAGGTCGGGTCTGGCCCTTATGTCTGACCACCTTGGTGGGACCTCATTAGTGGTCGGAGTACCAGGCTCTGCCCCTTGCTGGGGCAGCTACTAGGGGGAGACAGAATCCCAGGCACCGAGCCGGCGTGTCACATGCTCCAAAGGCAGGGAGGAGCTCCGTCTCCGGTGCCGTTTCCAAGCGTAACTGAGCGTGAGGGGGAGTGAAATGGAGCCAGGGACTTACCTGCCCCCAGTGCTCCCGGCACCCTGGAGAAGGCGAGAAAACAAGAGGCCGTCAGAGGACTTGTCTCAGCCTGGGGCGCTCTCCCACTCTGCAGGGGAACGTCTAATTTCAGACCCTCGGGTTCATGTTCCCAGAGCCGCTGCCGGCCCCTCGAGCAGGGACCTCTGCGAAATCGGTTTCTCCCCAGGCATTTTACAGGAAGAAAATATCTGCTGCATTTGAAAGGGACGTTCCCGCTAGTGCCGAGAGCCCCATCCCTGGCGCCGCGGCCAGACTCCCTGTGTGACCCTGGGCCGGGCTCTGCCCCGCCCCCTGCCTCGCTTTCCCCATTTGTCCCATAGGGCTAATAGGAACGCTGCGGATGATCATTGGAATGACAGCCTGACCTGCAGGGGTTGGCTCAGCGGCTGCTGCCCCTTCTCTCCTCCCCGCTCACTGAGCAGGGAAATCTCCCCGCACAGTCTGCACACGCCCTCATCCCTTCTCCGGACAATGGCTCTCTCCAGCTCTTCCAGCCGGGACAGCAGCCGCTGCTCCTGCTCCTCCAGACACCCTCGCAGCTCCTTCCACGCCCAGACGATCTTCTGCCTCTCGGCGCCCGTCTGTTTCTGCAGCCACAGGGAGAGGGCGGGTTGGGAACAGGGGGGAGGGATAGCTCAGTGGTTTGAGCATTGGCCTGCTAAACCCAGGGTTGTGAGTTCAATCCTTGAGGGGGCCATTTAGGGATCTGGGGCAAAAATTGGGGATTGGTCCTGCTTTGAGCAGGGGGTTGGACTAGATGACCTCCTGAGGTCCCTTCCGACCCTGAGATTCTATGAACATAGAACATAAGAGAGGACATACTGGGTCAGACCAAAGGTCCATCTAGCCCAGTGTCCTGTCCTCCAACAGTGGCCAATGCCAGGTGCCCCAGAGGGAATGAACAGACCAGGTGATCATCAAGTGATCTATCCCCTGTCGCCCATTCCCAGATTCTGGCAAACAGAGGTAAGGGACACCATCCCTGCCCCTCCTGGCTAATAGCCATTGATGGATCTACCCTCCAGCAACTTCTCTAGTTTTTTTTTTGAACCCTGTTATACTCTTGGCCTTCACAAAATCCTCTGGCAAAGAGTTCCACAGGTTGACTGTGTGTGGAGTGAAGAAATACTTCCTTTGGTTTGTTTTAAGCCTGCTGCCCATTCATTTCATCTGGTGACCCCTAGTTCTTGTGTCACGAGAAGGAGTAAATAACACTTCCTTATTTACTTTCTCCACACCAGTCATGATTTTATAGACCTCAATCATAACCCCCCTTAGTTGTCTCTTTTCCAAGAGGAAAAGTACCAGTCTTATTAATCTCTCCTCATACGGAAGCTGTTCCATACCCCTAATCATTTTTGTTGCCCTTTTCTGCATCTTTTCCAATATATCACTTTTGAGACAGGGCAACCCGATCTGCACACAGTATTCAAGATGTGGGCGTACCATGGATTTATATAGGGGCAATATGATATTTTCTGTTTTATTCTCTATCCCTTTCTTAATGATTCCCAACACTCTGTTTGCGTTTTTGACGGCCGCTGCACATTGAGTGGATGTTTTCAGAGAACTATCCACAGTGACTCCAGGATCCCTCTCTCGAGTGGTAACAGCCAATTTAGACCCCATCATTTTGTACGTATAGCTGGGATTGTTTTCCAAAGTGCGTTACTTTGCATTGATCAACCCTGAATTTCATCTGCCGTTTCATTGCCCCGTCACCCAGTTTTGTGAGATCCCTTTGTAGCTCTTCGCAGTCTGCTTTAGGCTTAACTTTCTGGAGTAGTTTTGCACCATCTGCAAATTTTGCCACCTCACTTTTCCCAGATCGTTTATGACTACGTTGAATAGGACTGGTCCCCGTGCAGACCCCTGGGGGACACCACTATTTACCTCTCTCCGTTCTGAAAACTGACCATTTATTCCTACCCTTTGTTTCCTATCTTTTAACCAGTTACTGATCGAGGAGAGGACCTTCCCTCTTATCCCATAGAATAGCAGGGTTGGAAGGGACCTTAGGAGGTCATCTAGTCCAACCCCCTGCTCAAAGCAGGGCCAATCCCCAATTTTTGCCCCAGATCCCTAAATGGCCCCCTCAAGGATTGAACTCTCAACCCTGGGTTTAGCAGGCCAATGCTCAAACCACTGAGCTATCCCTCCCCCCAGGTAGCCTCTTGCACCCTAAGGGCATCATGTCACCCACACGTCTGACCCTGCCCTCGCCCTGGGCTCCAGTGGGGATGGTTTCTGGGCTGAGGCTGGAAGGACGGGCCCTGCATTCACCACGTCACTCAGGGCCGTGGCTCTCAGGGTGTACCCAGAGGTTTTCCAGGGGGTCCATCAACTCACCTAGAGATTCGCCTAGTTTTACAACAGCGCTAGCGAAGTCGGTGCAAACTAAAATGTCATCCCGCCAGTGACTCGTTTAGACGGCCGGACAGCCAGCACACTGACAAGTAAGCACCGGGTGGTTTGAGTATTAGCCTGCTAAACCCAGGGTTGTGAGTTCAATCCTTGAGGGGGCCATTTAGGGATTGGGGCAAAAATTGGGGATTGGTCCTGCTTTGAGCAGGGGCTTGGACTAGATGACCTCCTAAGGTCCCTTCCAACCCTGAGATTCTATGATTTTCCCTGCGACACTTTTGCATGCGTAGGTCTGATTTTCGTAAGCACCTTGTTTTGAAGAGAGGTGAAACGAGGGGCCGCGCAAGACACTATCAGCCTCCTGACAGGGGGACAGTCGTTCGGAAGGGTTGAGAGCCACTGACTCGGGGCACTGTGATCACAAGCAAACCTGGGGGGCAGGGGGCTCTGGCCACCTACCAGCAGCTCCTCGCTTTTCTGCTGCTCCTCAGCTTTGGCTGCTTCTCTTGCTTTTCCCAGAGGGGCCAGATGCTTTTGTGGTACCTCCTGGAAGAAGCAGGGGCGGGAGGGTCAGAATCCGCTGCAGAGGGCCTCCCAGCTGCCAGATTTCAGGGCCCGTCCGGCCTTGCGGAGTCTCTGGGAGTCGGACTTTAATCCCAGGTAGGGTGACCAGACAGCAAATGTGAAAAATTGGGACAGGGGGTAATAGGAGCCTATATAAGAAAAAGACCCCAAAATTGGGACTGTCCCTATAAGATTGCCATGGATCCGATGAAGTGGGGTCTAACCCACGAAAGCTTATGCTGAAATAAATTTGTTAGTCTCTAAGGTGCCCCAAGTATTTCTTTCTTTCTTAAGAAAGAAAGGGATAGCTCAGTGGTTTGAGCATTGGCCTGCTAAACCCAGGGTTGTGAGTTCAGTCCTTGAGGGGGCCATTTAGGGATCTGGGGCAAAAATTGGGGATTGGACCTGCTTTGAGCAGGGGGTTGGACTAGATGACCTCCTAAGGTCCCTTCCAACTCTGAGATCTATGATTTTCTTTTTGCTGACACAGACTAACACGGCTACTACACTGTAACCGATAAAATTGGGACATCTGGTCACTCTAATCCCAGGGTTTGTTCGGCCTCATAGAATCTCAGGGTTGGAAGGGACCTTAGGAGGTCATCTAGTCCAAGCCCCTGCTCAAAGCAGGACCAATCCCCAATTTTTGCCCCAGATCCCTAACTGGCCTCCTTAAGGATTGAACTCACCACTCTGGGTTTAGCAGGCCAATGCTCAAACCACTGAGCTGTCCCTCCCCCCGCTCAGCAAGGTTGGTGTAAGGGGCAGCGGGTGTCCTAGAGAAAACCCAGGACCCCAGGCTGCAGTGACAGGGGGTGCAGCCCCCCCACCCCACTGCAAACATCCCCAGGCCCTGCCCCCATCTCAAGCGGCCAGCTTCAGCCACGGCCCCCAATTTCCCCGGCTCCAACCCCCGGCGCTCCCGCCGGGCCAGATCCAAACATGCGCCCCCCCCCCGAGCTCCAAATAGGGGTGCCCAGATGTCCCGATGTTATAGGGACAGTCCTGATTTTGGGGGCTTTTTCTTATATAGGCTCCTATGACCCCACCTCCGTCCTGATTTTTCACACGTGCTGTCTGGTCACCCCAGCTCCAAACAGCCCCCAAACTCCAGCAGCCCCCCCTGATCCCCAACACCAGCTGTTGCCCCCCACTCCAGAGCGAGGGGATGGGGGCTCTGACCCCCCGCCAGATGCCCCCATCCCCTCGCTCCCGGGGCTCCCAGCTCTGCAGCCGAGCCGGGCTCCGTGCCCCCCCTCCCCCCCCGCAGCTCCCCGGCTGTCCGCCCCACGCGTGTCTGCGGCCCACACCTTCCCCCCCCCCCGGCCTGCTCTGCCCCCCCCCCCAGATTCCCCACTCCCCTCGCTCCCAGCTCTGCAGCCGAGCCAGGCTCCGGGCCCCCCCCTGCAGGCAGGAGAGTGTCCGCCCCACGCGTGTCTGCAGCCCACACCTCCCCCCCCCCCCCGGCCTGCTCTGCCCCCCCCCCCCGATTCCCCACTTCCCGGGGCTCCCAGCTCTGCAGCCGAGCCAGGCTCCGGGCCCCCGCCCCCCCCCCCAGGCAGGAGAGTGTCCGCCCCACGCGTGTCTGCAGCCCACGCCCCCCCCCCCTCAGTCCTACCTCGCTGTCCCGCTGGGTGCAGGGCTGGAGCAGCCTCCCCACTGGGCTCCCGGCCCCGGCCATGGCTCCTGTCTGCAAACACAAAGGGTTGGGGGGGGGGGGGGCAGGAAGGGGCGGCTCCTCCCCCAGCCTGGCCCTGCCCCGGGGCGGGCCCCTCGCAGGGTGTTTGTGACACTCGGGAAATCCCAGCTCCGGGTGGGCAGATCAGGGTGCCCAGAAGTCCCGATGTTATAGGGACAGTCCCGATTTGGGGGGAGGGGGGGGCTTTTGCTTATATAGGCTCCTATTCCCCCCCCACCCCCCAGCCTGATTTTTCACACTTGCTGGCTGGTCATAGACTCCTAGAAGCTCAGGGTTGGAAGGGACCTCGGGAGGTATCTAGTCCAACCCCCTGCTCAAAGCAGGACCAACCCCAACTAGATCATCCCAGCCAGGGCTTTGTCAAGCCTGACCTTAAAAACCTCTAAGGAAGGAGATCCCACCACCTCCCTAGGGAGCCCATTCCAGTGCTTCACCACCCTACTAGTGACATAGTGTTTCCCAATATCCAACCTCGACCTCCCCCTCTGCAACTTGAGAGCAGAGCAGAGACCTGTCCCCGCCCGGGTGGCTATAGAGAGACAGAGGAAGGGGCTGGAGCAGGGGAGATCCGGAGGCAGGAAGAGACCAAAGTCCACCCATCACCAGCTGCAAAATGCAAGAGGCTGCCCTCTCCATTGCTGCTGCCCCATGGGTGCTAGGGGGAGCCCTTCCTTCCTGCTCCTTCGGCACCCAGCCAAGTGGGGGGGACTTTCTCCGGCTGGATCTGGCCCCCTAGAAAACCCCTGGGGTCTACCAGCATCAGCTGCTGAGCCGGAGACTCCAGGTGACTGAAAGAGACCAATGCTGGGGACGGGCAGGAAAGTGACTCTCTGGCTGCCCAAGGGATCCTCAGATGTTGCAACCCTAGGCAATGAAGCCTCTGTCTTCTCTCTGCCTCCAAAGGGCAAAACTGGCGGCGCGGGGGGTATCAGGGCCCCAGCGGGGGTTGGGGAAGTGGCGGTGTCAGGAAGGGAAAGGGATGCAAAAGAAGCCAGAGTTGCAGGACGGGGGAAAAGACAGACCGGGTGAGCTCTAGGATCAGAGGGGTAGCCGGGTCGGTCTGGATCTGCAAGAGCGACAAAGAGCGTCTTATAGACTAACAGATCTGTTGGAGCATAAGCTTTCGTGGGCGAAGACCCATTTCGTCAGACGGGCAGCCAAGAGATTGCGGCGGGAGAAGAAAAACAGCTGATCTGGGAAAGGGGTGTTTAAGGACATCTTCTCTGACGTTGCCACTTCTCTCAACTCTTGACAAAATTCTCTCCGTAATCGTCACCTAGGGATATAAAATCTGTGTCGATTCTAAGGTGACCAGACAGCAAATGTGAAAAATCGGGACAGGGGGTGGGGGGTAATAGGAGCCTATATAAGAAAGAGCCAAAAAAATCGGGACCGTCCCTATAAAATCGGGACATTTGGATGATTTAGTTGGGGTTGGTCCTGCTGTGAGCAGGGGGTTGGACTAGATACCTCCTGTGGTCCCTTCCAACCCTGCGATTCTATGATTCTATGACATCTGGTCACCCTAGTCGATTCCCCCCCTTTTCTCTCAGATTATCGACTCTTTAGCCTCAAATTTTGCCCCTATTTTTCTCTCTCCTTCTCCAGTGTCAGTTTAAAATCTCCTCAGATTTGCGGGGTTGGGTTCCCCACCCATTTGGCCCCCTGAGAGCCGCTTCCCACGTGAACGGTGGCAGAGGAGGAGGACGATTGCTGTCTGCTGAACATTCATATACAAGCCTCTCAAACTTTTCCCGCTTCATTTAATATCGACATCAAAATCCCTTCAGATTTGGGCGGTTTTCTCTCCTAGAATCAAATATTTCCCCAATTTTTCAAAGATTGACGTCGAATATCCTAAAATATTGTCCCACTTTCTCTCTCGTTATCTGTTGCCAACGCTGTCTGTTGTCGGTAAAATTTTTGTCGCGCAGGGGTGTGAAAAAAACACACACACCCCTTGACCAATATAAATTACACCAACAGAAGCACCGGGGTTCACAGCACTATGTCAGTGGGAGACACTTTCCTACCCACATAGGTACCGCCGCTCGTTAGGGGTGGTTTAATTATGCCGGCGGCAGAGCGGTGGTGCTGTAAGGTTTCTAGTGTAGACTAGTGGCTCTCAACCTTTCCAGACTATTGTACCCCTTTTAGGAGGCTGATTTGTTGTGCGTACCTCCAGGTTACACCTCACTTGAAAACTACGTGCTTCCAAAATCAGACCTAAAAATACCAATGTGTCACAGCACACAGTTATTGAAAAAATTGCTTATTTTCTCATTTTTTACCATGCAAGTATAAAATAAATCCATTAGAATATAAATATTGTACTTACATTTCAGTCTATAGAGCAGTGTAAACAAGTCATTGTCTGTGTGACATTTTTCTAGGGTGACCAGATGTCCCGATTTTATAGGGACAGTCCCGATTTTGGGGGCTTTTTCTTATCTAGGCACCTATTACCCCCCAGCCCGTCCCGATTTTTCACACTTGCTGTCTGGTCACCCTAGTTTGCACTGAGTTTAATAGTGCTTTTTATGTAACGTGTAGTAAAACTAGGCAAATCTCTAGATGAGCTGATGTACCCCCTGCAAGACCTCTACGTCCCCCCAGGGGTACGTGTACCCCTGGTGGAGACCCCCTGGGGTAGACATAACCTAATGTAATAGGCCCTGATATTCTTCCCTGGGTCTTTAATGATAAAATAATATCTCCTCCGATTTTGCCCTTGTTCAGATTCTTGAAAGTTGATGGCAAACCCTGGCAAAGGTTGCCCCCTTCTCTCTCTTTTGTGAAATTCACTCAAATTTTGCCTCTTTGCCCATAATTGAGTATTGATATAAAATCTCTCCCATGTTCCCAGTTTCCTCTCTAATTGTTAACACTGATCCAACGGTCCTCAGATTTTCCGTTAATTTCCGAACGTGGCTATCGGCTGCCACGTTTTGCCTTTCTTCTAGGTGATTGTGGCTTCTATTCTTTCCCTCCCATTGTTGGGGATAATTGTGTCACGTGTCTGGTTGCAATTAAACTTTTCAGTGCAGATTTAAGGTGAAAGGGATTAAACAGTTGAGTCTTGTTGTCATCTGTCATTAGCTCTCCTTCTCTCTTCACTGGTGGACCTACGCTTTCCTTCACCTTTCTCTTGCTCTGAATCATAGACTCATAGAATCTCAGGGTTGGAAGGGACCTCAGGAGGTATCTAGTCCAACCCCCTGCTCAAAGCAGGACCAACCCCAACTAGATCATCCCAGCCAGGGCTTTGTCCAGCCTGACCTTAAAAACCTCTAAGGAAGGAGATTCCACCACCTCCCTAGGTAACCCATTCCAGTGCTTCACCACCCTACTAGTGAAAAAGTTTTTCCTAATATCCAACCTAAACCTCCTCCTCTGCAACTTGAGACCATTACTCCTTGTTCTGTCATCTTCTACCACTGAGAACAGTCTAGACCCATCCTCTTTGGAACCCCCTTTTAGGTAGTTGAAAGCAGCTATCAAATCCCTCCTCACACTTCTCTTCTGCAGGCTAAACAATCCCAGTTCCCTCAGCCTCTCCTCATAAGTCATGTGCTCCAGCCCCCTAATCATTTTTGTTGCCCTCCATTGGACTCTTTCCAATGTAGTTATACAACCCGTATCTTTTGAGCTATTTTGTGCCTTGCTTGGTGTCACTTATTTTGTGCTTTTAATCTTTCTGATTGTCTCCCTACATGCTTGCGCTACACTTTTACACTCCTCCTGAGCAATCTGTTTCCACCCTTTGTAGGATTCCTTTTTATTTTCAGGTCATTAAAGACCTGCTGAGGGTGCCATATTAGCCGCTGGTTTTCCTCTTTCCGTCACATCAGGAAAGTTTGCTGTTACCCCTTTAATACGAACTCTGAGAAACTGCTGGCTGTCCGAAGCAATTTTTCCCCTTTAATTTGATTTTCTTCCCATGGGATGTTATAGACTAACAGAGGTATTGGAGCATAAGCTTTCGTGGGTGAATACCCACTTCTTCGGATGCATGCAGTGCATTATCCCTTATGCGCCAACACGTCTATTAGTCTATAAGGTGCCACAGGACTCTTTGTCGCTTCTACAGATCCAAACTAACACGGCTACCCCTCTGATACTTGTTCCCATGGGATGTTTCCTACCAGTTCTCTGACTTTCTTGAAGTCTGCTTTTGTTTTTTTTAATGTCCACCACCATCTTTATTCTGCTGCTCACGTTCCTTCCTTTCCTTACATTGTGAAATCGATCATATATTGGTGATATATGGAGGGGCGGGGGGGAAGTCCTCTTTGATGTTGCTTTTGGGGGGGAGGGATAGCTCAGTGGTTTGAGCATTGGCCTGCTAAACCCAAGGTTGTGAGTTCAATCCTTGAGGGGGCCATTTGGGGATCTGGGGCAAAAATTGGGGATTGGTCCTGCTTTGAGCAGGGGGTTGGACTAGATGATCTTCTAAGGTCCCTTTCAACCCTGATATTCTATGATTCTATGAAGGCGGCTCTGCACGCTACCCCCACCACCAGCCCTGTCCCTGGGGCGGTGCTTGTGGGTGAAGGCAGCGCACGGAGACACTGTGTCCCCCTCCCCACAGGAGTCAGCTGCTTCCGGGAGCGACGTGGGGCCACGGCATGCAGGCAGCCAGATCAGAATCCCCCTCCTGCACCCAACACCCTCCCAGGAAAAAGACTGGTGCACAGGGGCCCCACCAAATCTAACCGCCCCGGGCCCGCAGGGGAGTTAATCCGGCCCTGCCCATTATGACTTGTGTTTTGACTCTTTTTCTGTTGTTTGCACGGTCACGTCCGGAACGTCCGTCCGCAGCGAAAGCCTGGGAGAAATTGGAAGGTGACATTTCTAGATTCTGTTCAGAAAAACCGGGCCTCGATTGCCGTTCTTTCTCTCGCAGGCTGCAGAATGACGTCCCTGTTTCACTCCAGCTCATCCCGTCCTCCCACGGGACAGGGGAGAGACATGGCTGCAGTGGAGCCAGTCAGGTAGGGGTTATCATAAGAACATAAGAACGGCCGTACTGGGTCAGACCAAAGGTCCATCCAGCCCAGTATCCTGTCCGCCGACAGTGGCCAATGCCAGGTGCCCCGGAGTGAGTGGACCTAACAGGTAATGATCAAGTGATTCCTCTCCTGCCATCCATCACCCCCCTCTGACAAACAGAGGCTAAGGACACCATTCCTCACCCATCCTGGTTAATAGCCATTAATGGACTTCATCTCCATGAATTTATCCAGTTCTCTTTTAAACCCTGTTATAGTCCTAGCCTTCACAGCCTCCTCAGGCAAGGAGTTCCACAGGTTGACTGTGCGCTGTGTGAAGAAGAACTTCCTTTTATTAGTTTTAAACGTGCTGCCCACTAATTTCATTGGGTGGCCCCTAGTTCTTCTAGTATGAGAACAAGTAAATAACTTTTCCTTATTCACTTCCTCCACACCACTCATAATTGTATGTACCCCTATCATATCCCCCCTTAGTCTCCTCTTTTCCAAGCTAAAAAGTCCTAGCCTCTTTAATCTCTCCTCATATGGGACCCGTTCCAGACCCCTAATCATTTTAGTTGCCCTTCTCTGAACCTTTTCTAATGCCAGTATATCCTTTTTGAGATGAGGAGACCACATTTGTACGCAGTATTCAAGATGTGGGCGCACCATGGATAAGGGCAATAAGATATTCTCCGTCTTATTCTCTATCGCTTTTTTAATGATTCTTTTTTTTTATTTTAATAATATCAGGGAGTGGCTGGTGGTTTCCTGCTGGAGGAAGAGGGCAGGAAATACTGAGGCAGTGGGAACTTTGCAGGTGGTGGTCGGGAGAGGGAAGGGGTAGGAAATAACCCTGAAGAATGGGAGGGAGATCGGATGGGGCAAACCTGCTGGGACTTGTTTAACCTGGGGCCTGGATTCCAGGAACAGAATGGGAGCCGGGGCTGGAAATTCCCTTATTTAGGGAAAAGGAAAGAGCCCCCCTGGACTGGGCTATGAGCCAGCGGCCGCTGGGAGATATGAAGGGGGGCACCCGCCAGTCAGGCTTAGGGGAGATTCCCCTCCCTTCATATCCAGCTCCTCACAATGAGGAGGGTGTTGGGCTTCCTACCAGGCAGCTCTCTCTGGACCCTGCTAGGGGCTCCATCTCCTGTATCAGTCTGTGGCTAGTAGCCATGTGATGGATCTGCGGGGAGAGACAAGGGGCTCTGTCTTTGTCCCCCCACACCCTGGTGTTTCCTGGATACTCGGTGGGAGTGCGGGTAGGACTCTGTTGACTGCGATCCTCCCACAGCTTCCATTTGATGGGCTCCTTTCCCCATTGAATAGCGGGGCTGTGAGTGGGGCAGCAGGTACTGAGTGTTGGACTCTTGCTCTTTCAGGGGCCGGTGACCTTCGAGGAGGTGGCTGTGTATTTCACCAGGGAAGAGTGGGCTCTGCTGGACCCCGCTCAGAGAGCCCTCTACAGAGACGTCATGCAGGAGAACTATGAGAACGCGACCTCGCTGGGTAAGGATTCCCGTCCCCTCTGTTCTTGGAAGGGGACATGAAGAGAGAAGGTTCACGCCGGCCCCACAAAGCGCCCGCCTCTCTTTTTCAGCATCGCCCCCAACATGCCAGTGACCCACACGCTACCAGAGACCCTCCCCTGCTGCAGAACGCTTGGGGAACAGAGCACAGGAGCAGTTCACCCCCAAGTCTAACCACCGTGACCCCAGCCACTCCCCCTGAATCCATACGTCCCTCCCCGCCACAGGGTGACCCCTTCCCGGCCACAGACGGGAGCTCTCTCGCTGACGTCCTCCGTTGGCGGTGAAACCTCTGGGGGCTCGAACGGCCTCACTTATCATAGAATCATAGAATCTCAGGGTTGGAAGGGACCTCAGGAGGTCATCTAGTCCAACCCCTGCTCAAAGCAGGACCAATCCCCAATTTTTGCCCCAGATCCCTAAATGGCCCCCTCAAGGATTGAACTCACAACCCTGGGTTTAGCAGGCCAGTGCTCAAACCACTGAGCTATCCCTCCCCCCGATCTGCGCTCACGCGGCCCGATCCTGATTTTTTTTCACGGTCTCCTTTTCCAGGGAAATGTCGTCTGTTACTCCTGGAACAGAGCAGCTAATGCCCCAGCCGTCTCCACGCCCTGGGGGATGTTCATGCCCCCTCCTGTTCTCCCTGACTTGCTACATTCCTCGCTTCCTCAAATGGAACAGGGAGGGGGCCCATCACATTAACAAACTTTGTACTGGCCACAACGCGGGGGGAAGGGAGAGGGTGGAGAGGAGGGAGTGGGGTTTTTGGGGGGGAAGAGGCGGTGCAAGGGCGGGGCCTTGGGGGAAGACGCGGCTTAGCAGCCGGACCTCGGGGAAGGGGCAGGGCGGGGGTCAGGGAGAAGGGACGGTGGGAGGGCGGGGCCTCGGGGAGAAGGGGCGGGGCCACGGTTCCGGCGTCCGTGGCCCCCTCACTTTTAGGGACCTTCCGCCGCTCCTGCTTCCCTATCACTCTCCTGATCTTTGTTTCTGTCACTAGAAGCAGGTCCGGGGTCACTTCCCCTCGGGCCTGATGTGATCTCCCAGCTGGAAGGAGGGGAGGAGCCGGGGGTCTTGGATCTCCAGGGTCCAGAGGAAAGCGAGATCCCGAGAGGCACCTGCGTCTCTGAGTTCATGATCGTCCCCCGCTGGTGTCGTATCTTCAGGGCGGCCCTCGCTCATGGCTTCCTGCCCGCCCTGACTGACACCTGCCAAGAGATCCATCCCTGATCTCCCTTCCCCCGAGTGTTTGGATGGGATGTGAAGGCAGACTTGATCCCGCTCGACTCTCCCCTATGGGGAAGAGTTGGGGGGAATTAATTCCCTGATTTATTTCCCTCGTCTTTCTGGTATTTATTTTGGTTTGCTCGCCCTTTTTCCAGCCCTCTTTCCAGCCCTCTTTCTGAGGTTTCTCCCTCTATCCCAGCAGGTGCTTGTGAGAACAAGGAGCAGAATCCTCCACAGGAAGATGCAGACAAAGTTGAAGCACCTGGGACATTGCTGCAAAGACCCAGAGGGAACGTGTCCAGGAGCCATGAGCAGGGAAAAGCCGGTGAGAGTCGGCGCAGGCCAGAGAGGCTGGAGGGAAACCAGCCAGGGGGAAAAGTGGACACATCCATTCATTGTCAGGGAATTCACAAGGACCTCAAAGAAACCACCGCCCATCAGAGACTCCCCACAGGAGAGAAAAACAACCCATGCGCTGAGTGTGGGAAAAACTTCAGTTGCCGCTCTGGCCTTATTAAGCATCAGAGGATTCACACAGGTGAAAGACCCTACGCATGCGGCGAGTGCGGGAAAACCTTTGTTCGGAACTCCCACCTCGTTACGCATCAGAGAACCCACACCGGGGAGCGACCCTACGCATGCGGCGAGTGCGGGAAAAGCTTCAGCGACAGCTCAGCCCTCGTTACGCACCGGAGAACCCACACGGGAGAGACGCCCTACGCGTGCCCGGCGTGCAGGAGAAACTTCACTCGGAGTGCCAACCTTATGATGCACCAGCGAATCCACATGGGAGAGAGGCCCTACGAATGCTATCCGTGCGGGAAAACCTTCGCTCGGCGGTCGAACCTGCTTAGACATCAGAGGATCTATACAGGCGAGGGGCCCTATATATGCGCCGAGTGTGGGAAAACCTTCCATCAGACCTCGGTCCTTGTTTATCATCAGAGAATCTGCAAAGGAGATAAACATTGTGAAAACCCCGTCTAGGGCGGGCAAAAGAGTTTTTTGTTTGTTTTTTTGGCCTCTAAGACTTTTGTTAATTTCCACCTATTGACCTTTAAGCTATTTGGCCCCTTTGCTTCACCGGGTTCTCTGTTCCCCTCGGCAAGTTGCCTGCTTTTGCCTTTTCTAGTTTGCCCTTTTCTGAGGTGAATCCCGTGGTCCTGCCTATCCGTTCCATTTAGGGTGACCAGAAAAATCGGGACGGGAGGTTGGGGGGCAATAGGAGCCTATATAAGAAAAAGACCCAAAAATCGGGACTGTCCCGATAAAACTGGGACATCTGGTCACCCTAGTTCCAGTGTCCTTTGAGTCTTGGAAGTGTGCGTATGGACCATCTGCCAGATGTGTTCATTAGCTGCAGATGGGAGAGAGAAGGGTGATCTCAACTAGCTAAGGCTACCTGGGCCTCATGAGGTAGGTAGAACCTCCCCTAGGCCAGTGGTTCTCAAGTTTGTTTTTTTCCGTAGACCACTTGAAAATTGCTGAGGGTCTCTTAATGATCTTTCCAAATGTTGTTCTCACCGTTGGCTGACTATTGGAAAGTGCTTTGGCTAAAAGTGCTATATAAAAAAACAATAATTAAAGTTTCTTTTTATTCTACAAATACTCATTAAAATGAGTTGTGTGTAAAATATATCAGTAGTTTTACCTTTCTAATGCGACGGATGTGCCCTCTCTCCCCCGCCACTGCAGCCTCCGAGCTGGGGCTGGGAAGGAGGAGGGTCTCTCCCCTGCAGCCGCAGCCCTGGGGCTGGGGAAAGTCGCCTCTTTCTCAGGCCACCGCAGCCCTCCACGTCCCAAATTCCCCCACCCTCTCTTCTCACCCCACTGCCCCCTTCTACCTACTCCCTTTTTCCCCCCAAGGCCACCACCTCACCTTACATGTGCGTCTTCTCCAGGGTCCAGGCACCTAATGAGTGGAGCCACGCCTGCCCACTAATTAGGTGGGTGGCCCTTCGTTTTCTTGTGTGCGGCCGCCCAGGCACGCACCTTAGAGGGATCTATCCACGGACCACCTGAATGGAGCTTGCGGACCACAGTTTGAGAACCTGTGGGGGGAGGGATAGCTCAGTGGGTTGAGCAGTGGCCTGCTAAACCCAGGGTTGTGAGTTCAATCCCTGAGGGGGCCATTTGGAGATCTGGGGCAAAAATTGGGGTTTGGTCCTGCTTTGAGCAGGGGGTTGGACTAGACGACCTACTAAGGTCCCTTCCAACCCTGATATTCTATGAACCGCTGCCCTAGGATTTTCCTTGGACTTAGCTAGCGTGACGTAAAAAGCACAGCCCATGTATAGGGGGCCAGGGGTTGACCCCTGGCCTGATCTTATGACATGTCTCCTAGGTGATTTTATGCTTGCTAGGGGTAAAATGACATTATGGGAGTGTAAGACTGGTAGGGGTGTATCACTCATTAGCTTGGAACTTGCAGGGCTGGGTGGGGCAGGGCAAATAGGTGAACATAAGTGAATGGCTTATTACGCTTGCTACAGGTAAGGGCCTAGTCTATTAATTTAAGGCTTTGTGGGCGTAGTTATGCTAAAGGCTGGGATTTAGCGAAATAGGGCAGGCCTACGGAGATAATCCCAGGTCCGATATTTTGCGCGCTCATTTTTTGGAAGCAAACGAGGGACCGCAACCAGGGATAGCACCCCACAGGGTTCTGCAAGATGGGAGTGTGTGAGGGGAGGGGGCATTAGCAACTCAATTGCTATGCAGCGGCTAAGGAGTTAGACCGCATTGATCAATAGGAATTATTAAGACATAAGTGGTGCAAATCGTGAATATTAATTCTGGACACCCACAAAGGCCACTGTAGCAGGGTGGCTACCCAGCTCCTGCCCTGAGGGGGTTAAAGCAGCCCGGGAGAGGCCCTATGAAGGCTTTGAGCCAGAAGCCCAGGCAGAGTCTCTCTCTGCCTTCAGAGGGAGAAGGGCTTGCCTGCAAGGGGGAACCAGGGGCCTAGTTGGGAGCAGGGCTGGGGAACGGCCAGGGGAGCAGGGAGGCTCCAGGCTGGCAGGCTCCAGGCTGGCAAGCCCCAGGCTGCAGGGCCTGGCATAGGGCCCAGAGAGGTACTGGGGTTCAGAGGCAGCAGGTCCAATCCCCCCCCTTGCCTGTGATGAGTGGCTAATACATTGCAGTCTGCCCCAGTGCATGGGGCGGGGGAGGGACAGCTCAGTGGTTTGAGCATTGGCCTGCTAAACCCAGGATTGTGAGTTCAATCCTTGAGGGGGCCATTTGGGGATCTGGGGCAAAAATTGGGGATTGGTCCTGCTTTGAGCAGGGGGTTGGACTAGATGACCTACTAAGGTCCCTTCCAACCCTGATATTCTATGGGGCTAGGTGGTGACTGGCAGTAGCCTGTATTGAGGGAAGGTGGGGACAGTGGGTTGGGGGAGGAGACCCAGATCTGTGGGGTACTGCCAGGGGGCAACACCCCAGTTAAAGGGGCACCGGCGTCTGGGAGGGACACAGGGCCAGAGCGGTCAGGCGGATCACCGGCCTGCAGAGGGTGCTCCAGAGGCTGGATGAGCTAATTCCCGACGACTACCAGCAGGAGGCGCCGCAGGGGTGAGTCCCGGCCCCCTTACAGCCACATAAAGCAGTTATGGACCTTATTATAACCAGGGTAAAGGATCAAATATGGTGTAAAGCCATACTCTTACCATAAGGAAGGGTATAAAATGCCATACCCAGTTCCCATTTTTCTCGGTTCGTTGGGTCCCTGAGACAGTGTAAATGGAATCAGGACCGCCCTTAGGGTGACCTCTGTTGGTAATAGCCTCTTTACTTGCAAGATAGCGAGTATGAACAATGACATATTGACCTTATTCTTATATTGATATACGTTGAGCCTGGCTTATAGGATTTCAGTAATAATTGTCTATATGCCATAAAGTTTCTGTGTGTGTGTTTCACCAAATTCCATCTTCTCAATTAACTTGATGGAGCAGCCTAGGAAAAGAATTTGTGATCTGTGACAAGTGCCCGGTGCACCCCGATACATGAAGTGTAACGTGATGTTTCCTCATCACCGGATCGGGCCTCCGTCACTTTTCCTAGTCTAAACAAACCTGGAGCGTCACATTTATACGTCTCCTCCCTCTGCAAAACAATTGTTAGAGTCTTAGAATCTCAGGGTTGGAAGGGACCTCAGGAGGTCATCTAGTCCAACCCCCTGCTCAAAGCAGGACCAATCCCCAATTTTTGCCCCAGATCCCCAAATGGCCCCCTCAAGGATTGAACTCACAACCCTAGGTTTAGCAGGCTGGGTTTAGCAGGCCAACGCTCAAACCACTGAGCTATCCCTCCCCCCGAGTAATTCTGACGCAGGGTCCGACAGGAGGTTACTCCTGAATCTCTCCTATTCTATGGGAACGACTGTCCCTAATTAGGCAGATGTGGAGGAAACAGAAGTGTTTTTGCCTGGCTCTAGTCCCTCATTTAGACCTGGGCCATGATCAGATTAAAGAAATAAACTGATCATGTTTGGGGAAGCCATTCCTCACTGGCACCGCTGAGTGTTGGCGTGGATTCTGCGCCAGACACATGTCAAATAACCCCGACGAAGGCCCGGGATCTGGCAAGCAACCCAAATTGTTCAGTCTCCTGCGATCTCCGCGCCCCCCCCCCCCCCTGACTGCATGGGTCTGTGTTTGCGACTTACATGCAGAGCCGTAACTAGGAATTTCTGCGCCCGAGGCAGGGGCGCAGAAATTCCTAGTCCTCCCCTCCGTCGAATTGCTGCCGAAGCCGGGGGGACCGGCGGACCTCCTGCAGGCAAGCGGAAGCGGCTTCGGCGGCAGTTCGGCGGAGGATATTTTTAGCAGTCGCCGAAGCCGCTTCCTCTTACCTGCGGGAGGTCCGCCGGTGTGTCTGCAGAGGGCCCCCTCCGCCGAATTGCCGCCGAAGCCGGGGGACCAGCGGACCTCCTGCAGGTAAGCGGAAGCGGCTTCGGCGGCTGCTAAAAATACCCTCCGCCGAACTGCTTGCATCCGACGAAGTGGGTATTGACCCACGAATGCTTATGCTCCAATACGTCTGTTACTCTATAAGGTGCCACAGGACTCTTTGTTTAGGGTAATATATGGGGAGTATAGCTCAGTGGTAGAGCATCTCACTGCAGCTCGCGAGGGCCCTGGTTCAAATCCAGGTGCTCCCTTGGGTATTATTTCGGAAGGGAGGGATAGCTAAGTGGTTTGAGCATTGGCCTGCTCAACCCAGGGTTATGCGTTCAATCCTTGAGGGGGCCATTTAGGGATCTGGGGCAAGAATTGGGGATTGGTCCTGCTTTGAGCAGGGGGTTGGACTAGATCCGTGGTGCCCGTGGGCGCCATGGCGCTCGCTGGGGCATTTATGTGAACCCGCCTACCGACAAGGGAGCGCGGCTGCCGGACAACCAGCTGCCGAAATGCCTCCGAGAAGCGGTAACGCCAAGAAGCGTCGCCGCCGCTTTTTTAGCGGCATTTCGGCAGCGACGCGTCTCGATGACACCGCTTCTCGGCAGCATTTTGGCGGCGACGCGTCTCGATGACACCGCTTCTCGGCAGCATTTCGGCAGCGACGCGTCTCGATGACACCACTTCTCGGCAGCATTTTGGCGGCGACGCTTCTCGGCGGCATTTCGGCAGCTGGTCGTCCGGCGCCCGCCACCCTCTTCTGGGAACATGAAGATGCTACTGCAGCGGAAAGGTTGGGGACCACTGGACTAGATGACCTCCTAAGGTCCCTTCCAACCCTGATAGTCTATGATTCTAAGCCTGTTTAATAACTTTTGCCTGGACAGGGCGGCCTGGTTTTGAACAAGTAACAGCGGACAAGGGGAAAAAGCCAACACCATTCTGGGATGCATTAGCAGGCGTGTTGTAAGTAAGACAGAAGTAATAAGCATAAGGGGCTTGCATAACTTTCTGCATCGTGTAGAAGCGACAACGGGTCCTGTGGCACCTTATAGACTAACTGAGGTATTGAAGCATCAGCTTTCGTGGGTGAACACCCACTTCTTCGGATGCAAGCAGTGGATCTGCGTCATGTTTTTTAGGGGGAGAGGGATAGCTCAGTGGTTTGAGCATTGGCCTGCTAAACCCAGGGTTGGGAGTTCAATCCTTGAGGGGGCCATTTAGGGATTGGGGCAAAAATTGGGGATTGGTCCTGCTTTGAGCAGGGGGTTGGACTAGATGACCTCCTGAGGTCCCTTCCAACCCTGATATTCTATGTTGCTCCAGACATGTCCCCAGGATCTGATCAGCCAGACAGGTATTAGTTTCCAAACTCTCCCTCACAGGGCCTGTGGGCAGACAGACATTTACGGGGGGGGGGAATACAGGCTGCTTTGCTTTCCACCCCCTTCCCCTTCTTCTCTCCCCTGGGGCTGGGATCTGCAGGACACACAGGAAGGGGCAGGAGACTTGGGGAGAACTAATTCCCGCCCCCTGCCCAGACCCTGGCCGCCCCCCCCCCCCCACTCCTCTGATTCGCCCCCCTTTTTGAGCCCTGTCAAAGCCAGTGGGCAGAATCTGACGCCAGGTAAGGGCAGGGGGAAGGGCGGCGGCTTCAGCGGATGTCACTGAGCATGCGCAGTTCGTATGCAGAAGAGTTTTTTAACACCCCCCCCCCCCCCGGCGGAAGGAGCTGGGGCTTTTTTTTTTTTTTAACACGCCCCCCCCCTCTCCTCCCCCAGCATCTGGCCCCTCCCCACACATTGCCAGGCCCCCCCCCCCCTGCAAGGAACTGGGGGGGGGGGTTTCTTTGCACTATTTCCCTGCTGTGCCCCCCCCCCCCAGTGAGCGGGACCAGCCTCCCCCCCCCCCCGTCTGGGGCGAGGGCCGGAAGCTTAGAGCCACCCCCCCCCGCGGAGGAGGAGGGGGGGGGACTGGGTGAGGCGCTTGGAGCAGCGGATCCGCCCCCACCACCCCCGGGCGCGTGCAAAGCTGGGGGAGCCCCGCCCGCAATAAAGCGGACCCCCCCCCCCCCCCCCCGGACACAAACCCCAGAGGAAGGTAAATAAATCGAGGCCGATCCCACTCGCTGCGCCCCTTCTCCTCCCTTGCAGGGGTGCAATTTACCGCCCCCCCCCCCGCAGCCATGTCCTGCCTGTGCATCGACACGGAGCTGCCTCGGCCCCGCTGGGATTGGGGGGGGGGGGGGGCAGAGACTGGGGCCCAGCGTGGGGGGGTCCCCTGTGGTGTGGGGGAGGGGAAAAGCCGGAGTTGCAGGGTGGGGGGGGGGGGTTGAACTGTCTCTGTGCAGCCAGAAATTCCAGGTGGAGAAGTGGGGGGGGGCAGAGACTGGGGCCCAGCGGTGGGGGGGTCCCCTGTGGTGTGGGGGAGGGGAAAAGCCGGAGTTGCAGGGTTGGGGGGGGGGGTTGAACTGTCTCTGTGCAGCCAGAAATTCCAGGAGGAGAAGTGGGGGGGGGGGGCAGAGACTGGGGCCCAGCGGTGGGGGGGTTCCCCTGTGGTGTGGGGGAGGGGAAAAGCCGGAGTTGCAAGGGGGGGGGGTTGAACTGTCTCTGTGCAGCCAGAAATTCCAGGAGGAGAAGTGGGGGGGGGGGGGCAGGGGTGAGTTTATTGCCTCCTGTCCCTGTTTGTGCCACTTCCCTCTCACCCCCCCCCCCCCCCCCCGATACAAATTCTCTCCAGTTCTTCCCCTTTTCGCTCTCGGCATCGCCCGTGGAGCATGAATACCAAGGATCCTTCCCCCATTTCTCCTACGATTATGGACTTTCCATTCTCTTCCTCTCCCTGGACCCTGCTAGGGCCTCCATCTCCTGCATGTCTCTGGCTAGTAGCCGTGTGATGGATCTGCTGGGAGAGACGAGGGGGCTCTTTCTTTGTCACCTCCCCCCCGATGTTTCCTGGATGCTCTGAGCGGGGTGGGGGTGGGACTCTGTTGACTGCGATCCCCCCAGAGCTTCCCTTTGATGGGCTCCTCTCCCCCACAAATAGTGGGGCAGCAGGTACTGAGTGTTGGACTCTTGCTCTTTCAGGGGCCGGTGACCTTCGAGGAGGTGGCTGTGTATTTCACCAGGGAAGAGTGGACTCTGCTGGACCCCGCTCAGAGAGCCCTCTACAGAGACGTCATGCAGGAGAACTATGAGAACGTGACCTCGCTGGGTAAGGATTCCCGTCCCCTCAGTTATTAAACGGGGAAATGTAGAGCCAGAAAAAGGGGAAATGCAGAAGCCAGAAACACAGTTCCCTTGGCACAATCCAGCCTTGGGCTCCCACCCAGACAGCCAAGTTAAATAGGATGAGGATTATTGAAAATCTCGTTCATCATCTAAAAAGTTCTACCAATCCCAAAGGATTGGACACATTACCCACCAGGTCAGTGACTAGATCAGGTCTTACCCAAATACACACTTACTGCCAATTCTTATTAACTAAACTAAGATTTATGAAAACAGAAAAGAGAGAGTATTGGTTCAAAGACCATGATCCGTGCAGATATGAGTCCAGTTCTTAGGTCAGTTTCATAGTTTCATGGTGAGCTTCAAAGTTGTAAATAGTTTTTCCAGAACTAGTTGCATAGGTCACAGTCCAATGCCCAATATCGGGGTGACGCAGACGGGAGCTGGGGAGCTCAGCCTTGCAACTCGACCTTCCCCTGATGAAGCTTAAGCAGATCTGAGATAACAGGATCAGGGCCCACAAGTTCTTTTTATAGCTTTCTGGCAGCCTCTTGTCAGCCCGCATTCCTTGGGTGCGGCATTGTGGCTTGAAATAAAACCCCCTGTTTCCTACACATACACAGGTAACTAGTTGCATTCCTCAGCCTTAGGGAATTCTCCACTGAGCAGTTCATAGACCGTTTACGACAAACTTCAACGAGAAATATAGACGATGACGTTATTACACCCAAGTTTCATCTAAAGGTTAATATTCCCTTTTGATCTCTGAATCAGTAGATGTAGTGACCGACAGGAAGCGTCTGTTTACATGGTTAATATCTAACAATTATAAGTAAACACATGGAATTCGTATTACCTCTAATTCTCTCCCAATGCCGGTTTGCATTCCAGAGCTCTCCTCTACGGAACATGGCTACGTTAGGAATAGCTGTAATTACCATTTCCCGTACTTTTCTAACATGTCTCTAAAGGTTGAATTTGGGTCATTTGGCCTGCGAGCTGCTTGACCCCTTTCTGGTTCAATGTCATGGGAGTGTCTGGCTGTGTGTGTTCCCAGCGGAGATGGGGATGGTTAAATCCCTCATACGTAAACTGTCCTGCCCCATGAGCCCCAGGGAGGCTGCCCCCAGCGTTTTACTGGGGATGGGTTAAAACCGGGGATGGGTTTCTTCTTTGTGAGAAATGTCCCATGAACTCCCCTGATCTCCCTTGTTTTCTATCCCCTGGGCAGGGTTTCCCGTTTCCAAACCTGACGTGATCTCCCAGCTGGAACGAGGGGAGGAGCCGGGGGTCCTGGATCTTCAGGGCTCTGAGGAAGGAGAGATCCCGAGAGGCGCCTGTGCAGGTGAGGGGTCATTAAACCATCCCGAAAACTCTCAGTGCCTGACGGAAAGAGCTGGGACTGCCTCAAAAGGCCTTGTGAGCTCTCCGAGTTCAGGAGTATCCCCCAGGAGGCTTTGTACCCTATGGGCAGCTATCGCTCACGGCTTCCTACCCATCGTCACTGACATCTGGCAGCAGCTCCACCCCCAGACGGAAACAATTCTGCCTCCATATCCCCTCTTCTCGCCGCTGTGGAGAAGAGTTTAGAAGAATTCACTACCAGGCTTTTTTTTTTCTCTCTCTCCAGCTCTAATTTCAGCTCGTTTCCTTCTTTTCCACCCCTGTTTCTGAGGTTTCTCTCTGTGTCCCAGCAGGTGCTGGGATGGTGAATGAGAATGAGGAGCTGAATCCTCAGCAGGAAGATGCTGAGCAAGTGGAACCACACGGGGGATTATCGCAAGGATCCCAAGGGAACGTGTCCAGGTGTCGTGGGCAGGGAAAAGCCTCTGAGAGTCAGGCCAGGCCGGAGAGGCAGCAGGGAAACCAGCCCAGGGAGAAAGTGGGCAAATCCATTAATTGTCAGGGGACTCACCAGGACTCCAACGAAGCCACCGCCCAGCAGAGAATGCCTACAGCAGAGAGAAAAAACACATGCACAGAGTGTGGGAAACACTTCACTCTGAACTCCACCCTCGTTCGACATCAGCGGATCCACACGGGAGAGCGCCCCTACCAATGCGGTGAGTGCGGGAAACAGTTCAGTGAGAAATCAAACCTTATTACACATCAGGCAGGCCACACGCGCGAGAGACCCTATGGGTGCCCTGAGTGCGGGAAAAGCTTCACTCGGAGCTCCACCCTTACTAGGCATCAAAGGATCCACACAGGAGAGAGACCGTATGAGTGCTCTGAGTGCGGGAAAACGTTCACTCAGAGCTCGGTCCTTATTAATCACCAGAGAATGCACACGGGAGAGCGCCCCTATTCATGCTGTGAGTGCGGGCAGACGTTCGCTCAGAGCTCAGCCCTGTTTAAACACGAGAAGATCCACACGGGCGAGCGCCCCTATGAATGCTCCGAGTGCGGGAAACAATTCATTGAGAAATCAAAATTTATCCAACATCAGACAAGCCACACGGGAGAGAGACCCTATGAATGCCGTGAGTGCGGGAAAAAATTCAGTGAGAAATCAAACCTTACTAAACATCAGACGAGCCACACCGAACAGAGACCCTATGAGTGCAGTGAGTGCGGCAAAAGCTTCACCCGCAGCTCGTCCCTTATTCGGCACCAGCGGGTCCACACGGGAGAGCGGCCGTATAAATGCCGGGAGTGCGGGAAAAGCTTCGCTTTCAAATCGGACGTTCATAAGCACCAGCGGGTCCACACGGGCGAGCGCCCCTATGAATGCGGGGAGTGCGGGAAACAGTTCAGTCAGAAGTCGAACCTTCTCGCCCATCAGAGAGGCCACACAGAACAGAGGCCCTATGAGCACGGGAAAAAGTTCACGCAGGGCTCAGGCCTCCTCAATCACCAGAGCATCCACACGGGAGAGCGCCCTTACACGTGCTCTGAGGGGGGGAAACAGTTCAGTGAGAAATCAAACGTTATTAAACGCGAGGCAGGCCACACGGGAGAGAGGCCCTATGAGTGCAGTGAGTGTGGGAAAAAGTTCGCTCAGCGCTCAGGCCTCATTAATCACCAGAGAATCCACACAGGAGAGCGACCCTATACATGCTCCGAGTGTGGGAAAAAGTTCACTCAGAGCTCAGGCCTTATTAAACATCGGAGGATCCACACAGGAGAGAAACCCTATGAATGCAGCGAGTGCGGGAAAACCTTCACTGAGAGCTCATCCCTTATTCGACATCAGGGGATCCACACGGGAGAGAGACCCTATGAATGCTTTGAGTGTGGGAAAAGCTTCACTTTTAAATCGGACCTAATGAATCATCAGAGGATCCACACCCGAGAGCAGCCCGTGAATGCGGGAAGGGTTTCATCCGGAGCCCACACCTTAATAGACTTGAGCGATTTCACAGGATAGAGAGACACCATAAAAGCTTTGTGTAGGGCAGAGAAAAGATTTGTTTTAAAGACATTTGCTAAGTCCCACACAGCGACTTTTTAGGGCTGTTTGTGCCATTTGCATCACCCTGTTCTCTCAGCTCCCTGAAGTGAGTTGTCCGCTTTTCGTTTTGCAGGTCGCCCTTCTCTGGGGTGAATCCCGTGGTCCTTTCTACCAACTCCTTTCTCTTGTGAATCATGGGAGTGTGTCTCTCTCCTGCCAGGAGTGTCCATCCGCCCCAGGTGCGGGAAATAGGGGTGACCTCAGGTAGGGGTGATCTAAAATTGACCAGGGCTTTGTCTCCTCTAGGATTTTCCAGCCTGCTGGAGGTATCTATCCTAATGTAAACCCACCACTATATCTGCAGTACTGACATTGCCTAGGCACAGGGGTTGGGGTTAGCTAGCACCTTCCCCTTCGGCCGGTCCTAATCAACACCAATGTTCCTGCCCTGGACAAGCCCTGAGCATCATATTTATACCGTCACCGCACTAGCAGAGCGATTGTTAGAGCCACCAAGTTCCCCCTTTGGCGACAGATTCTTGCCAGCAAGTTAAAGAAGTATGGGCTGGATGAACGGACGGTAAGGTGGATAGAAAACTGGCTGGATGGTCGCGCGCAACGGGTAGTGATCAATGGCTCCATGTCTAGTTGGCAGCCGGTATCAAGTGGAGTGCCCCAAGGGTCGGTGCTGGGGCCGGTTTTGTTCAATATCTTCATCAACGACCTGGAGGATGGTGTGGACTGCACCCTTAGCAAGTTTGCAGATGACACTAAACTGGGAGGAGTGGTTGATACGCTGGAGGGTAGGGATAGGATACAGAGGGACCTAGACAAATTAGAGGATTGGGCCAAAAGAAATCTGATGAGGTTCAACAAGGACAAGTGCAGAGTCCTGCACTTAGAACGGAAGAATCCCATGCACTACTACAGAGTAGGGACCGAATGGCTGGGCAGCAGTTCTGCAGAAAAGGACCTAGGGGTTACGGTGGACGAAAAGCTGAATATGAGTCAACAGTGTGCCCTTGTTGCCAAGAAGGCTAACGGCATTTTGGGCTGTATAAGTAGGGGCATTTCCAGCAGATCGAGGGACGTGATTATTCCCCTCTAGTCGGCACTGGTGAGGCCTCATTTGGAGTACTGTGTCCAGTTTTGGGCCCCACACTACAAGGAGGATGTGGATAAATTGGAAAGAGTCCAACGGAGGGCAACAAAAATGATTAGGGGGTTGGAGCACATGACTTATGAGGAGAGGCTGAGGGAACTGGGATTGTTTAGCCTGCAGAAGAGAAGAGTGAGGGGGGATTTGATAGCTGCTTTCAACTACTTGAAAGGGGGTTCCAAAGAGGCTGGATCTAGACTGTTCTCAGTGGTAGAAGATGACAGAACAAGGAGTAATGGTCTCAAGTTGCAGAGGGGGAGGTTTAGGTTGGATATTAGGAAAAACTTTGTCACTAGTAGGGTGGTGAAGCACTGGAATGGGTTACCTAGGGAGGTGGTGGAATCTCCTTCCTTAGAGGTTTTTAAGGTCAGGCTTGACAAAGCCCTGGCTGGGATGATCTAGCTGGGGTTGGTCCTGCTTTGAGCAGGGGGTTGGACTAGATGACCTCCTGAGGTCCCTTCCAACCCTGAGATTCTATGATTCTATGATTGTCTCATCCCCAACTGTTCTCACGCTGGTTCAGATTGTGCTCGGCAGCGGGTTGTTTTTTCCCCGCCATTTCCCTTATTGAAAATCTATTTCAATATAACAAAGAGGAGGAGCGGGAGGGGGACAAATGTATCATTTGGGGCTCTGCGACACCGGAAGGAAATGAGGTGAGTCGGCGGGATTCCCTGCTTCCCGATCACCGTCACTAGGCCCGCTCTCTCCAGCAGCGCTGGCATCTGTTTGAGCCACAGTGTGGTTTATCCACCAATATTCTACCCCTCCACCTCCCACAGCGTCTCTGCACTTAAGAATAGCAACTTGATCCTAAATCCGACTCGTTAGGGCTGGAGATGAAAGTGTCCCAGACCTGGATGGGGAATTCTAATGGATCCCAAACACAGTGCGATCATTCCCAGTTTAAATCCCAGTTTCTGTCTCTTGACAAAGCCACTTCTCGATGTTTTCCTGCTGAGCTGGGCTCATTTGCACACGAGAAGGTTGGCAATTTTCCCTATGATGATTTCCCTTTCTTTTTTTGTCCATAACACGACTCCATAATAACAAAGTGCTGTGGAGTGAAGCCGGTTTAAATGGATCAGAGGAGAAAGTGACGGGGGAATCGGCTCTCCTGGTTTTTGAGTGATCGGCTGTAACCTGCTCTAGAACCTAATTTTATATGAAACTGAAAGTGACTTATACAGAGCCAGTGGAGTGGTGTTGAGAATAGTTTAGGTTTGGTGAGCTGTGTTCTTTGTTTTATTTGTTTTATACATTTCATTAAAGCGAACAAAGAGAGAGCAAGTCATGTCTTTCAATAAGCTACATGGGTCAGAACCGTGGAGCATCAGCCAGTCCAAGTCGGAGCCTCTCAGCTCCCTCTGTATTAACCCTTTGGTTCTCACATGAGAGCAACTGGTGGGGGGGAGAGGAGGAACCCATCTCAGCTCCCACTGCATCCTCAGGGGCTCAGAGCATCACAAGGGAAAATGAGCTCCCCTACGCAGGCTTTTAGGAATAGGGCGTTGGGGGAGGAGGGATCTCTAAGTAGGGGTGGGATGGTGGTGGATTTCTCTGCTGTCACTGTCATGACCAAGACCAGCCAGCCCACCCGTCTGGCTTGCCCTGGGGTTGTGTCTGGTCAGACTCAGCTGAAGTTGGGGATGTGGTTCAAAGGGTTGTAAATGGAGGTGAAGAGACTGTACCTTTCAGCCATTGTGGTGTTGGCAGACTGACGATGTTTGTGTTTGGGGGGAACATTGGGGAATGACTGAAAGAGAGCAGAGTTAAGGTTGTAAGGGCAACCTTAACTCTTAGTTTCCTATTTTTCAGGCGTGAGAGTTTTGCTGAAGTTGAGGTTCTCCAGGCAGACAACATCCCACCAGGCACTTAACTTCTTGTTAATAATGGTTTTTGCCCTTTAATTACTCCTTGGGGCATTCTGCACCAAAACATTAAAAATTCTGCACACACTATTTTAAAATTTTGTCTATTTTATTTGTCAAAGTAACACAATATAATCACTCCGGTTTCAGTTATTCAAAATACCTATCAACAACTATGTCAGCAATACAGACAACAGCAAAAACGATTCCTCCCGGGAGTCAAGAGTTAAAGAAATCTCTACAACAGCCCACTTCCAGTTGGGGGCTGTATGGGGCCCCCAGAGCCCAGATACCTGTACTCCCATCCCCCTAGAGCCCAGCTGTGGGGCACCCCCTGGCCCAGACACCAGCATTCGCTCCCCCCAGAGCCCAGCCGCAGGGCAGCCCACAGACACCAGCCCCCTCCTCCCCACAGAGCCCAGCCACGGGGCAGTGAAACACCAATACCCCAGGGGCTTTACTCTCCCCCCCCCAACTCCTTTACTGTCCCGCCGGGGGATGTGGGGTGGTACAACCCTGCCCTTCCACTTTTTGCCAGAGCCGGCAGGGTCTCCCAGGCCCTCTCCTGGCCCCAGGAGAATGAGGATCAGGCAGAACGTGCAGTCTCCAGCCCAGCCAGACTGGGCGCTCTTTATTAAAGGGAAAAGGACAAGACAATCCCATGAATTCCCAGGAAGAAGGTAACAGATTTCTTCCTCGCCCCAGGCACCTTTTCTCTGCCCGGCCCTTTGCGGTGTGTGCAATTGCTTCCCACTGATCTGAGTTTCTTCTCATAACACGCCCGAGTTCGGCTCCCTCCAGAGTCTCGCGCTGGGGACACGTTTTTCAAAGTCTCCCATCAGTTTAAAAAACCCAAGAAGCGCCACGTAGGCCCCAGTCCCTCCTGCCCCCTCTCCCTGGCAGATCAGCTGGGCCCAGACCCCTCCCTCACCTGTGGGATCCCCTGGCACCTAGGTAAGTAGACAGTGAACCCCACTCCAGGGGCCTGGCTGGAGCCCGCCAGCCCTTGGAGAGAGAAGCCACCCCCAGGGCCCGCTGGCTGTCCTGAATCTAAGGGTCATAGACTCATAGAATCTCAGGGTTGGAAGGGACCTCAGGAGGTATCTAGTCCAACCCCCTGCTCAAAGCAGGACCAACCCCAACTAGATCATCCCAGCCAGGGCTTTGTCAAGCCTGACCTTAAAAACCTCTAAGGAAGGAGATTCCACCACCTCCCTAGGGAACCCATTCCAGTGCTTCACCACCCTACTAGTGAAAAAGTTTTTCCTAATATCCAACCTAAACCTCCCCCTCTGCAACTTGAGACCATTACTCCTTGTTCTGTCATCTTCTACCACTGAGACCAGTCTAGATCCATCCTCTTTGGAACCCCCTTTCAGGTAGTTGAAAGCAGCTATCAAATCCCCCCTCACTCTTCTCTTCTGCAGGCAAAACAATCCCAGTTCCCTCAGCCGCTCCTCATAAGTCATGTGCTCCAGCCCCCTAATCATTTTTGTTGCCCTCCGCTGGACTCTTTCCAATTTATCCACATCCTCCTTGTAGTGTGGGGCCCAAAACTGGACACAGTACTCCAAATGAGGCCTCACCAGTGCCGAATAGAGGGGAATAATCACGTCCCTCGATCTGCTGGAAATGCCCCTACTTATACAGCCCAAAATGCCGTTAGCCTTCTTGGCAACAAGGGCACACTGTTGACTCATATTCAGCTTTTCGTCCACCGTAACCCCTAGGTCCTTTTCTGCAGAACTGCTGCCCAGCCATTCGGTCCCTAGTCTGTAGCAGTGCATGGGATTCTTCCGTCCTAAGTGCAGGACTCTGCACTTGTCCTTGTTGAACCTCATCAGATTTCTTTTGGCCCAATCCTCTAATTTGTCTAGGTCCCTCTGTATCCTGTCCCTACCCTCCAGCGTATCAACCACTCCTCCCAGTTTAGTGTCATCTGCAAACTTGCTAAGGGTGCAGTCCACACCATCCTCCAGGTCGTTGATGAAGATATTGAACAGTCACCGGCACTGGGGAGCGGTCAGGGGACCGAAGAGCCTGTGTCTCTGAGATGAGCTCGCCGGGGCTGGCTGGCTGAGGAAGGAGCAATGCGGAGGGATGACTGCAGAAGAGCGGCTGCGTGAGGAGTGTTTTGTGCTCCTTGAACGTCCAGCACCGACCCATCGTGCGGCTGGTTTTTGGTAAGAGACAGCGGCCTTCTCCTCCTGCCCGGAGAATCCCGCCCAGATGAGGCAGACGGACATTTTTTGTGCCATTTCCTGACCATAGAGGAATTTACTGGCATTAGAAAAGGTTCAGAGAAGGGCAACTAAACTGATTAGGGGTCTGGAACGGGTCCCATATGAGGAGAGATTAAAGAGGCTAGGACTTTTCAGCTTGGAAATGAGATTAAGGGGGGATATGATAGAGGTATATAAATTGATGAGTGGTGTGGAGGAAGTGAATAAGGAAAAGTTATTTACTTGTTCTCATACTAGAAGAACTAGGGGCCACCCAATGAAATTAGTGGGCAGCAGGTTTAAAACAAATAAAAGGAAGTTGTTCTTCACACAGCGCACAGTCAACCTGTGGAACTCCTTGCCTGAGGAGGCTGTGAAGGCTAGGACTATAACAGGGCTTAAAAGGGAACTGGATAACTTCATGGAGATGAAGTCCATTAATGGCTGTTAACCAGGATGGGTAAGGAATGGTGTCCTTAGCCTCTGTTTGTTAGAGGGGGGTGATGGATGGCAAGAGAGAGATCACTTGATCATTACCTGTTAGATCCACTCACTCCAGGGCAGCTGGCATTGGTCACTGTCGGCAGACAGGATACTGGGCTGGATGGACCTTTGGTCTGACCCAGTACGGCCATTCTTAGATATATGTATACACACACACGGAGATATGCCTATCTCATTGAACTGGAAGGACTTTGAAAGGTCATCATGTCCAGCCCCCTACCTTCACTAGGAGGACCAAGTACTGTCCCCTGACAGATTTTTGCCTCAGATCCCTAAATGGTCCCCTCAAGGATTGAACTCACAACCCTGGGTTTAGCAGGCCAATGCTCAAACCACTGAGCTATCCCTCCCCCTTCTTATGTACCTCTGCCCCTTGAGGTAGGAGCGTAACTGAGAGCTGTAGGCTGCTCTCCTGCGTATGGGCCAGCCGCTAGACGGGTGAGCTAGGGGACTCCGGGGAGTCAATACCGCCTAGATGACAAAAAGTTCAGCCCGCACAGGGAAATTAGCTGGTTAACTGGGACATGAGGCAAACCGGGACGTTGTCGCCAATGGAGGCAGGGTGATTAACCTCAGCTGGGGATCTGGCCCATCTGCTTGTCTTTCCCCCAATCCTGGCCGCAGACCTTAACAGCAGCTGCTGCCCCTCGGTCCCAGCTGTGAGGGGCGGGTGAAGCCTTTTCATTGTGCGGTGCCCAGTTCCCATACGTCTGAGGGACATCAGCTGCCCGCTGTCCCCAAGGGGCCCCCGCTCCCGATCCAGCTCCTACCTCTCCATAGGGCCTTCTGCCAGGAGAGTCCCTGTCTGCCTGTTCTCTCTAGCTAGGACAGTCAGGGTGCCCAGAACTGGGGGTCTGTGTGGAGCTGCCACTCACCTTCCCCTCCTTTGGGCTCATCTTGCACTGAATCCAGCCTTTTTTCCTCTCCGCCGCCGTCATCCTAAACGTACGGCATTTGCCTCCTGCTCCCTGTAACAGACAGCGTAGGCGCCGACTCCCTGGGTGCTCCGGGGCTGGAGCACCCATGGGGAAAAATTGGTGGGTGCAGAGCACCCGCCGGCAGCCAATCTCCCTGCCACCCTCCTCACTTCCGCCCCCTCCCCTGAGCACGCCGCATCCCCGCTCCTCCCTCCCTCCCGCCCAGTGCTTGCTGCCGCCAAACAGCCGAATAGAGGGGTTTTTAAGGTCAGGCTTGACAAGCCCTGGGTGGGATGATTTAGTTGGGGTTGGTCCTGCTTTGAGCAGGGGGTTGGACTAGATATCTCCTGAGGTCCCTTCCAACCCTGAGACTCTATGAGTCTATGACCACCAGGGGTCACTGCTGCTCCATGGGGGAAATACACCTTGTGCAGTACCCGGACTGGTCGGGGAGGGGGGGGGGGGGGATCACTGCTGGGAGAGCTTGGAGAAAAATCCTTCTTTATGCTAATTGGCCAGAGGTTGCAGGGGATTGGGGGGCGAGGCTGAGGTTTCAGAGGGGCAGGAGGGCAGGGTTGGGGTTGCATGGGCCTGAGGAGCAGGGCTGGGGGTGCAGGAGGCAGGGGAGCAGAGATGGGGTGCAGGGGATCTGGGATGGGGAGCAGGGGTTGGGGAGCAGGGATGGGGTGCAGGAGGCAGGGGAGCTGGGATGGGGTGCAGGGGTTGGAGAGCAGGGATGGGTTGCAGGAGGCAGGGGAGCTGGGATGGGGTGCAGGGGTTGGAGAGCAGGGATGGGGTGCAGGGGGTTAGAGAGCAGGGGTGGGGTGCAGGGGAGCTAGGATGGGGTGCAGGGGTTGGAGAGCAGGGGTGGGGTGCAGGGGAGCTGGGATGGGGTGCAGGGGGTTGGAGAGCAGGGGTTGGGTGCAGGGGAGCTGGGATGGGGGTGAAGGGGGTTGGAGAGCAGGGATGGGGTGCAGGGGACCTGGGATGGGGTGCAAGGGGTTGGGGAGCAGGGATGGGGTGAAGGGGGTTGGGGAGCAGGGATGGGGTGCAGGGGAGCTGGGATGGGGTGCAGGGGGTTGGGGAGCAGGGATGGGGTGCAGGGGATCTGGGATGGGGTGCAGGGGTTGGAGAGCAGGGGTTGGGTGCAGGGGAGCTGGGATGGGGGTGAAGGGGGTTGGAGAGCAGGGATGGGGTGCAGGGGACCTGGGATGGGGTGCAAGGGGTTGGGGAGCAGGGATGGGGTGCAGGGGTTGGGGAGCAGAGATGGAATGCAGGAGAGCTGGGATGGGGAGCAGGGGTTGGGGAGCTGGGATGGGTTGCAGGGGGTTGGGGAGCTGGGAGGGGGAGCAGGGATGGGGTGCAGGGGTTGGGGAGCAGGGATGGGGTCCAGGAGAGCTGGGATGGGGATCAGGGACGGGGTGCAGGGGTTGGGGAGCAATACTTCCTTTTGTTTGTTTTAAACCTGCTGCCTAGTCATGTCCGCGGGTGACCCCTGGTTCGTGTGTTAAGTGAAGGGGCCAGTGACACGCCCTTATTCACAGTCTCCGCCCCATTCGGGATTGGACAGCCCCCCGGCATATCGCGGCACAGAAGAGCCCAGAATCAGCGAGGAATCCGAGCGTGCCCCTGCAGGCTGCCCAACCCAACGTGGGCGAGGGACCCTTCAACCCGCGGAGGCCGCCCCGCCAGCAGCCCCTCTGCTTTGCCCGGCTCCAGCCTCAGCCGCTCTTCATCCAGGGGCTGATCTCCGCCAAGCCGTGTTGGGAGGGTGGCGGGGGGGGGGGGGGGGGTCTGCGGCGAGGGACAGCCGGAGCCGTGTGCCCTGGGCATGCCGCTCGGACCCGTTCCCCCTAGTGGCCACGACCAGCGAGAGGACGGAGGTCCCCCCATCAGTTGAGGGCGTCCCCCCAGAACCCACCCCTCCCATTTTAGCTCATTCCCCGTGCCCCCCCCCCGCCCCGCCCGCCTCCTCGCTCATGGCCAGCAGCCTCGGAGGTCCAGGCCAATGAGACCGGACGCCTGGCCTTGTGGTCCCGCGGCCGCCGCCCCAGTGCCCCCTTGTGGCCAGAGGATGCTCCGCAGCGACCGGCTCCTCTTGTCCCCCTCTTCAGGGCCCATGAGAACCTCGCCCGGTTCACACCAGCCCCACCGGGGTCCCATTTATTTAATCCACCGGGCCCCCAGCCCCAGCTCAGTCGCTCCCTCTCTCCCCGGAGTCCACAATAACACAGAGCAAACATAATCTTCATCAACGACCTGGAGGATGGTGTGGACCGCACCCTTAGCAAGTTTGCAGATGACACTAAACTGGGAGGAGTGGTTGATATGCTGGAGGGTAGGGATAGGATACAGAGGGACCTAGACAAATTAGAGGATTGGGCCAAAAGAAATCTGATGAGGTTCAACAAGGACAAGTGCAGAGTCCTGCACTTAGGACGGAAGAATCCCATGCACTGCTACAGACTAGGGACCGAATGGCTGGGCAGCAGTTCTGCAGAAAAGGACCTAGGGGTTACAGTGGACGAAAAGCTGGATATGAGTCAACAGTGTGCCCTTGTTGCCAAGAAGGCTAACGGCATTTTGGGCTGTATAAGTAGGGGCATTGCCAGCAGATCGAGGGACGTGATTATTTCCCTCTATTCGGCACTGGTGAGGCCTCATTTGGAGTACTGTGTCCAGTTTTGGGCCCCACACTACAAGAAGGATGTGGATAAATTGGAAAGAGTCCAGCGGAGGGCAACAAAAATGATTAGGGGACTGGAGCACATGACTTATGAGGAGAGGCTGAGGGAACTGGGATTGTTCAGCCTGCAGAAGAGAAGAGTGAGGGGGGATTTGATAGCTGCTTTCAACTACCTAAAAGGGGGTTCCAAAGAGGATGGATCTAGACTGTTCTCAGTGGTAGAAGATGACAGAACAAGGAGTAATGGTCTCAAGTTGCAGAGGGGGAGGTTTAGGTTGGATATTAGGAAAAACTTTTTCACTAGGAGGGTGGTGACGCACTGGAATGGGTTACCTAGGGAGGTGGTGGAATCTCCTTCCTTAGAGGTTTTTAAGGTCAGGCTTGACAAAGCCCTGGCTGGGATGATCTAGTTGGGGTTGGTCCTGCTTTGAGCAGGGGGTTGGACTAGAACCTCCTGAGGTCCCTTCCCACCCTGAGATTCTATGATTCTATGATTAGCCCCCACTGCTGTGGATCTGGGAAGTAATGTATGTGTGTGAGAGAGACACACACACCATGTGTGCGACAGACACATACTGTGTGTGTGTGTGTGTGTGTGTGTAAGAGAGAGACCCACTATGTGTGTGAGAGACACACCCCAAGTGTGTGTGTATGAGAGACCCGTGTGTGTGTGTATGAGAGACCCGTGTGTGTGTGTGTGTGTAAGAGAGAGAGACCCACTATGTGTGTGAGAGACACACCCCGGGTGTGTGTGCGACAGAGACACATACTGTGTGTGTGTGTGCGTGCATGAGAGACCCGTGTGTGTGTAAGAGAGAGAGACCCACTATGTGTGTGAGAGACACACCCCGGATGTGTGTGCGCGACAGAGACACATACTCTGTGTGTGTGTGTGTGTGTGTGTGCGTGCATGAGAGACCCGTGTGTGTGTGTAAGAGAGAGAGAGAGACCCACTATGTGTGTGAGAGACACACCCCAGGTGTGTGTGCGACAGAGACACATACTGTGTGTGTGTGTATGAGAGACGCGTGTGTGTGTGTGTAAGAGAGAGAGAGAGACCCAATATGTGTGTGAGAGACACACCCCGGGTGTGTGTGTGCGACAGAGACACATTGTGTGTGTGTGTGTGTGTGAGACGAGCATTGCCCCTTTAAGGACGTGGGCCCCACGCTACGGACATGGCCTTTTTAAGTAGATCGGCAAGAGGAGACAGCAGCTGCTGCCAGTGGAGATGGGGTACAAGAGCTGGGGGGAGGGGGGGGGACACCCTGACGTAATCACCCCCCCCCAGCGAGCAGGAGCAGCACAGGGCAGTGGGGGGAGGGGCAGCCTGCTGAGGCGCTTGGGGGCGGGGCTGATGGGGGTGGGCTGCCGGCCCCGCCCACTCCGGGTCCCAGGCCCCGCCTCCAACGGCCGCTCTCGCGGCCAGCTGCGGGCCCAGCAGGCGGCGGCGGCGGCGGCCGAACCACGTGATACGGGGAGGGGGAGGGGGGAGGAGCGTCGCGCGCGACTCGACACCCGCGCGTTCTCCAACGGCTCGGCGACGTCACCACGGTCCCCCCCCCCGCCGCCCCGGAAGTGGTTCTACGGCCCCCGGAAGTGGTTCGGCGCCCCCCCCCGCCGGAAGTGGCGCTGAGCTCGCGGCTGGGCGATGGCGGAGGAGGAGCCCGGAGCCGCGCCGCTGCCGCACGGTGAGGGGAGGGGCGGGGCTCGCGGCCGCTGGGGGGGCTCGGGCGCGCGGCGTCTCGCCCCCCCCCCCCCCCGCCTGACCCGGGCCCCCCCCGCCCGCTCTCTCTCTCTCGCCTTCCCTTGCAGGCTGCCCCGGCACCAGCAGCGCCCAGGCCGGCAGAGCCGCCGCCTGCCAGGGCTGCCCCAACCAGGGGGTCTGCGGCGCCGGCGGCCCCCCCGCCCCGGACCCCGGTGAGCGGCGCTGGCGGGAGCGCGGGGGGGGGGGGGGAGTTAATGGGGGGGTGTCTGGGGGGTGCATGGAGCATGTCTCGGGGGGTGGGGTGTGTGGGGACCGATGGGGGAGGGGTAGTTATTAGGGGTGTGTGGGGGGTGCATTGAGCATGTGTCTCGGCGGGGGGCGCGGTTCATGGGTGGGGGGGCTATTGGGGTGTCTGGGGGGGGTATGGAGCATGTGTCTCGGGGGGAGGGGGGCGGGGTTCATGGGAGGGGGGGATATTGGGGTGTCTGGGGGTGCATGGAGCATGTCTCGGGGGGAGGGGGTGGGATTCATGGGAGGAGGGGGCTATTGGGGTGTCTGGGGGGTGCATGGAGCATGTCTCGGGGGGAGGGGGTGGGGTTCATGGGAGGGGGGCTATTGGGGTGTCTGGGGGGTGCATGGAGCATGTCTCGGGGGGAGGGGGGCGGGGTTCATGGGAGGGGGGGGCTATTGGGGTGTCTGGGGGGTGCATGGAGCATGTCTCGGGGGGAGGGGGTGGGGTGTGTGTGGACCGATGGGGGAGGGGTAGTTATTAGGGGTGTCTGGGGGGTGCATTGAGCATGTGTCTCGGGGGGGCGGGGTTCATGGGAGGGGGGCTATTGGGGTGTCTGGGGGGGGGAGTGTGTGGGGACCGATGGGGGAGGGGTAGTTATTAGGGGTGTCTGGGGGGTGCATTGACCATGTGTCTCGGGGGGGGCGGGGTTCATGGGAGGGGGGGGCTATTGGGGTGTCTGGGGGGTGCATGAAGCATGTCTAGGGGGGTGGGGTGTGTGGGGACCGATGGGGGAGGGGTAGTTATTAGGGGTGTGTGCATTGAGCATGTGTCTCGGGGGGGCGGGGTTCATGGGTGGGGGGGCTATTGGGGTGTCTGGGGGGTGCATGGAGCATGCCTCGGGGGGAGGGGGGTGGGGACCGATGGGGGAGGGGTAGTTATTAGGGGTGTCTGGGGGGTGCATTGAGCATGTGTCTCGGGGGGGCGGGGTTCATGGGAGGGGGGGATATTGGGGTGTCTGGGGGGTGCATGGAGCATGCCTCGGGGGGAGGGGGGTGGGGACCGATGGGGGAGGGGTAGTTATTAGGGGTGTCTGGGGGGTGCATTGAGCATGTGTCTCGGGGGGGGCGGGGTTCATGGGAGGAGGGGGCTATTGGGGTGTCTGGGGGGTGCATGGAGCATGCCTCGGGGGAGGGGGGTGGGGTGTGTGGGGACCGATGGGGGAGGGGTGGTTATTAGGGGTGTCTGGGGGGGGTGCATGGTGTATGTATCTCGGGGGAGGAGGTGGGGTGCATGGGGAGGGTAGCTGTTGGGGGGTGTCTGGGGAGTGCATTGAGCATGTCTCTTGGGGGAGGAGGAGGGCAGGGTGGGGTGCATGGGGGGGAAGGGTAGTTATTGGGGTATGTCTCTTGGGGGAGAGGGCAGGGTGCATGGGGGGAAGTGGGGGCTATTGGGGGTGTCTGGGGGGGCATGGAGCATGTCTCTTGGGCGAGGAGGGGGTGTGGGGTGTGTGGGGAGAGGAGTCGGTAGGGGTAGTTATTGGGGGTGTCTGGGGGGTGCATTGAGCATGTCTCTCCGGGGGTGGGGGGCGGGCAGAGGAGGGGGGTGGTTATTGGGGGGGGTGTCTGGGGAGCGCATTGAGCATGTCTCTTGGGAGGAGGGGTTGGGGGTGGGGTGTGTGGGGACAGGAGTGGGAGGGGTAGTTAGGGGTGTCTGGGGAGTGCATTGACCATGTCTGTTGGGGGAGAAGGAGGGTGGGGTGCATGGAGGGGAAGGGTAGTTATTGGGGTGTTTGGGGAGTGCATGGAGCATGTGTCTCAGGGGAGGAGGGGGGTGGAGTGCATGGGGGAGGGATAGCTACTGGGGGTGTCTGGGGAGTGCATGGAGCGTGTCTCGGGAGGAGGGGATTGGGGGTGGGGTGTGTGGGGACGGGAGGGGTAGTTATTGAGGGTGTCTGGGGAGTGCATTGAGCATGTCTGTTGGGGGAGGAGGAGGGCGGGGTGGGGTGCAAGGAGGGAGGGGTAGTTATTGGGGTGTCTGGGGAGCACATGGAGCATGTCTCCTGGGGGAGAGGTTGGGTTGCACAGGGAGGCAACAGCGGGTGGTAAATGAGAAGAATCAAAACTCTGGCCTTCAGGGGGAGCCTCTAGGCTGAGTCTGAGGGTTCCTGGGGTGTCATCCCTTCTGCTCATGGTGCAGACTCTTGGGAATGCCTTTGCCTTTGCAGCTATAGAAGAAATAAAGGAGAAAATGAAAACTGTGAAGCACAAAATCCTAGTTTTGTCTGGGAAAGGAGGAGTCGGCAAGAGCACGTTTAGTGCCCACTTGGCTCATGGCTTAGCAGAGGACGAGACCAAACAGGTGAGAAACCCCTCTCCAGTAGGTCTTTGTGTGGATATACAGAGACTACAGTTTGGGCTAAAAATATAGACCGGAATATCTGATTTAAACTTCACTTTAACATGTCCAAGGTGCTGGGGGGAAAAGACTACATAATAATGTTAAAAATTATGTACCAGACTTTTGTTACTTATCAGCCAACCTAAAACTGCAGTTACAGATAGTTCTTATGGTAATTTACTTGATTTTCATTCCTGTTGTCAAAGTCTAGTAGTTTGTTGGTTAGTACATGAATAAAAGAAATGGTCTAGATTTTTTTTTACAGACATTGACGACAAGTGGAGTATATAACATTTTAAAATCTTTGTAATTAAGTCTTGAGAGAGAGTGTTTTCATAGTTTTCTACAATGCAAATAAAGTTCTAACAAACTTGGGCCACTGCCAAGTGTAACTGGGTATATAGCAAATTCTAAATATAAAAGTTGAATAGAACAACTTTGTTTAGCCTGCAGAAGAGAAGAGTGAGGGGGGATTTGATAGCTGCTTTCAACTACCTGAAAGGGGGTTCCAAAGAGGATGGATCTAGACTGTTTTCAGTGGTAGAAGATGACAGAACAAGGAGTAATGGTCTCAAGTTGCAGAGGGGGAGGTTTAGGTTGGATATTAGGAAAAACTTTTTCACTAGGCGGGTGGTGAAGCACTGGAATGGGTTACCTAGGGAGGTGGTGGAATCTCCTTCCTTAGAGATGGTCTTTAAGGTCAGGCTTGACAAAGCCCTGGCTGGGATGATCTAGTTGGGGATGGTCCTGCTTTGAGCAGGGGGTTGGACTAGATGACCTCCTGAGGTCCCTTCCCACCCTGAGATTCTATGATTCTATGAACAGACAGACTGGATTTGCTATTGACATACTAGTATGGAAGAGAAAATATATTAACATGTTTTGCATGCATTTAGTGTGTGGAATAGACAAACTTGTATATTCGCATGTGATCTAACCACACTCTATCCCTAGCAGAGCCAAGGAATATGGGCTCCGATTTTTTTAAATGCATCTGACAGTTCCCTGGCATGTTTAATGTCAATGGACCCTGCTGTTAAAGCATAGCAACTACTGTATTCATTCTCATTTTAATATTGTAGTAACTTCCAGAGGTCTCAGTGAGGATAATTGATGATGGGAGTCCAGAATAAATCCTTCAGAAATAATTTCTTATTTTCTAATCTGCTTTATTGATCTCTTTGCGTGTGTGTTGAAATGTTTGGATAGTAAAATCTGTTGCTTCTCCCAATGCAAATGCAATATTGGACTGGATCACTGGGGCAGATCTTCCTCAGTACCATTCAGCAGGCAAACTATATTTTCCAAGTTATTTTTTTATTCTATTTTAATTCAGCTGTCGTCTTCACATTGTACAATGATGCTCTGTAAATCTGAAGGACCACTATATTGAGTTTAAATTAGATGATAGTTAAACGTAAGAGAGGATACCTTGTCTCCCAGGGACTGCAGATTCAAACCCTTGAGCAGTGAACGCCGGTCTTCCTCCTGATGTCACAAGAATACAAAGCAGATTGCTATGCCAGGACTTTGGGATGAGACCGTGACATTTTGAAAGTGTAGGAGTTCACTCTGTGTCCTTGGCTGGTATTTCTCCTCTGTTTGCACAGCGTGCTTTCTTTTTTTGATTTGCAGAGGGCTGTATGTTCTGGTGATTTTGCCCATGTAGTTTGCTCTAAGGTACGATATAATATTTGAGAGAGAGAGAGATCATTATGTCTCTGCAGCTTGTGACTTTTTCTCCTAACTCTTAAGAGATATGGAAGAATAATGCTTGGAAACTAAGGGCTAGTCTGCACTTACCAGCTCTGTTGGACGCGTCGGATCGATCTTCTGGGTTCGATTTATCGCGTCTTGTCTAGACGCGATAAATCGAACCAGGAAGTGCTCCCGCGTCGACGCTGGTAATCCTGCTCCACGAACGGAGCAGGCAGAGTCGACGGGGTAGCCTGCGTGTACTTTGAAGTTCGAAATAAGATACTTCGACTTCAGCTACGTTATTTACGTAGCTGAAGTCGCGTATCTTACTTCGAACTTCGGGGCTAATGTAGACCAGCCCTAAGTGGCATAGGAGGGGGTTTTAAAGACCCGGACATTTTACCTGCTAGTATCATGTGTTGCTATTACAGAAATGTGTATTTCTGTGCTGGGGATTAAGCCCATAACTTCTTGTCCTACTTTCAGTGGACACGGCGAACAATTGATTCCCGTCCTTTATGTAACAGGCCTTAACATATTGGAACACCGTTCTTGTAGCGTAGATGTGCCTGAGGATGAGGGGACAATTCTGTTTCCATGCTTCGGCAATTCCTGGAACTATCAAGGAAGATACAAATTAACGTCCATTGAGATGGTGAATGATGGCCCCATCAGAACTCGGCCTGCTACCAAAAATAAATTTAGTAAAGGCAGCCATGTCTTCACACCAGTGATCTAATAACAGAGTGCTTCATTTCCCATTACTAATCTAAGCTAAACACTCTCCACATTTCAACTCATTGTAGTGTTTGCTTCTAATGTATATCATTTAGGGGTTACAGTGGACAAAAAGCTGAATATGAGTCAACAGTGTGCCCTTGTTGCCAAGAAGGCTAACAGCATTTTGGGCTGTATAAGTAGGGGCATTTCCAGCAGATTGAGGGACGTGATCATTCCCCTCTATTCAGCACTGGTGAGGCCTCATTTGGAGTACTGTGTCCAGTTTTGGGCCCCACACTACAAGAAGGATGTGGATAAATTGGAAAGAGTCCAGCGGAGGGCAACAAAAATGATTAGGGGGCTGGAGCACATGACTTATGAGGAGAGGCTGAGGGAACTGGGATTGTTTAGCCTGCAGAAGAGAAGAATTTGATAGCTGCTTTCAACTACCTGAAAGGGGGTTCCAAAGAGGATGGATCTAGACTGTTCTCAGTGGTAGAAGATGACAGAACAAGGAGTAATGGTCTCAAGTTGCAGAGGGGGAGGTTTAGGTTGGATATTAGGAAAAACTTTTTCACTAGTAGGGTGGTGAAGCACTGGAATGGGTTACCTTGGGAGGTGGTGGAATCTCCTTCCTTAGAGGTTTTTAAGGTCAGGCTCGACAAAGCCCTGGCTGGGATGATTTAGTTGGGGTTGGTCCTGCTTTGAGCAGGGGGTTGGACTAGATACCTCCTGAGGTCCCTTCCAACCCTGAGATTCTATGATTCTATGTAAACAACTCTGTGCACTTACTTCCAACTTTTTTTTTTTCCTTAGGTTGCTCTGCTCGACATAGATATTTGTGGACCATCAATCCCTAAAATAATGGGTATAGAGGGAGAACAGGTAGGGTTGTTTTTGTTTTAAAACCAGTAAGAGCAACTTGTCTCAAGTGGCCTCATAGGTTATATACTGGGAGCTCTGCTCGACTTAGTTTGCTTTTTTTGTATATTTAGGGCTCGTTTAAGAATAACTGCTCAGGGAATATGTGTGGAAATGCATACATAATAAAAAGCAATTCGGTACAGTTTGGCTCGCCTGTACAAATGAGTTGCACGCTTCAAGTAAACAGTTAACGCTGGGAAAACACAACATAAAATGAACGTTATTGCTTTTGAAGACTACAATCCTGCAGAATCATCGCTTTGTACAAAACTCTGACGTTTTAGCGATATGCAACCTTATTGTAGCTTTGTTTTTTAATTTTTGAGAAGTAGAGGCACACGCCGTGTGTTGGTACTAATCACGTACACCATTAGTGTTAGCGAGGTTCACCTTTGTTTCCTTAAAGTCTAGCTAACTGGCAAAGGAGAAAGACACTTAACATTCTGAACAGGGAATTTACTTTTAAACATTGCTTATAGGTTATGGTACTGTTTGTATTAGAAGGATATTTGAGCCGCCTTTGCCATGCGATTAGCAGCCTCTAAGACAGTGGTTCCCAAACTTTAACAACCTGTTAACCCCTTTCACTAAAATGTCAAGTCTCGCGAACCCTCTCCTAAAAATTAATATGTCTAGGGATTTTCTCCTTTACCTGAATACAAATGATAAAAACAGTGATAACATTTGTTTTGATGACATGTTTATTACGCACTATTTATTATTATTTATCATTACAGTATTTTTATTACATTATAAAAATGGCACCACTCTTCCAAGATCTCACTTTCGTAGCTTGTATCACTTTGAATAAGCCGGTTCTAAGACCAGGCTCCTATGTTTCATCAAGGAGTATCAGATGTGAAACAGCATGAAAGTATTTAAGAAGCCAACTCCAAGTTCCTCCTACACAAGCATTCAGGTCTTGAGCAACAAAGCTTAAACTTGTTCTTCATAATTTTAAAAACAATACCAGCTGCCTATCTCATTTTAATAACAGCAAAAAATATCCACCTCCCTTTCCATTTCTTATAAGGAGTCTTGAAGTTTAAATCTCCTCAGTGTGATAGATATGCTTGCTTTGATCTGCTTCACTCTCGGAAGTCCAGGGGCTCCGGGCTGCTGGCCCCAGGGTCCCTAGGGACAGCTCTGTCCACCATTAGGGAATTTTTTCCCGAGAACCCCCTGTAACACTTCATAAACCCCTTGGGGTTCACAAACCCCAGTTTGGGAACCACTGCCTCTGACATTTATCTATTATCAGGCTGACACATCAACCATTGGCATAAGGAAGTATTGTCTTTGAGAACAATTTGTCTATACTTGTGTTTCTCTGGAGTTGGTTCCCAGTCCCCTTTCTGGTTTTGTTGTACTACGTTGCAAACTTTTAGCAGGTATCCCTATACTTACAGGCAGTGGCTAGCAGCATCGGACTCTCTTTCCTTCAAATATTTCTCAGAGTGGTGTCCTTCAGGGTTAAGTTTTCTGCAGCAAGGGTATGAGGGCTGTCTTGCAAATTGTTAGCATGTTTGCTGCAACAGCCATTTTGATCAGCAGCACCAAAATTCATTGTTTACTGACTAATTCAGGAACTCTGCCTTTTTGCAGTTTCTTATATGGCCAGTTGACTCTTTCGATACAGTTACATTTCAAAGCAGATGCCAAGAAATATGCTATCATTACAGTATCAGAGGGGTAGCCGTGTTGATCTGGATTTGTAGAAGCGACAAAGGGTCCTATGGCACCTTAACACTATCTCTGTTAGTCTGTAAGGTGCCAGAGGACCCTTTGTCGCGTCTATCATTACAGTGTAGCTTATATTTTACATACTTTGTGTATATATACTGCATATATGGGCTTTTAAAACATTGCTTTTATCCTCAGGTTCACCAGAGTGGTTCCGGATGGTCTCCGGTGGTAAGTTAGTGAGGTTTTTTTTCTTTCCTGTTTTAAAAAAGAAAACAGATTAGGAGGAGCTATTCCAGAGAGAAACTAGAACCATTTTCTCCCTCCTACCCACTCTTTTTCCATATACAGAAGTCCTGCTTCTTAAAGACGCGCTACAGGTTACACATCACAGTTGTAAAAAATGTCCTTCTGTTACTAACATCACAGTGGGTTGTTATAACTGAACATTTTAAAACAAAGTAAAGTTTCGCTTTTTCAGCTGTTTCCCTTTGCACTTATTTTGGTTTGGACAACGAAAATAGACTAGTTCTCAGATGCACAAAACTTCACTTCCGGTTATAACAACACTGCAGATAATTCAATCCCAAGGAATAACAGAGGTGATGTTCTTAACAAAATGCGCGGAAATATTTCCGATTTTGTGCAAATTTTTGTACGTGCCACCGGCACAAATATTTTTCTGATGCTGAGAGAGAAAGGGAAGTCATTTTAGTCGTGATTCTGTGAAGATTTATTGCAGTGATTGGCATTATCAGTTTGTAAAAGGCTCTTTAAAATGTAAATATAGTCAGATTACTGACTGTTGTATAGAAATCATGGAGCCTTTGACTGATGGAGGAAAAATAAGGACACCATTTTTTCAAACATCCATGTTTTCATAGAATCATAGAATCTCAGGGTTGGAAGGGACCTCAGGAGGTATCTAGTCCAACCCCCTGCTCAAAGCAGGACCAACCCCAACTAAATCATCCCAGCCAGGGCTTTGTCAAGCCTGACCTTAAAAACCTCTAAGAAAGGAGATTCCACCACCTCCCGAGGGAACCCATTCCAGTGCTTCACCACCCTACTAGTGACATAGTGTTTCCTAATATCCAACCTAAACCTCCCCCTCTGCAACTTGAGACCATTACTCCTTGTTCTGTCATCTTCTACCACTGAGAAGAGTCCAGATCCATCCTCTTTGGAACCCCCTTTTAGGTAGTTGAAAGCAGCTATCAAATCCCCCCTCACTCTTCTCTTCTGCAGGCTAAACAATCTCAGTTCCCTCAGCCTCTCCTCATAAGTCATGTGCTCCAGCCCCCTAATCATTTTTGTTGCCCTCCGTTGGACTCTTTCCAATTTATCCACATCCTTCTTGTAGTGTAGTGTAGTGTAATGTTTTGATCCATTAAACTCTTTTAAGAACTGGTAAGGACATTATTTTGGTAAGTAAATTTCTTTCTGGGCTATTTTAATAGTATGCTTCCTTTTTCTAGTATGTTGAAGAAAACTTGTGCGTCATGTCAGTGGGGTTCTTGCTCAGTGGTCCTGATGATGCTGTTATCTGGAGAGGACCCAAAAAAAATGGTCTGTATCTCAAGTATTTTCATTGTTGTTCATTGTTGCATAAACTATTGCAATTTAGACAGTGCTTCCTTTTTTCCATATAAAACTTGGTTTGTTGGCAAAGCAGTTATTCTTAGCATTTCCTTTCGCTCTAGGATGGTTATCGTATATTGAACTGAGCTCTCTAACATAATCAGAACAACTTAGTTTAGACTGGCTAGATGGAAACTAAGGAGTCTATATTTGATAAAATATCATTGCGTGCATACTACTGATTAACATGCACATTTGATACTTGGGCAGAATTTATATCTATACTTTATTGCCCCGTGTTAACACGGGTCTGATGAACTTTCTAAATAGCCACAGATATTGATCACGTTTTTAAAAAGATTCCTAAATTGGTGGCATATCTGAAAGAAATCTCAACATTCAACATCATCATTTCCAAGTTACCTGATGTTCAGGGTGTTTTTTTGGTAAATGAATGTAGGTAGCAAAACTGTCGTCTTTGGTTAATAATTCAACCTTTTAAATGTATACTGTTTGTTTTACTATCCTTTTGTGCATACAAGAAAACTGGAAGGAAGTAGACCATTTGGTTATGGCAATCGACACTAATATTCCTTTGAGCCAGTTTTGCTGATGAATTTATGTAATAAAACTCATATCCTTTTTCCAGAACTTAACGTGTGATTTCCATGTTACTGTAGATTTAAAATGACTTTATTTTAGCCCTTTCGGTCCCACATCCCATTGCTTTCTGCTTACATTTTCTGCTACATTTTCTGAAATAGAACGTACCTAACTTTTTATTGATAACACTTGTCACGGAGTATAGGGGAGTCCGGCCCTGCACCCCTCTTCCCCGGATTCACTGGGAGTCTCAGCCAGCCAGTAGAACAGAAGGTTTATTAGAGATGCCAGGAACACAGTCCAACCAGAGCTTGTCAGTACATCCAGGACCCCTCAGTCGGGTCCCTCCGGGGGGCAGGGAGCTTAGACCCCAGCCTGGGGGCTCCCTGCATTTCATCCCACAGCTCCAAACGGGGCAGGGAGGCCAGACCCTGTCTGCCTCTCTCCCCTCTTCTTCGGCCAGCTCCAAACTGAAACTCACCAGCCCCTCCTCCGCCTTTATCTGCTTCCCGGGCCAGGAGGTCACCTGATCCCTTTGTTCCAACACCTTCAGCTCATACCTTTGCCGGGGAGGGGCCGGGCCATCTGTTGCCAGGAGACCGAGTGTCGGCCCTTCTCTGTGTCCAGGCCTTTGCCTTCTAGGGCTTTGTAACAATCATGCACCGTTGTCCCACCACCTAGATACTCAAGCACCGCATAGGGGAAACCGAGGCACCCACACAGTACTCAGGGAAACCTTAACAACAGTCCTAGTTCGTCACAACACTCCATTCTAGTTTGACAGTGCATACGTTAAAATATAGATACATTGGAGTAGAAAGCTCTGTTGGAAGTATAACTTAAAGTGCAGATCTTTCTGAACAGTAATTGTGCTGATATTGTGAGGGTCCAGGATTGTTGTATCCAAAACCTTCTATATTTAAAATGATCAGCTGAAAAGCCGGTGATTTCTAAGTACCAGCCTGGCAAATGATGGGATCTGACAGTAAAACTGAATTCTTTACTTTAGAGCGTCACTACCAGTAATGAAACTTCTGCCAGCAAAATTATGGCTTCAGTGACCTCTTTTATCGCTTGCCATAGATGGAGTTTTACAGATGTAACTGATTGGAACTTGCTAAATAATTCTGATACATGTGAAGGAATAGAATCCACCTCATTTATCCATGTTGGCGCTGCACTGTTCTGTTAACAGGAGTGAAAATATATATTTGCTGAAGTCAGACAGAGAGCAGCTATTTGGCATCTTCTCATGCAATTTTACATACTCTCCTTGCAGAATAGACCCATGCTTTGAGATTGAGTGTGGCTGGGGGGAGGGATAGCTCAGTGGTTTGAGCATGGGCCTGCTAAACCCAGGGTTGTGAGTTCAATCCTTGAGGGGGGCATTAGGGATCTGGGGCAAAAATTGGGGATTGGTCCTGCTTTGAGCAGGGGGTTGGACTAGATGACCTCCTAAGGTCCCTTCCAACCTTGAGATTCTATGATTCTATGCAGTCATATTTGGGGTAATCTTTTAGCGCCGAATAGATTCTCAAAGTGCCTTTCAGACTTTTTGAACAACAGACCAAATTCTGAATGTCTCACTCAGCCTTTTGGCGCCTGTACGTTTACAATAGAGATTGAGGAAACTGGGCACATTTGCTGTTTTCTAGCTTGTATGTTTCTTAAATTTCAGATTCATCTTGCATCTGTTTTTAGGAATGATCAAACAATTTCTTCGTGATGTGGATTGGGGTGACATTGACTACCTTATTGTGGATACGCCTCCAGGTACTTCAGATGAACATTTGTCTATTGTGCAATATCTCGGTTCCTCCCACATAGACGGAGCAGTTATCATCACTACCCCTCAGGTAAGAGAAGTACTGCTGCAAATGTAATACCAGTTCAATCAAATCTTTGCTTTGGAACACTTATTAACTTTACAGAAATGACCCTGTCCATCAGCTGTAGCATGTAGGCACAAAGGAATGTCTCTCCATGGAAGGAGATGATTTAACTCCACCAGTTGGCTTCAGAATCTTTTTCCTGCCACTTGGGACCCATGCCCAGCATGGTCTGTTCATCACAACCAAATTATTGGAGGCTGATCCTTGGAGAGCAAATAATTTTCTATTTATGTTGACACTATGTTGAACTTCTATAAAGCTCTATGTATATAAATCCTTTGCCTTCAGAAACTTGCAGTACTGTTGGCTTACAGATGTTGCAAGGAGGGAAGTAAGGAGTGATAACATTAGACAGCAGGACGATACTAGTGATGTTGAGGTGGGGGGAATCGTGGCGAGCTTTATTTCTTTATTTAAGGAAAGTAGAACCTCTGGGTTAGTATTCTTTTCCTCCTGAGGGAGTGGAAGGAAATGAGGGTAGGCATGGTTTTAGTACACATGGTTTTAGTGAAGGGAAATCATGCCTCACCAATCTACTAGAATTCTTTGAGTGGGTCAACAAGCATGTGTATCAAGGGGATCCAGTGGATCTAGTGTACTTAGATTTTCAGAAAGCCTTTGACAAGGTCATTCACCAAAGGCTCTTACGCAGAGTAAGCTGCCACGAATAAGAGGGAAGGTTCTCTCATGGATTGGTAACTGGTTAAAAGATAGGAAACAAAGAGTAGGTATAAATGGTCCGTTTTCAGAATGGAGAGAGGTAAATAGTGGTGTCCCCCAGGGGTCTGTGTATCCTATTCAAGGTATTCATAAATAATCTGGAAAAGGGGTAAACAGTGAAGTGGCAAAATCTGCAGATGATACAAAATTACTGAAGATAGTTAAGACCCAGGCAGACTGGGAAGAGCTACAAAAGGATCTCTCAAAACTGGATGACTGGGAAACAAATTGGCAGATGAAATGTAATGTTGATAAATGCAAAGTAATGCACATTGGAAAGTATAATCCCAACTATACATATAAAATGACGGGGTCTAAATTAGATGTTACCACTCAAGAAAGAGATCTTGGAGTCATTGTGGGTAGTTCTCGGAAAACATCCACTCAATGTGCAGCGGCAGTCAAAAAAGCGAACAGAATGCTGGGGATAATTAAGAAGGGGATAGAAAATAGGACAGAAAATATGTTGTTTCTATATAAATTCATGGTACACCCACATCTTGAATACTGTGTGCAGATGGGGTCGCCCCATCTCAAGAAAGATGTATTGGAATTGGAAAAAGTTCAGAAAAGGGCAACAAAAAATTATTAGGGGTATGGAATGGGGAGAGATTAATAAGACTGGGACTTTTCAGCTTGGAAAAGAGACAGCTAAGGGGAGATATGATTGAGGTCTATAAAATCATGACTGGTGTAGAGAAAGTAGATAAGGACGTATTGTTTACTACTTCCCATAACACAAGAACTAGGGGTCACCCAATGAAATTAATAGGCAGCAGATTTAAAACAAAAGGAAGTATTTCTTCACACAACGCATAGTCAACCTGTGGAACTCCTTTCCAGGGGATGTTGTGAAGGCAAAGACCATAACAGGGTTCAAAAAAGAACTAGATAAATTCATGGAGGATAGGACCATCCATGGCTATTAGCTAGGCTGGGTGGGAATGGTGTCCCTAGCCTGTTTGCCAGAAGCTGGGAATGAGCGACAGGGGATGGATCACTTGATGATGACCTGTTCTGTTCATTCCCTCTGAGGCACCTGGCACTGGCCACTGTCAGAAGACAGGATATTGGGCTAGATGGACCTTTGGTCTGACCCAGTAGGGCCGTTCTTATGTTGGCATGAGTATGCAAAGGGTTAGGGAGTGGTGTTAGTCTTTCCAAAGTCAATTCTGAGTAAACCTATTCCTGCACATCTTCAACACCTTCACCAGATTCGTTTTTTGATGTCTTTCTGTAAACTAGCAGTAGATCCAAAAGTAATATTTGCATAATAAGTTCTATTTAAAGAATCCTTTTCACTGAAGATCATTCTTCAATGTGATCATTCCCCTCTATTCGGCACTGGTGAGGCCTCATTTGGAGTACTGTGTCCAGTTTTGGGCCCCACACTACAAGAAGGATGTGGATAAATTGGAGAGAGCCCAGCGGAGGGCAACAAAAATGATTAGGGGGCTGGAGCACATGACTTATGAGGAGAGGCTGAGGGAACTGGGATTGTTTAGCCTGCAGAAGAGAAGAATGAGGGGGGATTTGATAGCTGCTTTCAACTACCTGAAAGGGGGTTCCAAAGAGGATGGGTCTAGACTGTTCTCAGTGGTAGAAGATGACAGAACAAGGAGTAATGGTCTCAAGTTGCAGTGGGGGAGGTTTAGGTTGGATATTAGGAAAAACTTTTTCACTAGGCGGGTGGTGAAGCACTGGAATGGGTTACCTAGGGAAGTGGTGGAATCTCCTTCCTTAGAGGTTTTTAAGGTGAGGCTTGACAAAGCCCTGGCTGGGATGATTTAGTTGGGGTTGGTCCTGCTTTGAGCAGGGGGTTGGACTAGATACCTCCTGAGGTCCCTTCCAACGCTGAGATTCTATGACTCTTAAGATATGACATTAATGCGAGTGATATGCATAACCCATGCTAGAATTGTTGGACAGATTTAAAGATATTGGTTGAACGAAGATCTGAATAGCTTGATAATCTTTGGTCAGTCTCAAGACAGAAGATACCTTAATTGAGTAAAGCAGATAATAGGTTATATGTTTAATCTGATGGTGGAAAACATGCTCAGAATGTGAAGAGAAGCCAGCAAGAATTCAGTGAAAGCTCTTGTAATAGTTGCTTGAAAATTTTCTGTGCTAGAAAAGTTTGCTCTGCAGGGAAAACCCATAGATGGAAAAAGTCCGGTACGTGTGGACTGACAAAATACCACTTGCTTTTGATAGGAAATATCCCTTCAGGATGTTCGAAAGGAGATCAACTTCTGTCATAAGGTGAAACTGCCCATCATAGGGGTTGTTGAAAATATGAGCGGCTTTGTATGCCCAAAATGTAAGGTAAGACGATCTAAAACGTATTGCTAATATTTTCCCTCGTCTTAATATACGCTGTCCAAATGTGTGTCTGTTTTGTGGTGACCCGGAGGGAAGGGAAAGGATTTACTTATCATGGCACAAACTTGCTTGATTTCCTGAATTAAAAAAAAAATCCTGGTTCTGTTGGTGGAAACCGTATCAAGCTCCTTTATAATGGAACTGTTGTCCTTTAACAGTTACGAAAGGTGCATTCCTGAGGCCTAGGTTCTTTTAGGAGCCAGAACATTGTATAAAAATAGCAATTTTGAAATGGAGGCTTCAGCTACACAGCAGGATGTTACATGGTAGACATCTATATTTGAATAATAGACCTACTTTAAGATCTGTGTGCAGTTCTGGTCTCCCATGTTTAAGAAGGATGAATTCAAACTGGAACAGGTACAAAGAAGGGCCACTAGGATGATCCGAGGAAAGGAAAACCTGTCGTATGAAAGGAGACTCACGGAGCTTGGCTTGTTTACCTTAACCAAAAGAAGGCTGAGGGGAGATATGATTGCTCTCTTTAAATATATCAGAGGGATAAATACCAGGGAGGGAGAGGAATTATTTCAGCTCAGTACCAATGTGGACACAAGAACAAATGGATATAAACTGGCCATCAGGAAGTTTAGACTTGAAATTAGACGAAGGTTTCTAACCATCAGAGGAGTGAAGTTCTGGAACAGCCTTCCAAGGGAAGCAGTGGGGGCAAAAGACCTATCTGGCTTCAAGATTAAGCTAGATAACTTTATGGAGGGGATGGTTTGATGGGATAACATGATCTTAGTCAGTGGTAAAATTGCCATCAGTGGTAAATAGGACCAATGGTCAACGATGGGATGTTAGAAGTTACTACAGAGAACTTTGTCCTGGGTATCTGGCTGGTGAGTCTTGCCCACATGCTCGGGGTTCAGCTGATCGCCATATTTGGGGTCGGGAAGGAATTTTCCTCCAGGGTAGATTGGCAGAGGCCCTGGAGGTTATTCGCCTTCCTCTGCAGCATGGGGCACGGGTCACTTACCGGAGGATTCTCTGCATCTTGAAGTCTTTAAACCATGATTTGAGGACTTCAATAGCTGAGACGTAGGTGAGAGGATTATTCCAGGAGTGGGTGGGTGACATTCTGTGGCCTGCATTGTGCAGGAGGTCAGACTAGATGATCATAATGGTCCCGTCTGACCTTAAAGTCTATGAGTCTATCTGTGTTGAACAACTGTGTCTTAAGAGGAGCCACCGGCTGGCATCTCTGAATAGCTGATGTGGGATGTTGCCGCTTCTGCGATGTAGGAGACTTCTGGAGTGCTGTGTGTTCAGACACTCCCTTCTTGTTCAGTTTTGCTTCTAGAAGCTTATGTAACCGTTTAGATGTTTCTGCATTACTAACAATTTCCTTTCGATGTTGAACTCCTCATACCCTTGTTGCATAAGTGAGCTACGCGTACTTCAGAACTTTCCTGGCATTTTCTGCACATGAATGTACAAACTAGGAGCATTGTGGAATGGGATGTCGCTACACTGTGTACCTTAGTCACTTTCTAAAAACATTCCCAGGCCGGATTGTATGTGCCGGTCATGATAAACATGGAGTCTGAGGATTGGGCTAGGAAGGGAACAAGATCTGTTACTCATAGACTTTAAGGTCAGAAGGGACCATTATGATCATCTAGTCTGACCTCCATCACAATGCAGGCCACAAAATCTCACCCACCCACTCCTGGAATAATCCTCTCACCGATGTCTCAGCTATTGAAGTCCTCAAATCATGGTTGAAAGACTTCAAGATGCAGAGAATCCTCCAGTAAGTGACCCGTGCCCCATGCTGCAGAGGAAGGTGAAAAACCTCCAGGGCCTCTGCCAATCTACCCTGGAGGAAAATTCCTTCCCGACCCCAAATATGGCGATCAGCTGAACCCCGAGCATGTGGGCAAGACTCACCAGCCAGATACTATAGAGAACTTTTTCCTGGGTAACTTCTAACATCCTATTGTTAAAAGAATTGCTCCCTTCTGGTTACTATTTTCTGCCCTGCCCTCGAGAACACAAATTCAGGGGCCCTGCTTGCCTCTAAACAGGGTTGCTATCTGTGGCAGTCAGAATTGCACACACACCATCTCACCCCCCAGGGAAGTGATCTTGCTTAACCGCCCAAATGAACAAAACAACTTCTCAGAATTTGTAACTGCTGAGGGGGGCAGCCCCCCCCTCCCCCGTTCTCCCCTGTCTCTCCACCAGATATGGGGAAATAGTCAAGGGAGAAACAAAAACAAGTCTCTTTTTTTTACCTTATTTGGTACAAAAAACTGCCCCCCAAAAAAACGCGTCATTCTGGCCCCAAGGACGCGTCATCTTAGGTATATCTGTCTCGTCCCTCCGAGGGAGGGAGAGGAGGAACCGAAGACACATACCAGTCACGAATTCGCAATTCGGGCCTGATCAACCCGAAAACCTCCCCCAACTCAGCGTGTGCCGGCCGTAATGTTTGTATACGGGTTTGTATTCGTAAGTATTCTTTAATACCTTATTGCTTTAATATTTTGCTTTACCCCTTTTCCTTCAATTGTAATTCATTGTTGTAAAAGTATCCTATGTATTATTCCTCTAATTCTACTAGTCCGTGGCTCATCCCAAGTAATTATTGGGATTTAGAACAACTCCAAGGACTGTTGCTGTTTTTAATAGGAGTAATCTTGTTTTTTTGCATTAATTGTGTATTGTAAACCTAGGTTATAAGTGTCATTGGCAATAAAGCTGAAATTTCTAGCCTTATTGCCTCGGTGTCTGTGTGGTTCCCATCTGCTCCGGGGGGTTCCCTCCGAACATCCACACGAACCTTAGTACTGTGCCCTGGTAGATAACAGGTGCACACATACCCTCGCCCTGCCAGGTGGCTCTCGAGGGTACACGCTTCCACATGGCGTCACGAACAGGATGTTCTGAGGTTGGACCCTGCCCCTGGCGTGGTGGGACCCGCACACAGACCGAACTAGAACAGTTCCAGCATCTACAGTTCCACCTTTTACAAACCAAGCAGTCCAATCAACCGACCTTGGACTGGGTATGTGTTATCCCAGCACCGGCTGGGTCCGCTAGCTATACGACCCCATTGACCTTAGAGGCAGTAGGGTGCCTCTTGTATTGTCACCCCGGCGTTAAATGCCAACCGGCCGAGTGCTCCCTTCAACCCCAGTGCACGGGGGTTGCTGGAAGTACCCGTACCGAAGAGCCGAGCCATATTTGGCGGGAATGCAGTCGTATAGTTAGACGGTCGGGGGCCACAGTCTCGAAGACAGCCCCGTCGCCAAGGGTTTTTCGCTAATCGATCAGCAGCTAAGTGATTTGTCCACCTATGTTGTTCAAAATCGCTTAATGATTCAGTATTTGCTTGATTCCTCTGATTTCTGTACAAAGTTCGCTGAAGTTTACCCCGCTTTTGAAGGTAAATGCTGTGTTTCTTTACCTTCCATCTCCCCCAATCTAAGTTCCATTGTTCACGACCTGCGGACGCTGAGCACCACCGTCAGGGAGTCTCGGGAGACCTTCAGGTTTTGGTCATGGCTTGACTGGCTGGGTTTAAGCCAATATAAATCCTATTTCCAGTCCCTGCTCATTTCCCTCCTGGTGGGATGTGTGTTATTGTGCCTCGGCTGCACCTGCATCAAGGCGTGTATCCGCCGCACCGTTGGCTCGGCCTACATGGCCTCCGTCCCCGAAACATACCCCCTCGTAGGAGAGGGTCATGAGTCGGACGACGAAACGGGGGTTTAGGCATTTTGCCACGGGCTCTCGGCCAGGGCACGGGGGCATGTTAAAAGAATTGCTCCCTTCTGGTTACTATTTTCTGCCCTGCCCTCGAGAACACAAATTCAGGGGCCCTGCTTGCCTCTAAACAGGGTTGCTATCTGTGGCAGTCAGAATTGCACACACACCATCTCACCCCCCAGGGAAGTGATCTTGCTTAACCGCCCAAATGAACAAAACAACTTCTCAGAATTTGTAACTGCTGAGGGGGGCAGCCCCCCCCTCCCCCGTTCTCCCCTGTCTCTCCACCAGATATGGGGAAATAGTCAAGGGAGAAACAAAAACAAGTCTCTTTTTTTTACCTTATTTGGTACAAAAAACTGCCCCCCAAAAAAACGCGTCATTCTGGCCCCAAGGACGCGTCATCTTAGGTATATCTGTCTCGTCCCTCCGAGGGAGGGAGAGGAGGAACCGAAGACACATACCAGTCACGAATTCGCAATTCGGGCCTGATCAACCCGAAAACCTCCCCCAACTCAGCGTGTGCCGGCCGTAATGTTTGTATACGGGTTTGTATTCGTAAGTATTCTTTAATACCTTATTGTTTTAATATTTTGCTTTACCCCTTTTCCTTCAATTGTAATTCATTGTTGTAAAAGTATCCTATGTATTATTCCTCTAATTCTACTAGTCCGTGGCTCATCCCAAGTAATTATTGGGATTTAGAACAACTCCAAGGACTGTTGCTGTTTTTAATAGGAGTAATCTTGTTTTTTTGCATTAATTGTGTATTGTAAACCTAGGTTATAAGTGTCATTGGCAATAAAGCTGAAATTTCTAGCCTTATTGCCTCGGTGTCTGTGTGGTTCCCATCTGCTCCAGGGGGGTTCCCTCCGAACATCCACACGAACCTTAGTACTGTGCCCTGGTAGATAACAGGTGCACACATACCCTCGCCCTGCCAGGTGGCTCTCGAGGGTACACGCTTCCACACCTATCATTGACCATTGGCCCTATTTACCACTGATGGCAATTAATTGACCTTTGACTAAGATCATGTTATCCTATCAAACCATCCCCTTCATAAACTTATCTAGTTTAATCTTGAAGCCAGATAGGTCTTTTGCCCCCACTGCTTCATAGAATCATAGAATCTCAGGGTTGGAAGGGACCTCAGGAGGTCATCTAGTCCAACCCCCTGCTCAAAGCAGGACCAATCCCAACTAGATCATCCCAGCCAGGGCTTTGTCAAGCCTGACCTTAAAAACCTCTAAGGAAGGAGATTCCACCACCTCCCTAGGTAACCCATTCCAGTGCTTCACCACCCTACTAGTGAAAAAGTTTTTCCTAATATCCAACCTAAACCTCCCCCTCTGCAACCTGAGACCATTACTCCTTGTTCTGTCATCTTCTACCACTGAGAACAGTCTAGATCCATCCTCTTTGGAACCCCCTTTTAGGTAGTTGAAAGCAGCTATCAAATCCCCCCTCACTCTTCTCTTCTGCAGGCTAAACAATCTCAGTTCCCTCAGCCTCTCCTCATAAGTCATGTGCTCCAGCCCCCTAATCATTTTTGTTGCCCTCCGTTGGACTCTTTCCAATTTATCCACATCCCTTTTGTAGTAACTGCTTCCCTTGGAGCAGTTACTAACCCAGTTAGAGAAGAACTGAAGGATGGGAGCGACCATTCAAACATGAAGAGTAATGCACTACCAGCTTATCTTGGGAATGTGGGTCCATGGGTTTCAGGTGAGTTCCTTGGCATCTACCTGTTACCCATTTGAACACATCCTCAAAGCAATATAAGTGCTTGAAAAATCAGACACGCTTGTCAGTCCCTTCCAACGAGTCCCAGGTCTTGGGGTACGTCTATACTTACCCGTCGCGTCGGAGGCGCGGGATCGATGTTCTGGGTTCGATTTATCGCGTCTTGTCTAGACGCGATAAATCGAACCAGGAAGTGCTCCCCCGTCGACGCCGGTAATCCTGCTCTGCGAACGGAGCAGGCGGAGTCGACGGGGGAGCCTGCGTGCCGCGTCTGGACCACAGGTAAGTTCGAACTAAGATACTTCGACTTCAGCTACGTTATTAACGTAGCTGAAGTTGCGTATCTTAGTTCGACAGGGGGGGTTAGTGTAGACCTAGCCTTGGAAAGAATTTGGTTTTTGCAGGACAGAGTTAAAGAATATTGACAGCTTTTGGCTGGCCACACTGTCTGCTTTCAAATCCCCCGCGCTTGTCAATGTAAATGCTAACCCACAGTTTTAAAATTAGGATGATGTATATACCACAATAAATGTCTTGGAGGAATAGTAACCTAAACTAGACGAATAGAGGGAAAATGTATTAGAAACGGTACTTGTGATTTATATATGCCCCTAAAATGCTCTTAAATGGGCGGAAATGATTTGTGTGAAATGCTTTGATTGTGTAGAACTCCAGTGTGTTTAGTGATAGTATGCCAGGAAACTACCGTACATAGCCATCAGAAGCCAACCATGTATGGTCCTGTTTTAATTGGGATTTCAATAAGTGATGTTTGGAAAATACCACCCAACAAAACTGAAGAACTGTCGTTCTCAAAATGATCTTTTCTGGAGTTGTCTTGTAGTACTTGTCTTTTTTTTTTTTACATTACAGATTGAATCTCAAATCTTTCCTCCAACAACTGGAGGAGCAGAGAAGATGTGCCAAAATTTAAATATTTCTCTCCTGGGGAAAGTGCCTCTAGATCCTCAGATAGGTAAGCTTGGCAAATTACATAATAAAAAGCAACGCTCTGCTTGTCGTTACTTCAGGGTCATTTTTGGTGTATCAACTAAGGTTTAGACTTCGTCACTGTGATGAACACAAAACACGGTGTCCAATAGCTGACTTTTTTAGAATGAAAATTCCTGTAAATATAGTTTGTGGAAGGGTGAGAATATTGTTTGGTCTGAAATGAGTAAAATGATAGAGAACTTCCTGCTTAGGTTTAAATAGTAACATGATTCATATAGAGTGTGCTGGGTTTTTTTGAAAAACGGCTCATTTACAATTGCAGACTGGATGAAACCTTACCACAAGGAAGAATAAAATCTTGTAACATCAAGTTTTGATATAGTTAAAACTAGAGCTCCTATAACAACTGAAAAAATGCTAGTTGTATGAATTTAGTTAAGGTACGTCTATACTACCAGTAATCGATCTATCGGGGATCGATTTATCGCGTCTCATCTAGACGCGATAAATCGATCCCAGAAGCGCTCCCCGTCGACTCCGGAAGTCCTGCTCGGCGAGAGGAGGAAGAGCAGTTGATGGGGGAGCGAGCCTGCGCCACGTGGACCCGATGTAAGTACTTTCACTTTCGATCTAGGAAACGTCGACTTCAGCTACGCTATTGTCGTAGCTGAAGTTACGTATCCTAGATCGATTTCCCCCCCGCCCCAGTGTAGACCAGCCCCTAGATTTTTTTTTTCAGTGGATAATTAGACTAAAAGAAAAGTGCTAGTATGTAAAGAACCATATATACCGATCTACACAATATCAAGTGTAAAGCAAGACCATCTTGGTGCTACTTTTCCATGGAATTAAGGAACCGCATCCCATGTAGATGGAAAGATGGTATAAACAAGGCTTATGCCTAGACTTCTAAATCTAGGAAAACCTAGGACCAATCTGAAAAACGACATTGTTCTGCTACTTAGTTCTAATAGCTATCTCTAAGAAATAGCTAAAACACTTCCTTCATGTGTTACTGACCCGGGAAGAACATAAGCCCTCGGTTCACTGGTACAGCAATTTTGGGGAGGTCAATTTCAGGCAATTTTTTTTGTTTTGTTTTCCTGCGTCACAAGGTTTTCAGCTTATTTTTTTTTCTTTTTTAGGGAAAAGTTGTGATCAAGGCCAGTCTTTTTTCTCTGAAATACCCGAGTCCCCAGCTACTTCATCTTACAGGAATATCATCCGAAGTAAGTGTGTCGTGTTAAAAGGCTGATGTGTGAATTACCTGTCCGAGCAATTAGTTTCTAAAATGTGTTATGAAGGCGTCAACAGCATAATTTTGGCAGAATGTACAGTATAAGAATCATGAAATGGCACCATTTGTTATCTCTTTACTTGTCTCAAGAATTACTTCAGCCACTTCTATTTTAAACAATTAAATTCTGATTTGCTATTTAACGTCTGATGAAGTGGGCTGTAGCCCACGAAAGCTTATGGTGAAAGAAATGTGTTAGTCTCTAAGGTGCCACAAGTAATCCTGTTCTTTTTAAAGTAAGTGTGTCTTCTATGGCTTATTTTGACCTTCATTGAGTTCCAGCAAATACATCATGTACTCTTACTGACCAAAATAAAATAGTTTTGCTAACTTTCTACAAGCAGGCATTTCTTAAATGGAATTTGGCAGCTTACCAGTGAGTGACATTTTGAATGATACTCTAAGGGTACATCTATACTACCCGCCAAATCGGCGGGTAGTAATCGATCTATTGGGGATCGATTTATCGCGTCTCATCTAGACGCGATAAATCGATCCCAGAAACGCTCCCCGCCGACTCCGGAACTCCAGCACGGCGAGAGGCGGAAGCGGAGTCGACGGGGGAGCGAGCCTGCGCCGCGTGGACCCGAAGTAAGTAAAATTACTTCGATCTAGGATACGTTGACTTCAGCGACGCAATTCTCGTGGCTGAAGCTGCATATCCTAGATCGATCCCCCACCCCCCAGTGTAGACCAGCCCTTACACTTCTGGAAGAGCAAATGTACAAAATGCAGAAAGTATTCAAATAGCGGAAGAAAAATGGGTCTAAAATTCTTTAAACCATTTTGAATATAAATTAGGGTAATACGATAGACAAAATGTTGTGACTTATGCCCACAGCAGGCAGTAGATCCATGCAGTGATCGACAATACATAAAATAAGTTCACCGCTACCTTGTTTTTGCCTCTTTGCAGGGATCCAAGAATATTGTGGCCTACACCACTCACAAGAAAACTGATCTAACCAAGGAATGAAATAAATGTGCAGTTAATTATCGGAAAGCAACGATTGTGTCCTGGATTGATAGGAAGAATGTAAAGATTTGTATTCCTTTTCTGTATTGCAAATAAATAATTTTTAAGTCAACGTCCTTGCTTTAATTTCCTGGTCGTGTTGTGTGTGATTTGAACACCAGCTAGTCCACCTCAAAGCTTTATAGAAATGTCATTTAGTGCACGGGGGGTGAAATCGAAATGCAGTATTTTGTGATACCTGAAATCTTGTATATGTTAGTGAAATTAATCTCCAAAGATTCATTGATTCTAGGGCTGGAAGGGACCTCGAGAGGTCATCGAGTCCAGCCCCCTGCCCTCATGGCAGGACCATTACTGTCTAGACCATCCCAGATAGACATTTATCTAACCTATTCTTAAATATCTCCGGAAATGGAGATTCCACAACCGCCCTGGGCAGTTTATTCCAGTGTTTAACCACCCTGACAGGAACTTTTTCCTAATGTCCAACCTAAACCTCCCTTGCTGCAGTTTAAGCCCATTGCTTCTTGTTCTGTCCTTAGAGGCTAAGATGAACAAGTTTTCTCCCTCCTCATGACACCCTTTTAGATACCTGAAGACTGCTATCATGTCCCCTCTCAGTCTCCTCTTTTCCAAATTAAACAAACCCAATTCCTTCAGCCTTCCTTCATAGGTCATGTTCTCTAGACCCTTAATCATTCTTGTTGCTCTTCTCTGGACCCTCTCCAATTTCTCCACATCTTTCTTGAAATGCGGTGCCCAGAACTTGACACAATACTCCAGTTGAGGCCTAACCAGCGCAGAGTAGAGCGGAAGAATGACTTTGCGTGTCTTGCTTAGAATCAAGTTTGCAGCCCAGAATCAAGTTTGCATTTTTTGCAACAGCATCACACTGTTGACTCATATTTAGCTTGTGGTCCACTATAACCCCTAGATCCCTTTCTGCCGTACTCCTTCCTAGACAGTCTCCTCCCATTCTGTATGTGTGAAACGGGTTGTTCCTACCTAAGTGGAGCACTTTGCATTTGTCCTTATTAAACTTCATCCTGTTTACCTCTGACCATTTCTCCAATTTGTCCAGATCATTTTGAATTGTGACCCTATCCTCCAAAGCAGTTGCAATCCCTCCCAAAGCAGTTGCAATCCCTCACATGATGTTCACATATAGACTTTATTCAGAAAGTCTTATACATAAGAATGGCCGTACTGGGTCAGACCAAAGGTCCATCCAGCCCAGTATCCTGTCCGCCGACAGTGGCCAATGCCAGGTGCCCCGGAGTGAGTGGACCTAACAGGTAATGATCAAGTGATCTCTCTCCTGCCATCCATCACTACCCTCTGACAAACGGAGGCTAAGGACACCATTCCTCACCCATCCTGGTTAACAGCCATTAATGGACTTAACCTCCATGAATTTATCCAGTTCTCTTTTAAACCCTGTTATAGTCCTAGCCTTCACAGCCTCCTCAGGCAAGGAGTTCCACAGGTTGACTCTGCATTAAATACATATTTTCATTGGAACATTTACCTGAGTCTCTTTTTAAAAATATTAGTACCTTCAAGTCGCCTTCATTTGAGGGTTAATTGTAGTGTGCATTTCCAGGCTGTGTTTCATTGGATAAGATCACTTAGACATCTTTTTCTTTGATTAGTTGAGTTCCATATTGTCCAGTTGGATAATTGACTGTGGATGGCAGGCAGGCCTTCCTGTAAGTCAGGCTGGGAGGAATGAAGGCTTGGAGTCTCCCAGGAAATGTGACCGTGTCATCTGGTACTGAAATCCATCTTGAACTTGGTGCTTTTCCATTTAGAAAGGGTGGGGGGGGGGGGGCGGACCCAAAGAGACAAAAGATTCCCGCTTTGTGCCAAAGCCATATAAGGGGGTGGAACGGAACAAAGGGGGCGGCAATCAGGAGAAATCCCCTAGCTCCCACCCGAGCGGGAACCACCAAGCATTTTAGACATTTCTATACAGCATGAAACAGCCATTCAAGTCCAAGTTTATCTTCAACAATCTGAAAGGAAACACGCTAACTGGTAGAACTCAGTGGATTTTATTGAAACGCTATAAAATTATGGAGTACCTACAATGAGTGTGTCCAGCCCACGACACTTTAACGGGCAGGATAATGTTTTAGGAGCAATTGTGAACCGAACGGCCTCTTAATTTTCAAAAAAAATCAAAGTGTCGTTTTGGCTTTTACTCTATATTCTCTTATTTAACCTCACCTTGGATTTGGGAAAAACGAGGGGTACAGATCAGTCCACTCCAGTGGTCACCAACCGGTCGATCCTAGAGACTTTCCTAGTCAATTGTGATCTCTGGGGGGGTGGGGGAAGGCAGGCTCCCTGCCTGCCCCTCACGCTGTTCCTGGAAGTGGCCAGCACGCTCCTCGGGGCGGGGATCTCTGCTACAAGCACCGCCCCCGCAGCTCCCATTGGTCACAGTTCCCTTTTCCTAGCCAATGGGAGCTGCGGGGGCGGTGCCTGCAGAGAGGGGCGGCATGTGGAGCCACATGCCCCCAGACACCTCCCCTCCCCAGGGGTGCACTGGTCCCTTCCGACCTTGAGTTGCCTCAGTTAAGTGCTGCCCGGCTGGAGGCTGCACCCCAGTCCTGACCCACCTCCCAGAGCCAGCACCCCATACCCCCTCCTGTACCCTGACCCCCCCCCCCCCAGCCCCAGTCCTGACCCCACTCCCGGAGCCAGCACCCCATACCCCCTCCTGCACCCTGACCCCCCTCCCAGAGCCAGCACCCCATAAACCCCTCCTGCACCCTGACCCCCCCGACCCCAGTCCTGACCCCCCTCCCAGAGCCAGCACCCCATACCCCCTCCTGCACCCTGACCCCCCCCCCGGCCCCAGTCCTGACCCCACTCCCGGAGCCAGCACCCCATAACCCCTCCTGCAACCTGACCCCCCCCGCCCCAGTCCTGACCCCCCTCCCAGAGCCAGCACCTCATACCCTCTCCTGAACCCCACTGCCCCAGTCCTGACCCCCCCTCCTGGAGCCAGCACCCCATACCCCCTCCTGCACCCTGACCCCTCCCCCCCGGGCCCCAGTCCTGACCCCACTCCCGGAGCCAGCACCCCATAACCCCTCCTGCACCCTGACCCCCCCCTGCCCCAGTCCTGACCCCCCTCCCAGAGCCAGCACCCCATTCCCCCTCCTGCACCCTGACCCCCCCCCCCCCAGCCCCAGTCCTGACCCCACTCCCGGAGCCAGCACCCCATAACCCCTCCTGCACCCTGACCCCCCCGACCCCAGTCCTGACCCCCCTCCCAGAGCCAGCACCCCATACCCGCTCCTGCACCCTGACCCCCCCCCCCGGCCCCAGTCCTGACCCCACTCCCGGAGCCAGCACCCCATAACCCCTCCTGCACCCTGACCCCCCCGACCCCAGTCCTGACCCCCCTCCCAGAGCCAGCACCCCATAACCCCTCCTGCAACCTGACCCCCCCCTGCCCCAGTCCTGACCCCCCTCCCAGAGCCAGCACCTCATACCCCCTCCTGCACCCTGACCCCCCCCTGCCCCAGTCCTGACCCCCCTCCCAGAGCCAGCACCCCATACCCCCTCCTGCACCCTGACCCCCCCTCCCAGAGCCAGCACCCTATATCCCCACCTGCACCCTGAACCCCCCTGCCCTAGCCCTGACCCCCCCTCCCAGAGCCAGCACCCCATACCCCCTTCTGCACCCTGCCCCCCTTGCCCCAGTCCTGACCCCCCTCCTGGAGCCAGCATCCCTTATCCCCTCCTGCACTTGGACCCCCCCCAGCACTGACCCCCCCTCCTGGAGCCAGCACCCCATACCCCCGCCTGCACCCTGAACCCCCCTCTGCCGCAGCTCCCCTCCTGCACCCAAATTCCCTCCCAGAGCTTGCACACCCCAACGCCCTGCCCCAGGCTCACCCCGGAGCCCCTTCCCACACTGCAAACCCCTGGGCCCCCACCCCAGACCCGGCACCCCCTCCCAAGCCCCTGCCCCAGCCTGGTGAAAGTGAGTGGGGGTGGGGAAAAGCGAGCGATGGAGTGAGTGGGGCCTGGGGGAAGGGGCGGGGTAGATCCTGGCTTGCCCTTAAATTCAAAAAGTGATCTTGGGCAAAATAAGGTTGGCGACCCCACTGGTCTGGATTATACTTAATCTTGCCGTGAGTGCAGGGGACTGGACGAGGTGACCAGCGGAGATCCCTTCCAGGCCTGCGATTCTATCTCTACTATAAAGCTAAGATCTTAGCTAGACAATGAAATCTACGGTGTCTGCACCCCTATCAGCCCCCAGGGACCGGCACATCTGTTTTCAGACACCCAGGATAGCAAGCTCCCCGTCCCCGTTTTGGGAAGGGAATTCAATTATTTCCTTTTCCGACGGTGTGTCCCCTAAAGCTTCCCGTAAAGTGTTCGGTGAAGCGATACTGAAAACGCTCAGTAATGTGCGGTGAGGGGGGGGTCTCCAAAGTCAGTTTCACGCGCCGCAAAACAGATACGTGCCCCTGCCAAAATCTTAGCAGCGGGGAGCACAGCTCACGTCGGGGTTTATTAAACATCTGAAAGACACCAACGGTTTTTAAGGGACTGAAGAGGAGAGGAGGTGGAGGGTCAAGTGGCTAAAGGCTTGGCAGTGGTGGGATTTGAACCCACGCCTCCGAAGAGACTGGAGCCTTAATCCAGCGCCTTAGACCGCTCGGCCACACTACCTACTGCAAAGATGCCCAGCTGCCGTCTCCTCCCGCCGTGAGGGCTTGTCTTCACTACTAGGTCAGCCGTGTAGACTGGAAGAGGGACCCCTCAGCCGCTCAGGGAGGTTTCTCATAACAAGAAATAAATTCTCGCTCACCAAGACGCAGCAGAGACTGTGATGATTTCCAGGCGCCTGGGGAGATGGACCTGGGGAGACAGGTCAGGTTGCTAGGAAGATAACAGGATGCTGGCGATCACCAGCAAAGGGCTAGATAAGAAGACAGAAAAGACCCGATGGCCTCTATCTCAGTCCATGGTACGCTGTAAGGCGTTTGCATCTGTCCCTCCATCCGTCTGGGACTTGCTACAAGTCCTCTGGAAGGGCCCCGTTCCGGGGGGAATTGGCACTGGGGTCTCTGCCACTCTGCGGGGTAGCAAACTGAGTCTAGGGGGCCCCGGCCCTCTGACAGAGTGGGGCACCAAACAGAGGCGTGGTTCTCAACTATGGTCCAGCTGAGGAAGTGAGTATTCACCCACGAAAGCTTATGCTCCATATGTCTGCTAGTCTATAAGGTGCCACAGGACTCTTTGACGCTTCTCCAGATCCAGACTACCCCGGCTACCCCTCTGATATATGATGTAGTACATTAACTGTACCGAGTGGGTTGTTCGATGCAATATCTTTTTTATGCATTGCCCAGAACAGATTTTACGAGTTATTTAATGCGCCCTTCCCGTTGCACGTAAAGGTGATTAATCTGCTCCTGTGTCTCTAGGAGGAAAATAATGGTTTTGTGGCGGGGGGGGGAGGAAGCATTTTTCCCCCCACAAAAGAAGGGCCACTAGGATGATCCGAGGAATGGAAAACCTGTCGTATGAAAGGAGACTCAAGGAGCTTGGTTTGTTTACCTTAACCCAAAGAAGGCTGAGGGGAGATATGATTGCTCTCTTTAAATATATCAGAGGGATAAATACGAGGGAGGGAGAGGAATTATTTAATCTCAGTACCAATGTGGACACAAGAACAAATGGATAGAAACTGGTCATCAGGAACTTTAGACTTGAAATTAGACGAAGGTTTCTAACCATCAGAGGAGTGAAATTCTGGAACAGCCTTCCAAGGGGAGCAGTGGGGGCAAAAGACCTATCTAGCTTCAAGATTAAGCTAGATACGTTTATGGAGGGGATGGTTTGATGGGATAACATGATCTTACTCAAAGGTCAATTAATTGCCATCAGTGGTAAGACCAATGGTCAATGATGGGATGTTAGAAGTTACTACAGAGAACTTTTTCCTGGGTGTCTGGCTGGTGAGTCTTGCCCACATGCTCAGGGTTCAGCTGATCGCCATATTTGGGGTCGGGAAGGAATTTTCCTCCAGGGTAGATTAGCAGAGGCCCTGGAGGTTTTTTGCCTTCCTCTGCAGCATGGGGCACGGGCCACTTGCTGGAGGATTCTCTGCATCTTGAAGTCTTTCAACCAGGATTTGAGGACTTCAATAGCTGAGACATAGGTGAGAGGATTATTCCAGCAGTGGGTGGGTGAGATTCTGTGGCCTGCATTGTGCAGGAGGTCAGACTAGATGATCATAATGGTCCCTTCTGACCTTAAAGTCTATGAGTCTATTTAATCAGAGGGACTGACATGGGATGGCCACACGATGGCACCACATCAGGAATGAAAAACAACAGGCTCCACTGATAGCGACAAGGGATTGAACTCAACACAGACACATTTGTTTGTTTCTCTGGGAGCCAGACATAAGTTTCAATGACTCTCTAGGGCTGATGGAGGGACCTTGGTACCAGCACCTTCATAGTTCATGCCTCCCACTCAATAAGAACAGCGACAAAGAGTCCTGTGGCACCTTATAGACAAACAGACATATTGGAGCATCAGCTTTCGTGGGTGAATCCCCACTTCGTCAGATGCAATTCCACTGAACGTTTTTCCTGTTGAAATGTACAAACACCGAGCAAACTCAAGACACTAGATACTGGTGAGACGGAGCAGGCGTGGGGATTGTGCAAGGTCTGGTGTTTACGTGCATATATAAAATGTGATCAATCCCCATTTTTAAAACCACCCGTGTCTGGGAATGGAGCAGGAGGTCTTTGAAATAGGGTGTGTCCTTCATAATCCTCAAGAAACTAGATCCAACAAGGCCTTCTCATGGGGAGTATAGCTCAGTGGTAGAGCATTTGACTGCAGATCAAGAGGTCCCTGGTTCAAATCCAGGTGCTCCCTTGGGTGTTATTTTTGTAAATGGAAATATATTTTCATATCCATCGCCACTATATTTAGGAATTCCACTGGAGGGGGATGCTTGAAATGAATTTGAACACTTAATGTTTCCCCATGCAAATGTATAAAAACTTAGCAAGCCCGTCCGTCAGCAGAAATCAGTTCCAGTCCTCTGAGGCTCTAGTTTATGTTTTCATGGATTAACCAAAGGTATAGGGGGAGGGATAACTCAGTGGTATGAGCATTGGCCTGCTAAACCCAGGGTTGTGAGTTCAATCCTTGAGGAGGCCAATTAAGGAATCTGGGGCAAAAAAAAAATAATTTGTCAGGGGACAGTACTTGGTCCTGCTAGTGAAGGCAGGGGACTGGACTTGATGACCTTTCAAGGTCATTCCAGCTCTAGGAGATTGGCATATCTCCATTTATTATTATAATATGAACGCGCATTTGGCAGGTCCTTCTTCTCCATGGGCTGGGAGGTGCAGAAGAACAAGAATCACGTCCAGTCGGGGTTCAGGAGTCTGATGAACAAAGGAACCCTGGTGCAGGCCGAGTTCACCAGCACCTTGGCTTCTTCACATTCATCCAGCAACAGCCGGGCCCCCAGGACAAGACACAAGAACAAGCCAGTGGCTCTGAGCTGGAAAATAGCCACCAAGAAGCTGGTCAGAGCTGCTAATGGGTATTCACCACGAAAGTTTATGCTCCAATACGTCTGTTAGTCTATAAGGTGCCACGGGACCCTTTGTCGCTTCTACAGATCCAGACTAACCCGGCTACCCCTCTGATACTCAATAGGAATAATAAGTCACCAGGAGCAGATGAGATTCACTCAAAAGTTCTGAAGGAACTCAAAGATGAAATTGCAGGACTACGCCCTGTGGTTTGTAACCTACCATTGAAATCAGCTTCTGTACCCAGAGCTAATATGACGTCGGTTTTTAAACAGGGCTCCAGGGGTGATCTCGGCAATAGCAGGGCCAGTAAACCTGACTTCAGTACCGGGCAAACTGGTTGAAACTCTAGTGAAGAACAGAATGGTCCGGTGGTCTGCTCACACACAGCCTCCAGCACCTACGTCAGCCCCAGCTCTGTGGCCAGACACTCTGAATCACACTGCAGGGCGACACACGCAAATTCCCAGTCCCACACATGTGTGCCTTCTAGTGCCCAACACTCGGCTGGATAATACACGCTCATAGAAAGTCCACCATTGAGTAATATAAAATGAGATGCACAGCCCGGTTATCCCACGCGGAGTTTTCCAAACACTTCAGTCCAAAGACACAGGGTCTCGAGAAAACAATAAATGCGGGGGGGGAGGGACAGCTCAGTGGTTTGAGCATTGGCCTGCTAAACCCAGGGTTGTGAGTTTAATCCTTGAGGGGGTCGTTTAGGGATCTGGGGTAAAAATTGGGGATTGGTCCTGCTTTGAGCAGGGGGTTGGGCTAGATGACCTCCTAAGGTCCCTTCCAACCCTGAGATTCTATGATAAAACAAGTGGATGAACTACAGAAAGACAGATTCTAAGTGATTACAAATAATGAGGGATAAAAGGCTGAATTGGTTACAAAGAAATAAAAGTAAAACACAGCTAACCCCTGACTCAACAAACTGCGTGAACGCAAGTCAAAGTCTCGGGCTAGGTCTACATGGCGCACCTTACAATGGCACAGCTGTGCCGCTGCGAGTCTGTTTGGGCAGGAACTTCAAGCTGCTTCTTTCATAGAATCTCAGGGTGGGAAGGGACCTCAGGAGGTATCTAGTCCAACCCCCTGCTCAAAGCAGGACCAACCCCAACTAGATCATCCAACTAGATCATCCCAGCCAGGGCTTTGTCAAGCCTGACCTTAAAAACCTCTAAGGATGGAGATTCCACCACCTCTCTAGGGAACCTATTCCAGTGTTTCTCCACCCTACTAGTGAAAAAGTTTTTCCTAATATCCAACCTAAACCTCCCCCTCTGCAACTTGAGACCATTACTCCTTGTTCTGTCATCTGAGAACAGTGGTAGAAGATGCGTCTTTGACAAGATGCAGATCCTTGCCCATGCCTTCTTCCTGCTGATGAATGGCCACTTCCTCGGGTGATCTCATTTTCATCTGGCTGGGTGCGTTGGCTAGTCTTTTTGTCTCTGTTTGGGACCATCCTCCAGAATGGTCTTAGTAATATCACGCAGTAGAGTCTTAAAACGTCACATACAACGTTGCCAGACATATTTTACCTGGCCAATAATGATCAGCAAATTATGAGTTTTTAAATGATATCGTACAAGGCATGCTTTGCACGAACTTTAACATTGTCCAGTAAAAGGATGAATCACACACACGCCCTGGGCTCACCTCAGGCCAGTAACTTTCCCTGTCCCCACCTACCAGTGATGTCTCCCAGCGGCGACTCCCTCCCAGACCAGCATGCAGGGGAGCAGTTAGATGGCTGGAGTGGAGGGGAGAACCCGCTCCTTTGGCCTGCACGGATGGGAGTCGGGGATCAGTCACCTCTGGGTCCAGCGTCACCATTGCCGCAGGGAGAGGCACAGACTTGGGGTCGGGCAGTGAGGCAGAGCCCTGGGCAGGGGCTGATCATGTCTGTTGCCCCAGCAGTCCTGCTCTGGTGGTGACAATCCCAGGCCCAGAGCAGCTGCTGCTGTGTGGGGAGTCCATGGCAGCGTATAGCTATCCCTGCCTGGTTCATGGGGAGGAGCCTGGCTCTGAGCACGGGGCCAGTGACTAGTCCCCTGGCTCCTAGCCCTAGTGTCCAGCCCCTTCCATCACTAGGAGAGCAATTGTCAGCAGATGCATTGGTGGTATAGTGGTGAGCATAGCTGCCTTCCAAGCAGTTGACCCGGGTTCGATTCCCGGCCAATGCAAGGGTATGTTTTGTCCTTGTCTGAAACGGGTTTAATTTCAATCACATGGTGCTCTAATCACATTGGCGACACAATTAGAGGATAATCTATGTCCCAAATCCCAGGTCATTACGCAGGGGGTAGAACTATCTGTAGGAATCACCATTCTGTAATATGAGAAAGTCAGATATGGTGGGAACATGCACCTGTATCTCCTTGTCTTCAGTGGGTGGGTAGATGTCACGTCGGGGTCCCCGTGTGGTTAGATGTTCATCTGGCCCAGCTCTGCGCAGACAGCCGGCACAGCAGCCCTCGAGCAAACCGCCCAATGACCACAAGATCCGTTAAGGTACGAAGGCACCAGGCCATGTTTATTGTCGACAAAACACGGTACTAGTATCCCGCATACCCTACCGGACCACTAAGGTGTGCCCTGCTCAGTGGACAGTGGGACTTTCCATTCCTCCCTAGGGTGGACAAAGACACTCCTTCTGACATACATCTTTATACCCCGATGCAAACAAATTACGTACCGCCCCGCTGACATAGTTAGTTACTGCCCCGTGACATGGCTAGTTGTCACCCATCACCTAGTACATGTTGGGTCGATCAAAACATCTCTATTACCTACTGTCATCCTGACTTTGTTTTGTTTCTTTCTCTCACCATCAGTGTCCTTGATCAGGCAAAAATGCTTGTAGAAGTCCAAGTGAAAATAAGAAAAGCTAAAAATCTGCCCGGGAGTGACGGGGGGTGTCTCTGAGTGTCAGGGCAGGGATGGAGATTTTCATTGGGGGGGGGCAGTTAAGGGGTAGAGGAAAGTCTTTTGCTGGAGCACAGGGAGAGGTTTTGCAGTTGCATTGTGATCACGTGACAAACTCCCCCGCCAGCTCAGACCCCACTGACACCCCCCAATAGGTGACGTACAGTCTCCCTGCTGGCAAAACCCCCTGTAAATCAGAGAAACTCCCACAGTCTCATGCTGAAACCGCCCTGCGGAGCCCAGAGCAACCTCCTCCCAGCTGGATCTCCTGACGGCCACAGTGGTCAGAGGATCTGCCAGGCTGTTGCCCTAGGTTCCTACGTCGTGAGTCCAGTGGTGACTATCCCCACCTGTCGCCTGCGGGACTGGCCTTGAGACCCTGATTGGGACGCTGTGATTTTGACACTAACTCAGAGCCATGATCAGTTCTGAGCCGGTGTCTCCTTTGGGTGGGTTAGAGTTTATGGCATTGCTCGTCTCCGGTGCGTAAAGAAAACTCAGAGCAAAACACCTGGCGCTCCAGAATTTAGTCTATAAAGTTTTCCAGCCAGGATTAACCTCCCCAAAAGAACAAAAGGAAGAAACTTAATTCTTAAGTGCCGGCTTTATAAAATCTTACGATACAGAAACATGATCACGGCAATGTAATTTCGACACCATCACACGGCTACTTTATAATCCACCTACATTATCGTCACAGTGATACGTAAACATCAGTACAGAAAACGTCACGCTAAAGCGGTCAGTCCCCCACAGAAACACAGTGAGAAGAAACTCAGAGTTCCCCCAAAGCTTAGGTGGCGTTCACGTGAGTCTAGGGGAACCAGATTACAACAGTAAAATATCGGGACACATTAGGGTGCCGTAGGCCCCGCCCACAGTCCACCACCGCTCCTTCCAGGCTCCGCCCCAGGTCCCGCCCCCTCCTCGCTAGGCCCGCCACCGCACCCCTCCTCACCCCCTGGCCTGTCGCTGGCTTGCCGCGTCCCTCCTCAGTCCCCCACCCACCGCTCGCCTCCTCTCACCCCCCCACACCTGCCACTCACCTCCTCAATCCCCTGCCAGAAACCCCCATGCATTCGCCTCCTCACCTCCCACCCGCCCGTTGCTGGCCTCCTCGCCTCCCCACGCTGCTGGCTCGCCGCTTGCCCACCCGGCCGCCGGCCTCCTCGCCCCGCCCGCCGCTGGCCTCTTCACCCTCCGGAGTCCCCCGCCTGCCTGCCTGGCCGGCCGGCCTCTCATTCCCTCCTCCCCTGCCTGCCGGCTCGCCTCTTCAGCCCTCCAGCCAGCCAGCTGCTGGCTTGCCTGCCACCGGCTCGCCCCACCCCACTGCTCGCCTCTTCCCCCCCTGTCCCCGCTCACCTGCTCACCCCTCCTGCTCACCTTACCGGATCATCGGGACAACTGGCGTCCCGATTGTACATCGGTCGGGACGTGGGACAAAGGGTTAAATATCGGGACAGTCCCGATTTTATCAGGACATCTGGTCATAAGAACGTAAGAACGGCCGGACTGGGTCAGACCAAAGGTCCACCCAGCCCAGTATCCTGTCCACCGACAGTGGCCAATGCCAGGTGCCCCGGAGTGAGTGGTCACCCTACGTGAGTCTCATTTCGAGTCTTTGATCACCAAATCCATACAGTCTGCTGAGTCAAAAGCAATCTCTTCCCTCTCACGTTCCCCTTGCTTGGAGAAATCTTCATTGGCATCTATGCAAACGCTTCCTCCTCTGAAATCACTAGTTAGCTTGTCAGCTAATCGATTAACCGAACGTGCCATTAACTAGATGGAGTTTTTTTTAAAAAAAAATCAGCCTGATACAGGAACAATACAAAACGGAGAACAGCAAATGAACGACTCTTTCCCCATCATCACACTTAGGAGGAAAGTGGGTGAATCCCAGTAGGGATACAGTTCAGGGCGCTGGAGGGGTCACCTGGTGCAAGCAGAGGATGGAGTAACCACCATCAGTCAGTGACTCCCTGCTGGACCCCCCCACCCCTTCCCCAGACCCCAGGGGGTGGGGCCCCCCTTCCCCAGGACCCCTCATCCCCAGGCCCAGCCAGAGCCCTTATCCCCCCGCATGCCAACCCTCTGTCCCAGCCCTGCATCGTGAACCCACTTCTTCAGATGCATGGAGTCATGGTTTTTTTTACCCATGAAAGCTTATGCCCAAATACATCTGTTTGTCTTTAGGGTGCCACCAGACTCCTCATTGCTGAAGACAAGGAGATACAGATGCACGTCCCCACGGTGTCTGCCTTTCTCCAATGACACAAGTAGAGCCCTGTCAATCCGAGGATCTCTGGGGTGGGGCAGGAAGTCTCTGGGGAGAAGTGGAGGATGGTTGGCGGTCCGGGGTTTGGCACAGCCCCGCGTCACTGGTGCCCTGCGAGTGAAGCCCTGCAAATCTGCAGACATTTTTTGCGGCTTGGCTGCAGACACAAATTGTGTATCTATGCAGACAACTCCTGCAGCTCCCTCTCTCAAAATGGTTATGAACAAGATCAATTGGAGGAGTGGTGTCAACATAAACGGAGAGAGATTATCTCATCTCAGATTTGCAGACGACATTGTACTAATTGCCGAAACCACCAACCAACTGCAGAGCATGCTACGAAGACTCGACAAGAAAAGTAGTCAGGTCGGCCTGAAAATGAACCGCTGCAAAACGAAATATATGCGATCAGACGTCTTACGAAAAGCCCGAATAACGGTAACAGGAGAAGACATCGAAGAAGTGGAACAGTACATATATTTGGGCCAAGAAGTTAATATGTGCCAAGACCTGAACGGAGAACTCTCGCGAAGGATTCGGGCAGGATGGTGCGCGTTTAATTCCATCAAGGACGTCCTCAAAGGAAAAATTGACAAGACCACACGTAAAAATATTTTCAATTCAGCAGCGCTGCCAGCCATGCTGTATGGCAGTGAAACGTGGGCACTGACGAAGAGAGAAGAGCAACGGCTGTTGGTCGCTGAAAGGGCAATGGAACGGGCTATGTTGGGAATCTCCCTTCTGGATCGTATACCAAATGAAATCATCAGAGAACCCAGCGGTGTGAAAGATATCGTCGTGGAAAGCAGACATAACAAGATGCGATGGGCGGGCCACACAGCCCGGCTCACGGATAACAGGTGGACCGCAATCATTGCTGAGTGGTACCCGCGAGAACGGAAAAGACCCCCCCGGTCGGCCTCCAAGAAGATGGGAAGATGACATCGTTAAACGTTGCGGACGAACGTGGCGAAGAAAGGCAAGAGTGCGAGAAGAATGGTAGACGTGTTGCGATCGGCGCCGTCTTAACGACAGCTGAAGTCCGATCGATCCAGGTGATGCAGAAAACTCCTACAGCTCCCTCTCTAGGCCCGTTCCTTGCATCCCCTCACTGAGTCTTTAATGACAATGTGATCGGAGCACAATGTGACTGAAATTAAACCAATTGCCGACAAGGCCAAAACACACCCTGGCATGGGCCGGGAATCGAACCCGGGCCAGCTGCTTGGAAGGCAGCTACGCTCACCACTATGCCACCAACGCATCTGCCAAAACAGCGTCTCCCAGATGTCACATGGACTAGCAAAACGACGCCCGCCTGCAAAGCTAGGGATGGGAAGGAGGCAACCTGTCAGCTCTCAGCAGAGCCAGGCTCCCAGAGCGCCTGAAATGTGGTGAGGGAGGTGCCTCTCCTGGTCCTGCCTCTGTCCTCCTGGGGGGACTGCTGGGTCAGGAGTGAGAATTCAGACCAGGGCATGCCGTGCTTAAAGTGACAGCGCACTGTGACACACACACACACTCCCCCAACACCCCGCCCCCACAACACACACGTGTGTTGTTGCTGCTGCTGTTGTCGTTCTTGGTCGTTCCTGTCGAAATGCACGTATATTCTCTGTAATTTGTGTAACCCTTCTGCCAGGACGAGTTGACAGCAGCAAGGGCTGGGTTCAGTACATAGGGGTTCCCTTTTCAACAATACGATGTAAAACTGGCTCGAGCCCCCACCCAGTAACCGGGGAAAATCTTTACACACACACCCCCGGCACCTCAAAGAGGCAATACTTCCCCTCTCGCAAGCCCAGGCCTCGGTGTAACAGAAAATCTTTAATAACAGCAGGTAAATGACACCAGCATTAAATTGGGAGAACACCTCAACTAGGATTCATAAACCAAACTGTGAGCAAGACCCACCCCAGCCAATTGGGCCACGTCCAGTCCCTTTGGTTCTTGAGTCCAGCAACCCAGAAATCACCCAAAGTCCAGTCCCAGAGTTCAAAAGTTCATCAGTCTGGGCAGAAATGGGGAGGGGAGAGGTAAGGGGCACCTTACTTGGCTTGAAGATGATCGCCTCACCCCTCCATGGGGCTTCGCCCTGCTCCACCAGCCACCCCACAAGCCACCACAGCTGTCCCCTCAAACTGCTCCGCTCCTTAGTGCTCATTTGCACCCTTAGCCCAGAATGATTTTGACTCAGCAGCCTGAAACCAGACTCCTAACGAACTCAACATTAGCTCTGATATTCCACAGTGGAGAGAGGAAGAGGTGTAATTGGTGTCTCAAACCCTCCCAAGGAGCCCACACCTGAGCTATAGCCAAGAGACCCACCCAAGAAACCTGTCCCCAGCCTCTCCATTCACTGGGTTTTGGAACCCGTGTCCCTTGGCTGGCGAGTGCTGCCTAGTTGATGGCGAGTTCCCCTTCATCATGACAAAAGGCCAAGTACAGTTCCACTGTCCTTGATTTACATAAGCAGTACAACAACAGTTTATTCTTCCTGCCCCAATAACCGAAATTCCTGCCCCAACACAGGAAGCTGGGGATCCTACAGCAGCCCAACGTGCCCATTGGGCTATTATGGGTCCGTATCCAGTGGGGTGGGTGTGCCTATGCAAATGGCATCAGCCCCTGGAGTGCTTTGCCACGACTCACCACCAGATGTCAGGGTGGAGCTCATCCTGACTCTGCTTACATTTGATTCTTTCAAAGTTTGTTAAGGGTTACAGTGCTGTTATTTTGAGGTGGTTTTTTTTTGACTGGTCTGTGCATTTCATAGAATCATAGAATCATAGAATCTCAGGGTTGGAAGGGACCTCAGGAGGTATCTAGTCCAACCCCCTGCTCAAAGCAGGACCAACCCCAACTAGATCATCCCTGCCAGGGCTTTGTCAAGCCTGACCTTAAAAACCTCTAAGGAAGGAGATTCCACCACCTCCCTAGGTAACCCATTCCAGTGCTTCACCACCCTACTCGTGAAAAAGTTTTTCCTAATATCCAACCTAAACCTCCCCCTCTGCAACTTGAGACCATTACTCCTTGTTCTGTCATCTTCTACCACTGAGATTTTATTTCTTAATTTTATTTCTCTCCTCTGCTTACACTGAATTCTTTGAGTAGTGAGTTCTAAAATGCCTAACGTGTCGTGGCTGGAGTAATGATCATTATTACTGTTATTATCATATTGTGCTTGGTCATTCGTTATTTAAAATGGTACAATCAAATATTTAGTATCCTTCTGAAATGTAAATGTAGCTTGTACTTACCTTAGGAGTGCTCATTTAAAAAACATTAGCTAAACGCATAACTGTAGACACTCTGCAGATGAAGGTGGCTTATTTTCAAATTGTATTTTTAGTTAGATCCGTAAAATAACGTAAAACCCCTATGAAAATAAAGGCCGTTCCAAATAGCCTAATAGCAATGATAGCGTCAAATGACTGAGTCACGTACATGATTGTGATCGGTAAACATAAATGCCAAAATAACGAGGGAAAAAAATCCCGTTCTTAATAAAAGAGAAAAAAAACCTTAATCGCATACGTTAAAATTAAATAAATACATTTTTAGTGGCGTGAAACACAACTGACTAAAACAGAGGTGAAAATGGCAGTAACAGAGAAAGCAAGCAGATTCTGTTTATTTGTATTTATCTCTACTAAAGATAGCGTACAAAGTATCAAACGTGTGTTTCTGATATCGGCCCATTAAACAAGCTATCATGAACAACCCCCAGGTTTTTTTTTCCTTTCCCCTCTGTAACCGATGACATACTGGGTGGGGACTTTCATACCACCGTGGATGCAAGCAATCACCTTGGGATCAAGAAGTGCCCAGGCACTGTGGACATTGGATCGCACTTTGCTGGGGATCTGGAGAGGGGAAAAGCAGCTTCTGGGGATTAATTTAACACCGTCTTTTGTGTTTATTCATAGATTTTTAAAGGCAGGTTAAATCTCGGTGAACATCTGGTCTGACCTGCTGCATAACAGTCCAGAGGATTTTACCCAGTAGGGTGACCAGACGTCCCGATTTTATAGGGACAGTCCCGATTTTTGGGTCTTTTTCTTATATAGGCTCCTATTATCCCCCACCCCTGTCCTGATTTTTCACATTTGCTGTCTGGTGAGTCCTACCCCTTATGGTTGAACTAGGACAGATCACTCAGAAAATCACTGTGTTCGGAGGTAAAGATGTGAAAGGCTACGGGGGGAGACTGGCCCGTATTTCAAGCTTAAATTCTGCAATTTTCTGCATACAACTCAGGTCCGCCCTGGCCGTGAATTAAGCCCAGGCCTGCTGGATGGGAGACAAGAATGCTCCCAATGAACCACAAGTGTGCAAAATATAAAAATTGACCTATGCGCCCTACCCATTCCCAAAGCCCCTCTCTGCTCCAGGGTATAGGGATGTGGGGGGAGGGATAGCTCAGTGGTTTGAGTATTAGCCTGCTAAACCCAGGGTTGTGAGCTCAATCCTTGAGGGGGCCATTTAGGGATCTGGGGCAAAAATTGGGGATTGGTCCTGCTTTGAGCAGGGGGTTGGACTAGATGACCTCCTAAGATCCCTTCCAGCTCTGATCTTCTATAATGTGGTTGATACTCCTGGGAGCTCTCTGTGTCTGGTCAGAATGGACTTCTTTGGGAATTAAGTCATTAATGATATAGATGATTCATGGGTTCAAGTTCCTGGTGCCCATTAAGGGATTGGCACAATGGTGAAGATGTTAAAGGGCATGGATCTGGGTGTGGTCCCTCAAAAGTTGTTGTGCTCAGATGTGGGGATTGTGCAAGGCGTGGTGTTTATGTGCATATATAAAATGTAATGAACCCTCATTTTTAAAACCACCTGTGTCTGGGAATGGAACGGCAGCTCTTTGAAGTAGGGTGTGTCCTTCATAATCCTTAAGAAACGAAATCCAGCAAGGCCTTCTCCTAGGGAGTATAGCTCAGTGGTAGAGCATTTGACTGCAGATCAAGAGGTCTCTGGTTCAAATCCAGGTGCTCCCTGGGGTGATGTTTTTTTTTTAATGGAAATATATGTTCATATCCATCTCCAGTATGTTCAGGAATTGAATGGGAGGGGGATGCTTGAAATGAATTTGCACACGTAACGTTTCCCTATGCAAATGTATAAAAACATAGCAAATCCATCCGTCAGCAGAAATCAATCTCAGTCCTCGGAGGTGCTAGTTTCCATGATGGAAAACATAATCCATCATGTTTTCATGGATTAACCAAAGATATAAGATGGTGCGCATTTGGCAGGTCCTTGGTCACCATGGGCTGGGAGGTGCAGAAGAACAAGAACCACGTCCAGTCGGGGTTCGGGAGTCTGATGAACAAAGGAACCCTGGTGCAGGCCGAGTTCACCAGCACCTTGGCTTCTTCACATTCATCCAGCAACAGCCGGGCCCCCAGGACAAGACACAAGAACAAGCCAGTGGCTCTGAGCAGGAAGATAGCCACCAAGAAGCTGGTCAGAGCTGCCAGGATCCCAGAAAGGCCACCGCGCCCACGGCCGCGAATAGCCCTAAGAACGTGGTGGCTGCAGCAGGGACAAAAAAGGCAGAAAAAAGCTCCCCCAAGGTCAACGCTGCCAAGCCCCAGAAGGTGGTTAAGAGCCCACCTAAAAGACAGAAGAGCGAGGCCAATGCCAACCCCAAAGCCAGGGATAAGAAAGTGCCCTTGAGAAAGAGGCGAAGAGAGTTCCAGGGGGAAGACTCCTGCTCCCCAAATCCTTTTTTAAAGAATTACCTTGGACCTCCCAGAAAGAGCCAGATCCCCCAGGACAAACCACCCCACGGAGAGTAAAGTAAAGTGGTGGCTATGGGCGGACGGGTGTGGGGGGAAGAGGCGGGTGTTTCTCTTCCAGGGGGGAAGTGCTGCGTTTCGGGAAACACCTGCCAGATGAGTGAAGCCCTGACGAGGTAGCTGCCCATAGCTCCTGGTTGAGTTTGTGAGCTGCTTCTGTCATAGAAGATCAGGGCTGGAAGGGACCTTCGGAGGTCATCTAGTCCAACCCCCTGCTCAAAGCAGGACCAATCCCCAATTTTTGCCCCAGATCCCTAAATGGCCCCTTCAAGGATTGAACTCACAACCCTGGGTTTAGCAGGCCAATGCTCAAACCCCTGAGCGATCCCTCCCCCGTGAGGGACACCTCTGGGATGACGGTAGGTTACGAAACGCTGGGTTCGATGAAAGATGAGACCACAGGAGGGGAAGGTGAATGGCAGCGTCCTCTGTATTTTCCATCACTCATTCCCTAAGAAACAGACCCTCCACACACACTCCATTGGCTACAGCCTCTCTGTGACTCCCTCAGATGGGGGCTTGTCCCCAGCACGGACGGAGAGAGGCTGAAGGAGGACAAGAGGCAGGTGGGGCTAGAGAGGAATGGAAGAGACACTTCCCCTTCATCTTAAAAGACACCTTAATCTCACCCTTGAAAAGTTCCAGCCGTGGGGAGGTGGGCTCAAACCTCCCCATAAACAGCTGGTGGTAGGAACCAGTGTTACCACAGAAGGACGGCCACCCATTACTGTTGCTGTCTTCCTGTGGACTTGAACATGGATTTGTTTAGCTCACACAACCCCCCCACCCCCACCACACACACACACACAAAATCCATCCATGAGACAAAGCCCCCAATGTGCGTTCCAGTGGCGCGATTGGTTGACGCACAGTATTTGACGGGGGGGAGGGATAGCTCAGTGGTTTGAGCATTGGCCTGCTAAACCCAGGGTTGTGAGTTCAATCCTTGAGGGGGCCATTTAGGGATCTGGGGCAAAAATTGGGGATTGGTCCTGCTTTGAGCAGGGGGTTGGACTAGATGATCTCCTAAGGTCCCTTCCAACCCTGAGATTCTATGACATGGAGAGTGAGAGGGTGGCAAGGTGGCTGAGTGGGGGTGCTGGGACATATGGTGATGCAGGGACACATGGGGACAAGGTGTCTGATTGAATGGTAGAGGCTTGGCTTTAGCCATGTCCTGCATGGGGAGAGGCTCCCCATCTCCCTAACAATCCCACCCCTTACCCCCCTCCCAAAAAAAAGCCTGTTCCATACTTCTGCCACATATATCCCACCACACCCCAGGCTACTCATAGACGTTAAGGTCAGAAGGGACCATTATGATCATCTAGTCTGACCTCCTGCACAATGCAGGCCACAGAATCTCACCCACCCACTCCTGGAATAATCCTCTCACCGATGTCTCAGATATTGAAGTCCTCAAATCATGGTTGAAAGACTTCAAGATGCAGAGAATCCTCCAGTAAGTGACCCGTGCCCCATGCTGCAGAGGAAGGTGAAAAACCTCCAGGGCCTCTGCCAATCTGCTCTAGAGGAAAATTCCTTCCCGACCCCAAATATGGCGATCAGCTGAACCCCGAGCATGTGGGCAAGACTCACCAGCCAGACACCCAGGGAAAAGTTCTCTGTAGTAACTTCTAACATCCCATCACCGGCCATAGGGCCTATTTACCACTGATGGCAATTAACTGACCTTTGACTAAGACCATGTTATCCCATCAAACCATCCCCTCCATAAAGTTATCTAGCTTAATCTTGAAGCCAGATAGGTCTTTTGCCCCCACTGCTTCCCTTGGAAGGCTGTTCCAGAACTTCACTCCTCTGATGGTTAGAAACCTTCGTCTAATTTCAAGTCTAAACTTCCCGATGGCCAGTTTATATCCATTTGTTCTTGTGTCCACATTGGTACTGAGCTGAAATAATTCCTCTCCCTCCCTGGTATTTATCCCTCTGATATATTTAAAGAGAGCAATCATATCTCCCCTCAGCCTTCTTTTGGTTAAGGTAAACAAGCCAAGCTCCTTGAGTCTCCTTTCATACGACAGGTTTTCCATTCCTCGGATCATCCTAGTGGCCCTTCTTTGTACCTGTTCCAGTTTGAATTCATCCTTCTTAAACATGGGAGACCAGAACTGCACACATGAGGTCTCACCAATGCCTTGTATAACGGTACTAACACCTCCTTATCTCTACTAGAAATACCTCGCCTAATGCATCCCAAGACCGCATTAGCTTTTTGCACGGCCACATCACATTGGCGACTCATAGTCATCCTGTGATCAACCAGGACTCCGAGGTCCTTCTCCTCTTCCGTTACTTCCAACTGATGCGTCCCCAGCATGTAACTGAAATTCTTGTTATTAATCCCTAAATGCATAACCTTACACTTCTCACTATTCAATTTCATCCTATTACTATTACTCCAGTTTACAAGGTCATCCAGATCTTCCTGTAGGATATCCTGATCCTTTTCTGAATTGGCAATACCTCCCAACTTTGTGTCATCCGCAAACTTTATTAGCACACTCCCACTTTTGGTTCCGAGGTCAGTAATAAAAAGATTAAATAAAATTGGTCCCAAAACTGAACCTTGAGGAACTCCACTAGTAACCTCCCTCCAACCTGACAGTTCACCTTTCAGTATGACCCGCTGTAGTCTCCCCTTTAACCAGTTCCTTATCCACCTCTCAATTTTCATATTGATCCCCATCTTTTCCAGTTTAACCAATAATTCCTCACGTGGTACTGTATCAAATGCCTTACTGAAATCGAGGTAGATTAGATCCACTGCGTTTCCTTTATCTAAAAAATCTGTTACTTTCTCAAAGAAGGAGATCAGGTTGGTTTGGCATGATCTACCTTTTGTAAAACCATGTTGTAATTTGTCCCAATTGCCATTGACCTCAAGGTCCTTAACTACTTTCTCCTTCAAATTTTTTTCCCAAGACCTTGCATACTACAGATGTCAAACTAACAGGCCTGTAGTTACCCGGGTCACTTTTTTTCCCTTTCTTAAAAATAGGAACTATATTAGCTATTCTCCAGTCAAATGGTACAACCCTGAGTTTAGAGATTCATTCAAAATTTTTGCTAATGGGCTTGCAATTTCATGTGCCAGTTCCTTTAATATTCTTGGATGAAGATTATCTGGGCCGCCTGATTTACTCTCATTAAACTGTTCAAGTTTGGCTTCTACCTCGGATATGGTAATATCTACCCCCACATCCTTATTCCCATTTGTCATGCTGCCACTATTCCTAATCTCCTCATTAGCCTCATTAAAGACTGAGGCAAAGTATTTGTTTAGATATTGGGCCATGCCTAGATTATCCTTAACCTCCACTCCATCCTCAGTGTTTAGCGGTCCCACTTCTTTCTTTGTTTTCTTCTTATTTATATGGCTATAAAACCTTTTACTATTGGTTTTAATTCCCTTTGCAAGGTCCAATTCTACATGACTTTTAGCCTGTCTCACTTTATCCCTACATGCTCTGACCTCAATAAGGTAGGTTTCTTTGCTGATCCCTCCCATCTTCCACTCCTTGTATGCTTTCTGTTTTTTCTTAATCACCTCTCTGAGATGCTTGCTCATCCAGCTTGGTCTAAAACTCCTGCCTATGAATTGTTTCCCCTTTCTTGGGATACAGGCTTCTGATAGCTTCTGCAACTTTAACTTGAAATAATCCCAGGCCTCCTCCGCCTTTAGATCCATAAATTCTTTAGTGCAATCCACTTCCCTAACTAATTTCCTTAATTTATTAAAGTTAGCCCTTTTGAAATAAAAAACCCTAGTCTCAGATTTATTTTTGTTTATCCTTCCATTTAGTTTGAACTGAATTAGCTCATGATCACTCGAGCCAAGGTTGTCCCCTACAACCATTTCTTCAAGGAGGTCCTCACTACTCACCAAAACCAAATCTAAAATGGCATCCCCCCTTGTTGGTTCAGCAACTACTTGATGAAGGAATTCATCAGCTATCACATCTAGGAAAATCTGAGCCCTATTATTATTACTAGCACTTGTTCTCCAGTCTATATCTGGGAAGTTGAAGTCTCCCATGATCACACAGTTCCCATTAGTATTTACTTCCTTAAAAACATTAAAGAGGTCTCTATCCCTATCCAAATTAGATCCCGGTGGTCTATAGCACACCCCAAGCACTATCCCAGGGGAGGATCTAGTAGTTTTCTTCCCCAATGTGATTTTTGCCCAGACTCTGTCTTATCCATTCCATCACTTTTTATTTCTTTACAGTCTACCCGATTGATTTAGTTGGGGCTGGTCCTGCTTTGAGCAGGGGGTTGGACTAGATACCTCCTGAGGTCCCTTCCAACCCTGAGATTCTACGATTCTATGATTCTACCTCATCATTGATATACAATGCTACTCCACCACCTTTACCTTTATTTCTGTCTTTCCTAAACACCACATACCCTTCAATACCTGTCCTCCAGTCATGACTACTATTCCACCATGTTTCGGTTATTCCTATGATATCTGGTTTCACTTCCTGGACCAGTAGCTCTAATTCCTCCATTTTGTTACCTAGGCTCCTTGCATTGGTGTACAAACATCTTAATTTTTGCTGTTTGGCCTCACTCACATTCTTTACCCAATTTGGTATGGACATTGTACTGCCAGTATGACCTATTAGACTAGTATCCACTCTGCCCTTCCTCCTTATGTCCATTCTCCTACCCCCGGCTATATCCTCTCTTACTTCGTTGTCTTCCCTCTCAATGTTAAAATTCGGCGTGGAGATTACCTGGACATCTCCCAACCGTCTCCCCCAAAGTCCTAGTTTAAAGCTCTCTTGAACAGTTGTGCCAACCTCCATCCTAGAAGTCTATTTCCTTCCCTACTCAGGTGAAGTCCATCCCGAGAGAACAGTCCTCTGTCCATGAATGCCTCCCAGTGGCCATACATCCCAAAGTCCTCCTTGTAGCACCACTCCCTGAGCCATCTGTTGATCATCATAATCCTCTCACACCTTTGTTGCCCTTCTCTAGGAACAGGCAGAATCCCACTGAAGATCACCTGAGCCTCGATTTCTTTAAGCGTCTTCCCCAGCCTGGCATAGTCCCCCTTGATTCGTTCCAGCGAGAATCTAGCCGTGTCATTTGTTCCTACGTGAAGGATGATCAATGGATTCTTTCCCGCTCCCTTTAGGATCCTCTTCAACCTCAGGTCCACTTCCCGTATCTTGGCACCACATCCCATATCTTAGCACCACATCCCGTATCTTAGCACTGCGCCGGCATGTCCCAGGGACAGAGGAAGTTGGCGCAGCTCCTGGGAAGCGGCGGCATGTCCGGCTCCTAGGCAGAGGGGTGGCCGGGAGGCTCCGCGCGCTGTCCCAGCCAGGGCTTTGTCACAGGCCTTAAAAACCTCTAAGGATGGAGAATCCACCACCTCCCTAGGGAAGCCATTCCAGTGCTTCACCACCCTCCTAGTGACATAGTGTTTCTTAATATCCAACCTAGATCTCCCGCATTGTAACTCGAGACCATTGTTCCTTGTTCTGTCATCTAAGTCAGCTGTCCAGTGAGCACACTTTAAATGCAAGTCTTGCCAACACCACATGTTCAAATCCCATGAGCCAGGCCTTCCAAAATCACGAGAATGGCTTAAAATTAATGAAATTTATTATTATTAATTATATTATTATTATTAATAATAATAATTTATTTGCCTTCCAGTAATGGTGCCCCTAGGGGGTCACATTTTGAGCACTGCCAGCCAAATCTCCCTCTGGCTCCATCGGGACATTCTCGGGTCAGTGCTCTGAGCGCCGGGAGGAGATGCCCTGCAGGGTTATATGGACACGCTGTTCTGAACCTCGGCGGGGTCCAGGTAGGGGTAGCTAATGGGCAGCGACTTGTTCCTCTGCTGGATTTCCTTGGAGATCTCCGCCAGACGTGCCTGGAAGGCCGCAATAAGCCGCTTGGGCTCTTCCTCAGTGAAGTGCTCCTCAGGGTAGCAGCCCAGGGGTCTCTGGAAAGGAGCGAAGAGAGAAGTGAAGATGGAGGCACTGAACTCACAAGGAGGTGCTCAGAGAAAGAGGCAGAGCCGGGGCGGGAAGAGGCAGAACATGGGCGGGGTCACGGAGGAAAAGGTGGAGCAGGGGCGGGGCCTCAGGGCAGGGCCATGGTTGGTGAGTGCTGAGATTCCCTATTGTTTTCCCCCCATGGGTGCTTGAGCCCCAGAGCTCCCTTAGAGTCAGCACCTAGGATGCGTTATGTGACGAAGGACGTCCCTGTCTTTGTTTTACTCCTGCTGCCCATTCTGTGGCATTGAGTTTCTCATATAACCCCAAATGCATTCTAGTGAGATTGTCCTGCCATGCGCTTTGAACCCCGCCTGATTTGGATTTTTACCCTGCGGAGGGGAATCCCTAGCGAAAGTTCTCAAAGGAATTCTTTTCCATCACAACATGGAGTTTTGTCAAAATTTAAATGTTCCACAGGAACGTGTAATTTCGATGGGAAAAAAGTGGAAATCGTTTAGACTTTCTCGTTTTATTTTCATCAGGTGAAAATGTTTTGTTTTCACTTTCTCACTTCATTTAAACTTTTATATTCTATTATAATCTTCTAATATTCTATTATATTTAATATTGTGTATATTTTATATTATCCTGCAGTGTTTTGATGTGATCAAAATATTTTAATATGTTTGTATCGATTATATTTAATACTAAATTACAGTGTTATGCCATTATAGAAACAAATATTTTAAGTATTATAGTGTGTATATATATTATATTTAACATGTAACATGCTATAATGCAAAAGTTTCAATAAATACTTCTGCTCGGTAACGGGGGGGGGGCAGAGGGAGACAGATGTTGCAGTCATATCATACAGTGAAGATAACATTCTTTCCTTTCCACTAGTATCTCAGGAGGATTTTAAACCTCAGCTACTAAAGATAGACATTTTGTAAATCCGCAGATTCAGATAACTTGCAACCAAGAGTTTTAGAAGAGCTGGCTGAGGAGATTTTCAATGGGTCTTGGAGCACTAGGGAAGTTCCAGAGGACTTGAAAGAAGCTAACATTGTGCCAATACTTAAAAAGAGTAAAGTGATTTTCCAGGTATTGCTCCTGAGCAATATAATGGAGCAGCTGATAAGGGACTTAATAAAGAATTAAAGGAGTGTAATATAATGAATGCCACTCAACATGTCTCACCTCAATCCCTGGAAAAATAATGGAACAGGTCCTCAAGGAATCAATTCTGAACCACTTAAAGGAGGGGAAAGTTATCAGGAACAGTCAGCATGGATTCACCAAGGGCAAGTCATGCCTGACTAACCTAATTGCCTTCTATGATGAGATAACTGGCTCTGTGGATGAGGGGAAAGCAGTGGATGTGCTATTTCTTGACTTTAGCAAAGCTTTTGATACAGTCTCCCACCGTGTTCTTGCCAGCAAGTTAAAGAAGTATGGGCTGGATGAATGGACGGTAAGGTGGATAGAAAACTGGCTGGATGGTCGTGCTCAACGGGTAGTGATCAATGGCTCCATGTCTAGTTGGCAGCCAGTATCAAGTGGAGTGCCCCAAGGGTCGGTGCTGGGGCCGGTTCTGTTCAATATCTTCATCAACGACCTGGAGGATGGTGTGGACTGCACCCTTAGCAAGTTTGCAGATGACACTAAACTGGGAGGAGTGGTTGATATGCTGGAGGGTAGGGATAGGATACAGAGGGACCTAGACAAATTAGAGGACTGGGCCAAAAGAAATCTGATGAGGTTCAACAAGGACAAGTGCAGAGTCCTGCACTTAGGACAGAAGAATCCCATGCACTGCTACAGACTAGGGAGCGAATGGCTGGGCAGCAGTTCTGCAGAAAAGGACCTAGGGGTTACAGTGGACGAAAAGCAGAATATGAGTCAACAGTGTGCCCTTGTTGCCAAGAAGGCTAACGGCATTTTGGGCTGTATAAGTAGGGGCATTTCCAGCAGATCGAGGGACGTGATTATTCCCCTCTATTCGGCACTGGTGAGGCCTCATTTGGAGTACTGTGTCCAGTTTTGGGCCCCACACTACAAAAAGGATGTGGATAAATTGGAAAGAGTCCAGGGGAGGGCAACAAAAATGATTAGGGGGCTGGAGCACATGACTTATGAGGAGAGGCTGAGGGAACTGGGATTGTTTAGCCTGCAGAAGAGAAGAGTGAGGGGGGATTTGATAGCTGCTTTCAACTACCTAAAAGGGGGTTCCAAAGAGGATGGATCTAGACTGTTCTCAGTGGTAGAAGATGACAGAACAAGGAGTAATGGTCTCAAGTTGCAGAGGGGGAGGTTTAAGTTGGATATTAGGAAAAACTTTTTCACTAGTAGGGTGGTGAAGCACTGGAATGGGTTACCTAGGGAGGTGGTGGAATCTCCTTCCTTAGAGGTTTTTAAGGTCAGGCTTGACAAAGCCCTGGCTGGGATGATCTAGTTGGGGTTGGTTCTGCTTTGAGCAGGGGGTTGGACTAGATGACCTCCTGAGGTCCCTTCCCACCCTGAGATTCTATGATTCTATGGGTTTATGGAAAATAGATGCTCTCAAACTAACTTGATATATATTTTTGGATGAGATGACAAGGGTGGCGGATAACAGTAATAGTATTGATGTAATATACTTAGACTTTTGCAAAGTATTTGCCTTGGTACCACACGGCATTTTGATTAAAAAGCTAGAACGCTATGAACTGAACATGGCATACAATAAATGGATGAAAGAGACGGGAGGGTGGCAACACCGTACCACGCCACCCTTCCTTCTGCGCGTCCCTAACTCTCCACTCTGCCTTCAGAGCTGGGTGGCCTGACCCAGCTCTACTAGGGAGGCTGAGTTCGGGGAGGGGTCACTTGCAACCGCCCTAATTTGCATGGCTAATGAATATGCATGAACTCATTTGCATAGATGACATCTTTTCCCCAGCATTCCCCAGCCATTGTCTCTCCCCGCCACCACATCTGTCCCTCTGTCTCCCCCAGGCATGCCCAGAGCTCTCAGCCGGCATCCATGGGGCCGCCCCACTCACCAGGTCTCCTGGCTCGTAGCTCACAACGGCGAGGACGGAGAGGATGGCGCAGGTGGCGTTCACCGCGGGCAGGGTGTCCAGGACGCTGCGCAATGTCGCGGTGCCCTTGGTGGCCGGTGGGGGAGCTCTCAAGGTTGCTGGTGTGTTGGGCATCCAGGCAGCGAAATCGTACTGTCATACAGACACATCCAGGTGGGTCAGAGCCTCGCCTTGCGGGAGAGAAAGCTACTCCAGAGAACCCAGGAGTCCTGAGAAAGGGACCCTAGAGGCTACAAAGCCGGGCTGTGAACCCTGATTAGACCTTAAAGGCCACAGCATTTAGGTGGTAGCAGAGAGAACCGGGGGATTTACCCCCATATCCCCTAGAGACACAAACGGGAGGGTGCAGCACTGGTAACCGGCGTCTGGCTTTGCAGTGTGGCCACTCGCAACCACGCGAGGCGAAACAGAGCGCCGCTCACCCCAGCAAGCTGCAAGCCAGGCACGGCGGTGCCGACTAGAACGCGGTGGCTAGCGTATAAATATAACTCATCCTAATAATATGCATTATCCGCCCCGTGTATTCGTGTGTATTAAGCACACCTAACATTAAGCACCACTATGTTAACGGTGATCTAACTCAAACGGGCCTAATCCTGCTCACTGAGGCGAAGTATCCCAGAACACCTTGCAGCTGGTGAAGTAAACGTTTGTCGCAGCTGGGAAAATCAGCGGAGCTCCCCAGGGTGCCAGAGAGGGGTGGGAACCTGCCCAGCGGCATATTTCAGGGCTACTCAAACCCAGCTCCCCCCGTCTCTCTCCTACCTGCCCGCTGTTGACAGCCGCATGCCGGGCTGAGCTGCAGTAGATGATCATGGTGAGGAATTTGATAAGCTCAGCTCTGGTCTGCAATGTGGAGGGGACACCTGATGGGTGGAGAACATGAGACAGGCAGTGAGCTACCACCAAGCGTCATCTTTACCCTGGGGAACGACATGTCTACACATACACACACACACACACACGTGCGTGCACACACACACACACACATACACACACACACACACACCCCTGCCTCAATCCCCGCTTCTCAAACACTGCTACAGGCTGGGGACCAACTGGCTAAGCGGCCGTTCTGCAGAAAAGGACCTGGGGATTACAGAGGACGAGAAGCTGGATATGAATCAGCAGTGTGCCCTCGTTGCCAAGAAGGCCAACGGCATATTGGTCTGCATTCGTAGGAGCGTTGCCAGCAGATCGAGAGACGTGATCATGCCCCTCTATTCGGCACTGGTGAGACCACACCTGGAGTATTGCGTCCAGTTTTGGGCCCCACACTACAAGAAGGATGTGGATAAATTGGAAAGAGTCCAACGGAGGGCAACAAAAATGATTAGGGGGCTGGAGCACATGACTTATGAGGAGAGGCTGAGGGAACTGGGATTGTTTAGCCTGCAGAAGAGAAGAGTGAGGGGGGATTTGATAGCTGCTTTCAACTGCCTGAAGGGGGTTCCAAAGAGGATGGATCTAGACTGTTCTCAGTGGGGGCAGATGACAGAACAAGGAGCAATGGTCTCAAGTTGCAGTGGGGGAGGTCTCGGTTGTATATTAGGAAACACTATTTCACTAGGAGGGTGGTGAAGCACTGGAATGGGTTCCCTAGGGAGGTGGTGGAATCTCCTTCCTTAGAGGTTTTTAAGCCCCGGCTTGACAAAGCCCTGGCTGGGATGATTTAGTTGGGGTTGGTCCTGCTTTGAGCAGGGGGTTGGACTAGATACCTCCTGAGGTCCCTTCCAACCCTAATCTTCTATGATTCCCCACTACGAGGAAAGGGGCAAATAATGGAGTTTTTGGTTCACGGGCCATACAAAGAGGAAAAGATCATTTCGGGTTCACCAAAACTGAATTTTTTAATGACCTGAAAGGTCATAAAAAAGTGTTTTGATTTCAAACTTGGTTTTTTTTAACCTTTTGCTCACTTTTCAGAAAGTTGTTTCAAAGGGAAAAGTCCAAACTTTTCATTTCATAGAATCATAGAATCTCAGGGTTGGAAGGGACCTCAGGAGGTCATCTAGTCCAACCCCCTGCTCAAAGCAGGACCAACCCCAACTAAATCATCCCAGCCAGGGCTTTGTCAAGCCTGACCTTAAAAACCTCTAAGGAAGGAGATTCCACCACCTCCCTAGGTAACCCATTCCAGTGCTTCACCACCCTACCAGTGAAAAAGTTTTTCCTAATATCCAACCTAAACCTCCCCCTCTGCAACTTGAGACCATTACTCCTTGTTCTGTCAAATTTCAAAATGGCAAAGCGATTCGGAATTTGTTTTTCTAATGAAACAATTTGGTGAAATTTACACAGACCTGGGAAATAGTTCGGTGTCACCAGGTCTGTATCTTTTGCCAAAAAAGGTGACATTAAAAAGAATTCACGCAGCTCTATGCCCACAACTCAGCAGAGAGAGTCTGAATCCTGATCTCCATGCAAAGCGGCTTTGCAGTAACGAAAGTGTAATTTTTACACTGATTTTAGTTAATAGATTCATAGAGTTCAGAGCCAGAAGGGACAACTCTGATCTTCTAGGCTGATGTTCTGTGTAACACAGGCCAAGAACTTCCCCAGAATAATTCCTATTTGAAATAGAGGATATCTAGCACATCTTCCAGGGAGGTCTCCAGCCTGGATTTGAAGCCATCAAGAGATGGACCATCCACCACTTCCCTTGGCAGTTGGTTTCCCTCGTTAACCCCTGCACTGTGAAACATTGGCGCTGATTGTTCCAACTCTCTGTACAGGTGCTCCTGCAACTGGCAATGTTGCCAACGCTCACAATTTTAGTGCGAGTCTCATGGTGTTTTTCCATTTCCTTGAAGACCTAGATTCCGGCCTATTGGGAACACACCAGCATCTCAGCTTTCGTTAAATCAAATAAGGATGTTTCTGACCCTCACCGTTACAAAGCTAAGCAACTGCAAGGCCTAAACATCCAAAAAGCCAGAAGGCAAGTACAAGTAACCCCATGTGTATTGTTTTCTCAATCTCATGCGTGTTAAACCACTCTCATGACTGGGAGGCCCGATCCCATGAGTCCGGAACCTTTAGGGTCATCAAGACTGTGGGTATGTCATAGAATCATAGAATATCAGGGTTGGAAGGGACCTTAGGAGGTCATCTAGTCCAACCCCCTGCTCAAAGCAGGACCAATCCCCAATTTTTGCCCCAGATCCCTAAATGGCCCCCTCAAGGATTGAACTCACAACCCTGGGTTTAGCAGGCCAATGCTCAAACCACTGAGCTATCCCTCCCCCAACATGTCTAAAAAGGAGAGTTAACCTGCAGGTTTACGGGGTTGTTGTCCCTGGGACCTGACTCCACCCCGGAACTGTTCAGAACCCAGAATTTCCCTTCCACAAAAAATCTGAGATCTGTTGCCGAACAAAGCCGACACATTTAGACTTTTGTTGCAAAACAGAATTTGCTAAAACAGTTCATTTCAGGTGGAGCTGCGCGCTCCGTTGTGGATGCAAAGAAATGACCTGATCTTGATTAAATAAATAAGATTTTTTTTAAACAAACATTCAAGGCAAAAAGTTGTTTCGAAAAGATCAAAATGTTTCCTTCGGAGAACGTCGAAATGGAACCTTTCCTAGATAAAGCCACCGTGGCAATCTACTCTGACCTGTGTAACTTCCCGGAGTTCATTCCTGGTTCAGCTAGTGCAGAGCCTTCAGAAAAACATCTGCTCTTGAGCTAAAAATTACCAGTGGTGGAGAATCCTCTGTAGCCCTTGGGAAGTTTCCCCACTGATTAATTCCCCGCACTGGTAAACATTTACACCTTAATTCCAGTGGGAGTTGGTTTGGTTTCAAATTCCAGCCGTTGGATCTTTCTCTGCTAGATGGAAGAGCCCGTCATCAAATTTTTGTTCCCCACGTGGGGCCTTATACATGGGTTTGGCCTCTACCCAGAGCAGCGAGGCTACAAGGAGAGACCTGCACGGTTCCTTCCCCGGGGGATGCGGCCACACCCTGGTACCCTTTAGGCCTCACCCAGCCCTAGGTGAGTTCTAACCAGACCCCACTGGCTACACTGCGGAGGGTGAGCGAGGGGGCGGAGGACGGTACCGGATGACTTCCTGCCCAAAAACCCTTCGGTGAAGATCTCTGCCACCCAGGCCTGCAGCTCGGAGTCCTTCTCGACCGCAGCGTCGCTCGGGTAGTGCAGCCCAATGATGCCAGAGACAAAGCTGGGGGGGTTAAAGGAGAAACCAGTGAGCCAGGTGGCATGCAGTGGGGTTACTCTGGAGTCACTCCAGGGTGAGCGAGAGGAGAACCAGCCCCAGAGACTCCAGTGGAGTTACTCCTCATTTACACAAGGGGGCAGTGAGAAGATAAGAAGTTACAGAGGATGAAATGTTATGGAAAAGTCACTAGATGACGCCATAGGACAAGGCATAGATATGTTAAATTTCTTGGCAGAGTTTCAGTTGTAAGCCCTCTGCCGCATTGATTCCACACAGAAAGCTTTGAATCGGTGACAGGAGGCTGCTAACAGCACTGATGTGATTTCAGTGATTCCTGGAAGGTAACCCCACTCCCGTCACCCACACTGACCCCCCTGCACGGCCCACGCAGCAAAATGTCACCCGGAAAGTCCTTGCTGAGGCTGAGGGGTAACAGGGTATCACACAGTTCTGGGTGTCCGGATCAAGATGTCAGACCTGCACTGCCACCAATGGAACAATGCTGATTTACACCTCCTGGGGATCTGATCCCATTGACGACAATGAAGACACACCCATTGACACCGGCCGGGATCTGGCCCCATTGACTCCAATGGAGAGACGCCCATTGACACCGGCCGGGATCTGGCCCCATTGACTCCAATGGAGAGACCCCCATTGACACCAGCCGGGATCTGACCCCATTGACTCCAATGGAGAGACGCCCATTGACACCGACCGGGATCTGGCCCCATTGACTCCAATGGAGAGACACCCATTGACACCGGCCGGGATCTGGCCCCATTGACTCCAATGGAGAGACACCCATTGACACCGGCCGGGATCTGGCCCCATTGACTCCAATGGAGAGACCCCCATTGACACCAGCCGGGATCTGGGCCCATTGACTCCAATGGAGAGACCCCCATTGACACCGGCCGGGATCTGGCCCCATTGACTCCAATGGAGAGACACCCATTGACACCAGCCGGGATCTGGGCCCATTGACTCCAATGGAGAGACCCCCATTGACACCGGCCGGGATCTGGCCCCATTGACTCCAATGGAGAGACACCCATTGACACTGGCCGGGATCTGGCCCCATTTACTCCAATGGAGAGACGCCCATGGATACCAGCTGGGATCTGGCCCCATTGACAAATTGAAGGATTATGCCAAAAGAAATCTGATGAGGTTCAATGAGGACAAGTGCGGAGTCCTGCACTTAGGACGGAAGAATCCCATGCACTGCTACAGACTAGGGACCGAATGGCCGGGCAGCAGTTCTGCAGAAAAGGACCTAGGGGGTTACAGTGGACGAAAAGCTGAATATGAGTCAACAGTGTGCCCTTGTTGCCAAGAAGGCTAATGGCATTTTGGGCTGTATAAGTAGGGGCATTTCCAGCAGATCGAGGGACATGATCATTCCCCTCTATTCAGCACTGGTGAGGCCTCATTTGGAGTACTGTGTCCAGTTTTGGGCCCCACACTACAAGAAGGATGTGGCTAAATTGGAAAGAGTCCAGCGGAGGGCAACAAAAATGATTAGGGGGCTGGAGCACATGACTTATGAGGAGAGGGTGAGGGAACTGGGATTGTTTAGCCTGCAGAAGAGAAGAGTGAGGGGGGATTTGATAGCTGCTTTCAACTACCTGAAAGGGGGTTCCAAAGAGGATGGATCCAGACTGTTCTCAGTGGTAGAAGATGACAGAACAAGGAGTACTGGTCTCAAGTTGCAGAGGGGGAGGTTTAGGTTGGATATTAGGAAAAACTTTTTCACTAGTAGGGTGGTGAAGCACTGGAATGGGTTAACTAGGGAAATGGTGGAATCTCCTTCCTTGGAGGTTTTTAAGGTCAGGCTTGACAAAGCCCTGGCTGGGATGATTTAGTTGGGGTTGGTCCTGCTTTGAGCAGGGGGTTGGACTAGATACCTCCTGAGGTCCCTTCCAACCCTGAGATTCTATGATTCTATGAATAAAAATGATAGGACCGGATCCTCAGTGGATGTGAATAAGCACAGGTGTATTGAAGTCTCACAGATTCACATCAGCTGTGGATCCAGCCTAGATCTTCAGGCCTCATGGATGTGAAGAAAACCTTCACAATGTGACCTGAATGTAAACTGATGCAGCGACGTTGCCTGAGTTTGCAGAGAGTCTGAGCCCATTGCTTTGAGAGGAAGGTGGTGAGTTGCTCCCCATACAGACCATTAACTCTGACACGTAAGGACAGCAATTTCCAGCTCCCGACGACTACATCATTGCTCATGAAAGCACATTACAGAGCAAAGAGATGACCCCCATTGTGATGTGCTACTAGGAGCAGCACCTCATTGGAGGGGAATGAGTGGGCGGGGCTTGGTCTGTGGGCGGGGCTTGGGAGAGCACTACCTCTGTTTTCTTCTAGAGATTCACTGCTTCTCCACCCCCATCCTCTAAGGCATAGAGGTGCTCCCCCCTGGCCCCGCCCCAACTCTACCCCCGGCCCCGCCCCAACTCCACCCCGGCCCCACCCCTTCCCCAAAGCCCCGCCCCCTGGATTCCAGCCCCAGAGCACCCACGGAGTCGACGCCTATGCTCTAATCATCCCTGGGTCCCACCCCCTGGATTCACCTCTTCACCGCTGTCCAGATCCTCATGCCATCATCCCGGTAGTAGTAATTGGGGAGCGAGGTGACACCACGAGCTTCCAGGTCATCCGGCAGACAGAGCGCCTTGTAGCTCACGTTCTCCACGCCCTTGGCCAGCAGCTTCAGCATCCCGTCCCGACCTGTGGAGGAGCCCTGGAAGAGAGGGAAGAATCTGGAAATCTTGAGAGGACAGATCCCAAACTGGTGTCATTGGACGTCTCTCCATTGGAGTCAATGGAGCCAGATCCCGGCCGGTGTCACTGGGCGTCTCTCCATTGGAGTCAATGGGGCCAGATCCCGGCCGGTGTCAATGGGCGTCTCTCCATTGGAGTCAATGGGCCAGATCCCGTCCGGTGTCAATGGGTGTCTCTCCATTGGAGTCAATGGGGCCAGATCCCAGCTAGTGTCAATGGGTGTCTCTCCATTGGAGTCAATGGGGCCAGATCCCAGCTGGTGTCAATGGGCGTCTCTCCATTGGAGTCAATGGGCCAGATCCCGGCCGGTGTCAATGGGCGTCTCTCCATTGGAGTCAATGGGGCCAGATCCCAGCTAGTGTCAATGGGTGTCTCTCCATTGGAGTCAATGGGGCCAGATCCCAGCTAGTGTCAATGGGTGTCTCTCCATTGGAGTCAATGGGGCCAGATCCCAGCTAGTGTCAATGGGTGTCTCTCCATTGGAGTCAATGGGGCCAGATCCCAGCCGGTGTCAATGGGCGTCTCTCCATTGGAGTCAATGGGCCAGATCCCAGCTAGTGTCAATGGGCGTCTCTCCATTGGAGTCAATGGGGCCAGATCCCAGCTGGTGTCAATGGGCGTCTCTCCATTCGAGTCAATGGGGCCAGATCCCAGCTAGTGTCAATGGGCGTCTCTCCATTCGAGTCAATGGGCCAGATCCCAGCTAGTGTCAATGGGCGTCTCTCCATTGGAGTCAATGGGCCAGATCCCGGCCGGTGTCAATGGGCGTCTCTCCATTGGAGTCAATGGGGCCAGATCCCAGCTAGTGTCAATGGGTGTCTCTCCATTGGAGTCAATGGGGCCAGATCCCAGCTAGTGTCAATGGGTGTCTCTCCATTGGAGTCAATGGGGCCAGATCCCAGCTAGTGTCAATGGGCGTCTCTCCATTGGAGTCAATGGGGCCAGATCCCAGCCGGTGTCAATGGGCGTCTCTCCATTGGAGTCAATGGGCCAGATCCCAGCTAGTGTCAATGGGCGTCTCTCCATTGGAGTCAATGGGCCAGATCCCAGCTAGTGTCAATGGGCGTCTCTCCATTGGAGTCAATGGGGCCAGATCCCAGCTAGTGTCAATGGGCGTCTCTCCATTGGAGTCAATGGGCCAGATCCCAGCCGGTGTCCATGGGCGTCTTTTAGAAAGAAACCTCCAATCTGGAGCTAACGTTTCCCGGTGATGAACCCTCCACCACCCCTTGGGACGCTGTTTCTAATGCTTCTTCTCCAGCTTGGGACCCAGCTGCCACTCGCTTCCAAGCTGAAGCGATCGGACTTCAACTCCCAGCCACTAGATCTTGCGTGGCTACATTAAGGAGCCTTCTGCTCTCAGAGATCTCCCTAGGCAGGTACTTATAGGGTGTGATCAGATCTCCTTTTATCCTTCCCTCGTCAGCTCTATAGAGCAGCATTTCTCAGACTGGGAGGCCTGATCTAAAAGGGGGTTGCAAGAGTAAAGTAGGGGGCATCGTGAGAGCGGTGGCCAGCTCTGAAGGCACCGCCGCCGTCAGCAGCAGCACAGAAGTAAGGGTGGTATGTTTGTGTGTTTGTGTGTGTGTGTGTGGGGGGGGGGGGTTCATCACTTTTTGGGGGTGTCATCACAGCCTGAAATATTTTCAAAGGGGGTCCCAGCAAAAAAAGTTTGAGATCTCCTGATATAGAGTCTCTTGGTTTCGTGTCTCACTGGGAGCCAGGTTGTCCAGACAACAACTCATCCGCGAAGGTGTAGACACCACAACGGGGCACCCTAGGCCAGTCACGATCTCGCTAGGGCCATGTCCAGAGCGGTTCAAAGACCTTCTTTTTCTTTTTCGGCTCACTGACCATTGGCTTCCCATGCCAGAGATTGTGGGTTCAAGTCCCATCTGGGGTGAAATGCTACTTTCTTGGAGGGGAGGGATAGCTCAGTAGTTTGAGCAGTGGCCTGTTAAACCCAGGGTTGTGAGTTCAATCCTTGAGGGGGCCATTTAGGGATCTGGGGCAAAAATTGGGGATGGTCCTGCTTTGAGCAGGGGGTTGGACTAGATACCTCCTAAGGTCCCTTCCAACCCTGATATTCTATGACCATTCAAAAAAATCATTCCAGATCCCTCTGAAAAAGAAGATGTCTGAAATGCTTGGCGAGTGGAAAATTCAAAACTAAAGTCTATATTTGCTCTGGGGCAACCGAAAAGTTTCGTTTGGAGAAAATGGAAATGGCTCCCCTCCGCCAAATGCTTTCGCTTCCACACCGTCCGGCCATTTCATTTGGCTCGCGACCTTTTTAAAAACGGGTTTACACGAAACGTTGTGGGGTTTTTTTTAACCGAAAGAATTCAGTGACATCGACTAATTCGCAGAACGGCTCGGCCTCACCAGGTCGGAATCTTTCCCCCAACAAAAAACACAAGCTACTCACAAAAAGCCTACCCAGCGCTAAGTGCCAGCACCCTATGGCTGTTCTGTGTTAACCCTTTTATTTAGCCACTGCCGCGTCCTAGAGAGGCCAACGGTAACACCATGTATCCGCCAGCCCGGCTGTAGGAATGCCTGGAGCAGTCACACGATAGCACCCCTTCTATAGATGGGGGAACAGAGACACACAGATGGAAACGGGCGTGACGAGAGAGTGGCGGAGCTGCAAAGAGATACCGAACATCCTGAAAGCCAGCAGCCCTCTGCTCTAACCACTAGCCCCCTGAGCCTCTCCCAGAGCTGGGGACAGAACCCAGGAGTCCTGACTCCCAGACTGTCCTGCTCTGAACCCACTAGAGCCCACTCCCTTTCCAGAGCCATGGATAGAACCCAGGAGTCCTGGCTCCCAGCCCCCCCTGCTCTAACCACTAGCCCCCACTCCCCTCCCAGAGCTGGGGAGAGAACCCAGGAGTCCTGGCTCCCAGCCCTCCCTGCTCTAACCACTAGCCCCCACTCCCCTCCCAGAGCTGGGGACAGAACCCAGGAGTCCTGGCTCCCAGCCCCCCCCTGCTCGAACCACCAGCCCCCACTCCCCTCCCAGAGCCGGCGAGAGAACCCAGGAGTCCTGGCTCCCAGACCGTCCTGCTCTGAACCCACCAGCCCCCACTCCCCTCCCAGAGCTGGGGAGAGAACCCAGGAGTCATGGCTCCCAGCCCTCACCCTGCTCTTACCAGGGGACAGGAAGGGGGGGGGAGGGCAAGTCAGCTCTCACCTTGTCGAAGACCCCTCCCGGCTGGATGAGGTCGCTCCTAGCCAGGGTGTTGATGTGGAGGGTGTAGCGGGTGTGGGGGATCAGGAGCTGTGGGGAGCAGAGAGACGCGGCGCTGAGCTGGGACCTTGGTGCTAACTCTTAAATCCAACCCCTCCCACCCCAGCGACACGGCCCCTGTGGGATACAGGGCACACCGAGGGGCGACTGGGCCCCACGCGGCTGCGTGGGACAGAGACACACCCACACCCAGCTGGGGAACAGGGACAGTGGGGCACGTCCGGGGCAGGGGCTTCAGGTGGGCAAACCCCTGGGTGCCCCTGGACCCTACAGACACGGATGGGCCATGGCACGGACCGCCAGGCACATTTTGAAGCGCTATCGGATGCCTATGGCACTGGCCCGAACAGAGCTGGGCACCTCTGGAGCACGGATGCAGCTGGGCACTTCTGGAGCGCAGATGTCACTGGGCACATCTGGGGCACACAGCAGGGCACATCCAGGGCACAGATGTCGCTGGGCACATCTGGAGCACACACCTGGGCACATCTGGGGCCCACAGCTGGGCACATCTGGGGTCCACAGCTGGGCACATTGGGGCACAGATGTCGCTGGACACATCTGGAGCACACAGCTGGGCACATCTGGGGCCCACAACTGGCCACATCCGGAGCACAGATGTTGCTGGGCACATCTGGAGCACACAGCTGGGCACATCTGGGGCCCGCAGCTGGGCACATCCAGGGCACAGATGTCACTGGGCACATCTGGGGCACACAGCTGGGCACATCTGGGGCATACCACTGGGCACATCTGGGGCACAGATGTCGCTGGGCACATCTGGAGCAAACAGCTGGGCACATCTGGGGCCCGCAGCTGGGCACATCCTGGGCACAGATGTCACTGGGCACATCTGGGGCACACAGCTGGGCACATCTGGGGCATACCACTGGGCACCTCTGGGGCACAGATGTCGCTGGGCACATCTGGGGCACACCACTGGGCACATCTGGGGCCCGGATGCAGCTGAGCACCGCTGGCACACGGCTGTGGGCTGGCCAAAGGCGCAGGAAGGGCGTGAGGGGGTAACCCCCTCCCCTCACCCGGTCCCTCACCCCCCTCACCTTGTAGACCGGGTGGCACATGGGCAGATGGCGCAGTGTGGCCACGCTATAGACCTCGCAGAGGAAATGGGCCTCCAGCAGGTGGGTGTTGACCTCATGGGTGTGGAAGTTGGCCATGCGCACCCAGATCTTGGCCAGGGTCCAGTCCCACTCGGGGTCGCTGGGCAGGAAGATGGGGCTGTCGGGGCCCGGGCGCTGGCTGAGCTGGGAGGGCAGGGAGAGGAGAGGAGAAGAAATCAGCCTCCTGCATGGCCCGCGCGCTGGGAGTTGCCCGCAGGGGACAGCGCAGGACGGGAGGGAGAGCCCTGCAGCTGCAGGTGGGGCTAACTCTTGTGGGCTCTGACATCCAGAGACACCCAGTGGGTGGGAACCGGGGGTGGGGGTGCAGCCCCATGCAGGAGGGCCCCACTGTCACGTTCTGTCCCTCGTGGGAACACCCCACACCCCTATGTTTGTCATTCCAGGTGTCTTCGGAAGGCTCATGATGCATTGAGCGTTGTTGTTATAGTGATTTCATGTATATAATTATAAGGCTGAAAATGTGTCCTCGTGGCTTAAAGCAAGCCCAGGCAAAAACTCCCCAAGAGCAGAGGGGCAGTTCACACCTCATCGGGGCAGGTATGGGACAAACCCAGCCCAGCCTCACAGGAACAAAGGACGCTGGCCAAGGCAACAACAAAGGATCTGTTGGACTCTTGACCTTCCTTTGGTCAGTTTGGGACTGCGGTGAGGTAATGCTCACCTGACTCTGAAGGGAGGGGACAAAGCCAAGAGGGAAGAAAGGACATGATAAAAGGGAGAGACGTTTGCCATGCTCCCCCTCTCTCTTCCACCTACATCTACAGACATCACCAGCAAGGGACCGGAGCGCTGATCAAAGGGGAGAGCCTGGCTGAAGGGCAACCAGCCAGCCTGCGGTGAGAAGCGTCTAAGTTTGTCAGGGCACTGGAAGTGTTAAGATCAGCTTAGAATGAGATTTCATTTGACCAACTCTGACGTGTTATGCTTTGACTTATAATCACTTACAATCTATCTTTGTAGTTAATAAATCGGTTTGTTTATTCACTGAGGCAGTGCGGTTGGTTTGAAGCGTGTCAGAGACTCCCCTTGGGAGAACAAGCCTGGTACGTATCAATTTCTTTGTTATATTGATGGACTCATCTAAGCTCGCAGC